>JBAMCJ010007555.1:0-17733 GCA_037075205.1 Drosophila prostipennis
GTCCAACTCTGAATTATGCTACTGTCATCAACGTTTTAGTACCAACGCCAGAAAGTGCAGGAACCCTTGCTTGGCCGATTTCCTGACCAATTTTCAACTGTCTATCGACTTGAAACACAAAAGTTTGGTCGACTCGATAACGGGTCTTAGAACAACCACATTCCTAGATGTGTCAAATCAAGTTACTGTATCAACCGTGCAAGGCCCGCTCCATATCCAGCGAAGCCAAGAATTTGTCACCGCGACAAAACCGAGTACTAACGGAGCTCCATTACATGAAGTTCAACATTTCATTGAAATCAATGGTAGCCCTATCGCCGATCGACCTAGACGACTCGCTGGGGAAAAACTCGCCGCTGCTAAGGCAGAGGTAAACTTTTTATTAAAGAATGGAATTTGTCGCCCTTCCAATAGCTCTTGGTCCAGCCCACTTCATATGGTAGCCAAGAAAGACGGGGGCTAACGTGCATGTGGTGATTACCGAAAACTGAACGCAGCCACAATACCAGACCGGTACCCGATAGCTAATCTGCAAGATTTCAACAAGCAACTGCATGGAAAAAGAATATTTACCACTCGGGATTTGGTAAAAGCCTATTACCAAATTTCCATGGCAGAGCCCGACATTCCGAAGACCGCTATATGCACACCATTTGGTCTCTTCGAATTTCTTTACATGCCTTTCGGTTTGAGGAACGCCACACAAACATTTCAAAGATTTATGGATAACATTTTTTGGGGCATTGACTATGTATATTGTTACATCGATGAAATTTGATCATGTCAGATTCCGTAAATCAGCATGAAGAACATCTTTGCAATGTTCTTCAATTCTTCAGAAACATGGACTTTGCGTCAACGTGGACAAATGTCAGTTAAGTTCCACAGAGAAAAACTACAGTACCTATGACAGGGAATTATTGGCCATTTACGAAGCAGTCAAATATTTTAAGCATTTGATCGAAGCGCGAAATTTTATCATTAAGACTGATCACAAGCCCCTCATTTATGCTTTCAAACAGCGTCCGGAAAAAGCATCACCTCGACAAATTCACCATCTCAGCTTTATATCCCAATTTTCTACAACCATTGTTCATCTAAAGGGCGCTGACAATGCAGTAGCAGATGCTCTTTCGAGGTTGTGGGCTATCTCAATGCCGGTATCTGTGACTACAGCTGAGATAGAGGAGTCGCAGGCGTCAGACCAGGAGTTGGCAGGACTGCTTCAAGGAAACACCTCATTAAAGCTGCAGAGGACTAGTTTTGACAACAATTTTTGGATATACTGTGACATATCAACGGGTCGAACGCGGCCTTACATTCCTCGGGCTCTTCGTAAACAAGTATTTGCTTACATTCACAACTTATCACATCCAAGCGGCAGAGCAACATCGCAGCAAATTCGTCAAAAATTTGTCTGGCCTCACATGAACAAGGATGTGACCACCACCTGGTGCAGAAACTGTATAGCTTGTCAACGTTCTAAAATCAGCAAGCACAACCACTTGATTCCTGAAAACATACACGTTCCAATCGGAAGATTCGATCACGTACATCTGGACATAGTACTAAATAATATCAGAATTTCCGCAATTGTCTTACAATGATCGATCGTTTCTCACGTTGGCCTGAAGCTATACCATTAACCAACATTACCGCAGAAACGATTGCCACCGCCTTTTGGACCCACTGGATTGCACGATTTGGCGCCCCAAAGACGATTACCACTGATAAGGGAACCCAGTTTGAGGCTGCACTCTTTAAGGAACTCGCCAAGTTTCTCGGAAGTCAACATATTCATACTACATCCTATCATCCCCAATCCAATGGACTTGTAGAAAAATGGCATCGATCTTTCAAGTCAGCATTGATGTGCAGCACTGGTATTCCTTGGACCAAAGTACTTCCGTCTGCGCTCCTCGGCTTACGAACGTGTTTCAAGGAAGATATAAAGTCATCCGCCGCAGAAATGTTATATGGAGTTCCATTACGTCTTCCAAATGAATTCTTTAACGACCTCGACGCGGAGCCTGGTCCTTCGACCTTTATATCCACGTTCACAGAACAAATGCGTCTCGTGCAACCTTCTCCAACAAGCCATCATATTGAAAAGAAGCTGTTTAGACTAAAAGGAATTGATCAGTGCTCGCATGTATTCATCCGTACAGATGCAGTAAAACAACCTTTGGAAGCGCCTTATACCGGTCCATATGAAGTTTTAAGACGACACACAGATAATGTATTTATTTTAAAAGTTAACAACAAAGAGACGGCTGTATCTGTGGACCGACTGAAACCAGCACACATGGTTATTGATGATCGCACCATGGATTTAGCAAATGCAAGAGTGGTGCGCACTTATTCGAGACAGCAGAATCCAATCGTGACAACCTCACTGGAGGGGGAGTACTGTGGCGCTCCGTATTATCCCTCTAGCGAACATTTGCAAGACTAAGCTATCGGAAATCTAACGAGTTAGCAGTAGGTTATAGGAAGACCATCGCTAACTCTCACTCGTTCGACAGCCGAAGAATTTACCGTCCACGCTATTATTTCGTTTTACAAAATTATTATTTTTTATATAGGCACTCGATTAAAACGGTCCCTCTTGGTTTGGAGTAAAATTACCGCGCTTTTTATTCGAGATGAGCACGCTAATCGACAGACTTTATCGGCTACAACAAGTTATCGGTGGCGGGTAAAATATTTTTTAAAAATTGTTTTAATAAATATAACCATTTTAGAATTTCAAAAATATTGGTTTAGTAAGTAAGTAACTTTTAATATATATATATTAGGGTGGGTCGATTTGGAGGACATCAAATCGTAGGGGGGAACGTATTCTATGGGCAATTCTAAGCAATTTTGCCAAAGAAACTATACCTTGGAAATCACGTTTGACTCTCCGCATTTGCAAAAGAAAAATACTGGTTTTTTGATGAAAAATATCTAAGTTGCCTTGAATTTGGAACATTTGTATGGACACGAAAAAAGTTTGGAATCGTTTGGGCGGAACATAATCAATGGACCATTCTAAGACATATTGCCCAAGAAACCATATGCCTAAAACCACGTTTGACCCTCCGCATTTGCAAAAATACTGGTATTTCACTTTATGTTTGAAAAAAATATCATAGTAGCCGTTACTTATATACAAAATAACAGCATCGAAAAAATGCTTTAAAGAGAACAAAACATGTTTCACAAAGGGGAGAATTTAAAATTGATAAATATTTAACGGCTACTATGATATTTTTGAAAAGTAAAACGAAATACCAGTATTTTTCTCTTGCAAATGCGGAGGGTCAAACGTGGTTTAAGGCACAAAGTTTATTTGACAATATGGCTTAGAAATGCCCAGAGATTGTTTTCCGCCCAAACGATTTATTACTTTTTTTCGCGTCCATTCCAGTGTATAAAATTTAGGGCTACTGTGATATTTTTCATAAAATACTGGTTTAGGTGTAGGGCTACTGTGATATTTTTCATACAATACTGGGTTTTTTTCTTTTGCAAATGCGGAGGGTCAAACGTGGTTTTTAAGATATAGTTTCTTTTGCAATATTGCTTAGGGAGGTAAAACATAAATTCTTTTAACCAACGCTTTATAAACCCAAGAACGCTCATAGCTTTGTTGACAGTCAGCATTATGTGGCAGTCAAATTTAAGCTTTGGGTCCAGAAGAACGCCTATGTTCTAAAGCAAATAACTTATAAACGTAGGAGTACCCCTATGAAAGGTCATTACGTTACATTTCAGGCAGTTTACATTTAAGAGGTTATACTCACACAATACTTGAAAATTATCAATGTCTGATTGTAAGCCGAAACCAGATTCTATATTGTTGAATGTCAAACAAAGTTTAACATCATCAGCATACATTAGTACACGAGAATTTTTTATGATAGAGGGATGATCGTTAATAAACAAAATAAACAGCAAAGGGCCCAAATGACTACCCTGGGGCACTCCAGTCAATTCCATATTTGGGTGGTATCGGTCTTCTGGTACCACAAGAGCGTCAATTCTAGATACTGTGACTTCAGACGGCTCTGAAACAAACACAAGATCTAATTGTCTATTTAATGAATTTCGTATAAAGCTAACTTGCTGTAACGATAATTCTAAAAGATTATACACAAAATCATGAGTGGATGAACTAGCTGTGTCCATTTGCACAGGCGGTTCACTTACCCCTGTGTCAGCAGAAACTGCTGCAGCTACCAGGTTGGAATTTAAGGTGGATTCTACATTTGCATTGAGCCTCAACAACTGACGAAGACACACCCTGAATTCATTGATTTGTTAGCTGCTAACCGACATCACGCCTTTATTAAGGGTACCCCTCAATGGGGGGAGAATGTTCATACACAATGTTGCTAAACATGACCAGCACCAACAAATCAAGCACTATCCAAATTGGTAACAGTACCAGGCGCCCAGTTGCACCCACGGCTGGTAATAAGTACTGATCAGCATTTTCTAAAAAGTCAAGACCAAGCAGTCAGCACTTTCTGCAGTGTCAGCCAAACAACTACGCAATCCGTTAGCATATTTAATTTCACTGACCTACTCTAGAACACAACTCACTCTGCTATTCTGTCCACTAAACTTCCTCATCTCCAAGTAGTATATAAGCATGTACCAACTTCTCAATAAATCAGTTATTAACCCATCTTATAACTCCGCGGTCTTACGTCTCCGTGCCGACAATGCGAATTATCACTGTTCCTAGACAGACCCGTCTGTGAGTTTACATTAGCGTAGGCACAAACAGATAGAGCATACAAATAGTAGCCGATTGGTATTGTTCAGTTGTTTCCCTCCTGCCGGCAGCATGGGGTCATTGATTTATTTGTGAGTTTCAAGCAATCAAAGGGATTAACGCAGCTCCGTCAGCGTCACGATGCAGTGTCAAATTTCGACTGACTCCTTCCTCTCTCTCCACCAGTAACTAAAGCTCCCTTTGCCCAAATTCTCCGCCAATGCTTGACCATAGCATTAAAAGTAACCTGATTTCCTGAGCTGTACCTAGAAACTGGGAGGAGAAAGAAAAAGAGATCTCAGTGCGTAAGCGTAAGCAACTAGAGCTGCTTTGAGGGACGCTATTCTTGTATCGGCAAGCAACAGATCTTCTCTAGCGTCACCACGCGAACCAAGCCATCCTGACCCGGGTGAGCTCGATAATCCTTCCGAGCAGCCAATGCGATGGGGGGAATCTGTCGGTGGCACAGCGGCCTTGAGTTAAGGCACGCTTCTATGATGACTAATATATATATGGACGTTGATGAACTACGAGAAGTACAAACAAGTGGCCCAACGACACCAAGTACGTCCTTGTTACTCGCGGGGCCCTATTATCAATTTGGGCACAAATACTAGTTCGCAAGGAAGAATACATAACACAAATAAAGACGGGACACAATGCAAATAAAGATGCTATTAGGAGTGAAGCAAATGAGTTAAAATATTTCTTTTTAATACAGGGATAGAAGTTGAAATGCAAATTAAGTGATAAAGGTTGTAATAATTATTACATAGAACGCGAGAGGGCTTGTGCAGAATAAAATTTGATGTACATTGTCGCAAATTAAGAGGATAATAATTACTTGTTAGTCTCACGGGAACATTAAAAGTTAGGCGGATTACAAGTTCTACAGAATCAATATTACCTCTTATAAGATTATGCCTAAAAATAGTACCAAGCATTTTTCGAGGATTTGCAAGTTGATCCCAGTTCAAACTACAAAGGGAAAAAGAAATTTTTTGCGCCGACTCTATACGGTCAAAGTGCTTTTGGTTTTGTGGGCTCCAAACCGAAGAATAATATTCCAATATAGGACGGACAAGGGAGGTAAAACATAAATTCTTTTAACCAACGCTTTATAAACCCAAGAACGCTCATAGCTTTGTTGACCGTCAGCATTATGTGGCAGTCAAATTTAAGCTTTGGGTCCAGAAGAACGCCTAAGTTCTAAAGCAAATAACTTATAAACGTAGGAGTACCCCTATGAAAGGTCATTACGTTACATTTCAGGCAGTTTACATTTAAGAGGTTATACTCACACCATACTTGAAAATTATCAATGTCTGATTGTAAGCCGAAACCAGATTCTATATTGTTGAATGTCAAACAAAGTTTAACATCATCAGCATACATTAGTACACGAGAATTTTTTATGATAGAGGGATGATCGTTAATAAACAAAATAAACAGCAAAGGGCCCAAATGACTACCCTGGGGCACTCCAGATGTCACGTGGATAATTTTGGAAACAGCGTTCTTAAATATAACCCTCTGAGTTCTCCCATTCAAATAACTTGAAATCCAAGTTATAAGATTACATGGAAACTCAAGCAAGTCTAGTTTGAATAGAAGAAGAGAGTGGTTACCATGGACCATGAAGATGAACTATAAGTAGTTTGGAAAAAGTCGGCAAATAAATCAGCAATTTCAGAATTTGTCGATGCCTCCATTGCACTATAGGCTGGATGACCACTTTTTGTGGCCTTAATTAATAACTTAAAAATGAAGCAACAATTTAAAAGTATTTTTTTTTAATTGCATTTATAATATTAAATTTATGTTTTTTATGAAAAAATGGGCATGGTCACGCCTTTTTTCAAAAAAAAAATTTTTTTTTTATGACAAAAATAAATTTCAAAAATTATATTTTTTTATTGTTTTGTTTATAATGAAAAGATTATAATTACCAAAAAAAAAAGGAGTGCCTTCGATTTTTTTGTTAAGTGCAATCGAGTTTTTAATATTAAAATCAATATAAGGTATACCACGAATAATAAAAAGCATTATAACAAAGTTATTCTATTGAAAAGATGCTGTAAAATAATTTTTTTTATTAATAATATATAATTACAAAGATAACTGTATACCGTTACTTAGAGATTTTAAGGTAATTGACAATTGTGCAACAAAAATGCATGTGTTTTGCCGTTTAATGTCGAGGACTTTAAATACAGATTTTGGAAAAAGTGGGCAAAAGTGGATCTTCAAATTACATTCATATGACAAGAATCGAAGTCCCCACAACCCAGTTTAAATATTAAGGTGAAACTAGGTCACATTCTCTTTGTTTGTCTATTTAAAGATGAGTTTTTATTTCGATTTGTTAAAAGTTAAAGGGGTATAAATAAATTGTCAATTGCAAAGAAACCGCATTATATTTTAACACTTAAAATATACAAATAATTAGTTTAATCCACTCTCTTTCGATGCCGTAAAGCACGGGTTGTTATAATCGTTTTAAATTGCTCTTTGAATTAATTTAAAAGTTCTTGTTTTTTTCCAATTATTTGCTCCACGTGCGCCCGTCACTGCCAACAGCTGTTTTAACAGCCTGTACATTAACAGTGCGAGCCTCTGCTAAAATTTCTGGTATGTAACATTAAAGTCTGATGTTATCCTAACAGAATGACATCATTGGATCCTAATTTTAAGGACTTTCAAAAAATGACTTTTGGCCAGCTAAAGTGGTCATCCAGCCTATAGTGCATTGAGTTAAAACGAACCGATGAAGGCAAAGCCGATGACTTACGCTTAGCGTTAACAAAGTTATAAAACTGCTTTGGATCATTTGAAAATTCAAATTTTCAACGATTTAAATACATAGAATAGCAATGACTGTTAAGAACGTTAAAATCAGATCGAGCCACGACAAATCTCGAAAAATCGGATGGCTTACCCGATTTTGTATACTATTTTTAAGTTTTTGTTTTAAGATTTTTAAGTCTTGGAAGCGCATTTGTAAGCCTGTTCATTAAAAAAAAGTGTTTAGAACGCTATAGAAAAATTCAGTGGCACTTTCGATGTCTATACAGTTATAAATATCTTTAAAATTATATTGCAAAATTCTTAAATTAAGTTTATTATAGTCACATTTACGAAAGCACCTCATTTCATTTGGAGAAACTAAAGGAGAGAGGGTATCAAGGTAGGGGAGGCAAATTGTCAATTCCATTGTTGGACGGTATCGATCTTCTGGTACCACAAGAGCGTCAATTCTAGGTACCGTGACTTCAGACGGCTCTGAAACAAACACAAGATCTAACTGTCTATTTAATGAATTTCGTATAAAGCTAACTTGCTGTACCGATAATTCAGAAAGGCCATCCACAAAAAGATGGATGGATAAGGGAATAGCGACAAGTGAGTCAGTAGAATGGGACCAAGAAGTATCAGGGAGATTGAAGTCACCCAACACAAAAAAGGTCTGTGTTGGAAAGAGAGGATAGAATAGTTTTAATAATAGATAGAGGTCTCTCATAAATTATTAAGTCAGAGCCAGGTGGAATATAAGAACATGTAACACAAATAGAAAAGGATTGCAGGGAAACTTTTACACAAACATATTCTATGTCATTAGGGACATGAGAGTGAATTCTATCAGAATTTATAGTAGAGGTAACGGTGGCCAGAACACCCCCTCCCCTACGGGTCACCTCCGGAACTCGCTGTTTTCATAGGCACAGTTGGCTCGCTTACCCCTGAGCCGACAGGAACTGCTGCAGCTACCGAGTTCAGTGTTGTGTTTTGTTTCACGGTCAAATAAACTGCCCCTGAGATGGCTTTTTTGCGTTTAGGCAACTCGGTTAATAATAATTTCTAATTATTAAATTGGTCACAAACGGAATTGAACCCGTCATTGAGCTGTTTAAAAACTCTTGAAAGGTTCAATAAGCCGTCTCGAGTCTGCCTCATAATGCTGCTCATCTCGACTGTCATTTCCTTGCAGGACTCACATGCTCACATGAGACCGGTATGCATTTCAATGAAGTCTTTAACTCTGGTAGTAAATCCTGTACATTTGACGTGCCGATTCACAGAGCCAGCAGATAATAATAGAATCTTTAGTTGACATCGGAAGAGAACAACTTTTCTTGGTACAGATAAGAGCCATTATAAAGAAAAACAAGAGAGAACGCTAAAGTCGGGTGTCCCGACTATTAGATACCCGTTACTCAGCTAAAGGGAGTGCGAGGGAGATGGAGATAAAAACTTTGATCGGGCGTAACCTTTTAACGAATGGTGCGATTTAAAAAAATTTCGATAGATATTGATAAACACAATTAAACTGAGATTTGAAAATTGGAATTCTTATCCATTAGGTTCCTGTCTACCGATCCTCATCTAAAATGTTGCAATATCGCCTGGGGCAGTTTTCTCATGCTTGTTTAGCTATGCCCTTTAACACAACAGCAATATTTTGGGAACAGACCTATTGGACGAATTAAACTTGTGTGCATGCCAAGCACACACTGTACACTCAATTGCACCAATAACAACAAAAACACATATTGAGTTTTTTGCAGAAAAATATCCAGCTGTTTTTGCCAACAAGCCCAGCCAGCACTTGAAGCAAAGTTTAACACCAAAATACATACATCAAATCGCGCCAAATACCATTCACTTAATGGATTACCCTACAGAAGCCAAACGCGTATAAACATTGGGAATTTGGAAACCAGTTAAATTTATCCAGTGGGCAGCCCTCATTGTTCTTGTACAAAAAACAGCAGTTACAATTTAAATATATGGAGGCTTTAAAGCCGTATAATGGAAATGTAAAAGAAATTTTTCAAATCGGACCATTCGTTAGGAAGTTATGCGCGATCAAAGTTGTATATCTCCATCTCCCTAGGACTCCCTTAGCTGAGTCGGGGCACCCGACTATAGCGTTCTCTCTTGTTTTATTTAATTTCATTAGACGCCTTGAGTGATGCAGTTATACGAGTACAATTGGCAAAGCCATCATCTTCTAAATATTTTGCGGTTTTTTCTTTGGACTTTTAAGTTTGTGAGACTTATTGAAAAATTGGATAAAGCCTCGAGTACAAATGGCAAGTATCTGAAGAATTCGCGGTTTTTTCTTAAGCTTTTTAAGTTCGTGATACTTATCCAATATTGGATATATTAACGAGTAGTGGAGAAGGGGGCTCTAAGAGTAGGAAAATTTTGGTTAGACATAGCAGCTATAAATAAAAAGCCATTGGAATGAGACTGGTATCATCGGAAAAGCTGTTAGCTATTACTTTTTCCTACATCATTTTGAAGTCAATTGCAAAGCCTTCGACAAAAGTTGCAAAATGTCAACATACTTTCTAAACTAGTATAGCCCCAGTACTGGGGCTGTTAACGGTATAGGGTAAAAGAAATCATTTTCATAAAATTTTATTAGACACTTTGGACACATATCCTGATATAAAATTGAGTTCATTTGTTGTGGTTTCTTTGCTATTAAAAATTAGGGGTTTAGCTCTTTGACGCGAAGGTCTATATTTTTGTAATTTTATTATTTTTCTTCCTTAATTTTTAGAATTCCATTATTCCTTAAAAATATCGCTTTGTCAAATTAGGGTAAAAGAGATCATTTTCATAAAATTTTATTGGACACTTTGGACACATATCCTGATCTAAAATTGAGTTCATTTGTTGTGCTTTCTTTGCTATTCAAAATGAGGGGTTGAGCTCCTTGACGCAAAGGTCTATATTTTTGTAATTTTATTATTTTTCTTCCTTGATTTTTAGAATTCCATTATTCCTTAAAAATTTCGCTTTGTCAAATTTTTGTTTTGTCGCCCTTTACCGCTACTTAGGCCATTTTGCTCAGTTTGACTGCAAACTGGCTCATCAAGCTGTCGCATACAAATTCGACCATAAGCGCAGCCAATAATGCGACTATGACCAATAGTTCAAAAAACCTGCAAAAGTCATGTGTTATTATTAGGTACCCTCAACTAGTTTCAACCCAGAAGGAAAGTTTGAAGTTTTGCTAAATACCACGAAGATTTAAGATCTACAAAATATTTAGTAAGAGAAACGCGATGGGCATAAAATTTGCCTTTAGTAAATCATTCAAAAAAAAACTCGCGAACGACGAAAGTGTCCCGAACAGAATGAGACTATTTTTAGAAATTTTACATTGAAGGAAATTGGTTCGTAATTTTTTCAACTGAAGGCGCTTAAATCTCAAATTTTTAATGCAGCCCTCTGGTGTTTTTAGGAACCTTCAGTAAACACGCGCACAATTTAAACAAGCCAATTGGTCGCTAGGGCCACATACTATTGTGTCCCTTTTACAATTTGAGCCCCCATCTCGCTTACAATTGGAAAAGCCAATTAATTTGACTGACCATTTGCAAAGTGTACTAAAAAAAGTTTTCATCCAGTAGATCAATTTCCAAAAGTGTCCTTTGCTAACTTTCTATGCGATTGGATGCAAGCCGAAGACACAGGAGCGATTAGAGTTTAATTTGTTAGTTTTATAAATAAAAATCCCAAATAACGAAATTTACCTCGATGGATGCTGTATTTTTGAATTCGTTACGAATTCCCAAGTTAAACTGCGTTTTCCAAAAAGTTCCCCGACGCAAGGATTCTTAGCACAAGAACCGCCAAGTTCGAAAAATGCTGAAATTGGCCAACTTTCCGAAGGTCTCAGAGGCAAACGGATTCATGGTTTGTTTTGATGTGAAAGCTGCGGGCAAAATAGTAGTAGTGTTGCCGCCCTGTGTTTCAAAAGTTTGTTGTAATTTATCTTCTCCTGGTAATATTGTATTAATTATAATTGTACTATTAGACTAATTGGATACGAAAAGTTACAACAACAAACTTTTGAAAACACAGGGCGGCAACACTACTACTATGTTTACCGCAGCTGTATACTTTTATGTTTATACCCGTTACTCGTAGAGTAAAAGGGTATATTGTATTCGTGCAAAAGTATGTAACAGCTAGAAGGAAGCGTTTCCGACCCCATAAAGTATATATATTCTTGATCAGGATCACTAGCCGAGTCGATCTAGCCATGTCCGTCTGTCCGTCTGTCTGTCTGTATGAACACTGTGATCTCGGAAACTACAAAAGCTAGAGAGTTGGGATTACCAACACATATTCTTGGGCTTCCTACGCAGCGTAAGTTTATTTCAGCCGAGCGCCACGCCCCCTCTAACGCCCATAATCACCCATAATCGCCCACAAACGATACTAAAATGTGTCTGGCGTGTTTTTAAAGATTTTTGATAAGTATAAATGCAATTCTGTTGTGTTTAGTTATACCTATCGAAATGTTGAAGAAATTTTTTAAATCGGACCATTCGTTAAAAAGTTATACCTGATCAAAGTTTATATCTCCATCTCCTTCGCACTCCCTTTAGCCGAGTGACGGGTATTAGATAGTCGGGACACCAACCCGACTATAGCGTTCTCTCTTGTTTTTGACTATGTTTTCTAAAATTTGTTTCTCCCTTGAAAAATCCTAAAATTATTCTAAGTATGGGGTTTGAAAGATAAAGAGTGTATCTTTTAAAAAAACTTTAACATAAAAAAAAGAAACCATGAATCCGTTTGCCTCTGAAACCTCCGGAAAGTTGGTCAATTTCAGCATTTTTAGATCTTGGAGGTCCTTGTGCTAAGAATCCTAGCATCGGGGAAATTTTTGGAAAACGCAGTTTAACTTGGAAATTCGTAACGAAGCATCCATAGCATCCATCGAGGTAAATTTTAGATTTTGCATAGTGTTATTTAAGATTTTAAAAAATAAAAATCAATGTAACAATTATTTAAAATTTAAAAAAATACAAATCCTAAATAACGATTACTTTTTATTTCTATCATAAAAATCTTAAAATAAAATGTTTATATATGTAGCTCACTTTCTTTTTGGTGATTTTTATTTTTTAACGAATTCAAAAATATAGCATCCATCGAGGTAAATTTTAGATTTTGCATAGTGTTATTTAAGATTTTAAAAAATAAAAATTAATGTAACAATTATTTAAAATTTAAAAAAATACAAATTCTATATAACGATTATTTTTTATTTCTATCATAAAAATCTTAAAATAAAATTTTTATATATGTAGCTCACTTTCTTTTTGGTGATTTTTATTTTTTAATAACGATTATTTTCGTTCCCTTATATTTTTTGATATTAATGCTTATGTCTAATGTGAACAGGCTATTAATCGGCCTAGAACGAGCTGTAGCCAAAGGGCTTGTTACAAAAGATGTGATATCTTAACAAAAAACAGGTGCTCCAATATTAAAAAAAAATTATTTATTTTTTAAGTTAAATAGAAAATCAATGCTTATAGTATAATTACAAACAATAATATTTAAATAAA
Source organism: Drosophila prostipennis (assembly GCA_037075205.1). Classification (NCBI taxonomy): domain Eukaryota; kingdom Metazoa; phylum Arthropoda; class Insecta; order Diptera; family Drosophilidae; genus Drosophila; species Drosophila prostipennis. The sequence continues at coordinate 13,144 of JBAMCJ010007555.1, forward strand.
ACATTACAGTCAAGTCAAAAAAGTGAAATCCGTTTAGTTTGTAAAAAAAAACGGCCCATATTTTGTTGGTACTCTTATAGTTTTGTTCTGAGCTATGTTACTCAATTAATAATATCATATGTTGGCTTATTTTCTTACCTCTTCGCAGAGAGCAAGCATACGTCTCGTACTTTCCAGGGACTGAAACGAAAAAGCATTTCCATTAAATTATTATGTTACATTAATAAATTAAGGATTATAAATATACAACAAATTTACATAGCTGTGTTTTGTTTTTTTGCGGATTAGTCCAGTTTAAAATATATAAACGTTGAAACCCATTTTTGTTAATTTAAACTAATATTTGATATTATCCCGATTTTGGGAAATCTCAAAAACAATTTGGCCAAAGAATTGACTTCAATGATGACTTTGACTTTTGTCCAAAAAAATACAAATATAATCTTTCTTTATGTTTTTATACCCTTGCAGAGTATAAAGTATAAAGTATGTTCCATCTTGCTATGTTCGTCTGTCAGACTGTCCGTCTGTCCGTTTCTATGCGAACTAGTCTCTCAGTTTTAAAGCTATCGCGATAAAACTTTCCCAAAAGTCTTCTCTTTATTGCAGGTAGTACATATGTCGGAACGAGCCGGATCGGACCTGACATCTTTCAAAAAATTGCTTAAGGCGATTGTGGGCGTTAGAGGTGGCGTGGCACATTTTTGAAACAAACTTGCGCTTGCGTAGGAACTCCTAGAATCTGTATGCAAAATGCCAATCTTCTAGCTTTTATAGTATCCGAGATCTCAGAGTGCATACAGACAGACACGGCAAAGAATATATATACTTTATTGGGTCAGAAAAGCTTCCTTCTACCTCTTACATACTTCTGCACGAATACTATATATCCTTTTACTCTACGAATAACGGGTATAAAAATAGTAGAAAAAACATTGTAACTTTGTAGGAAGTAGGCGTTTTGAGATTTGGCAATTTAAAAACTAAATTTGAAATATATCTGAAATCCTTGGTATTTATTCAATCTTCAAGGGTATATAAGCTTCGGCTGGCCGAAGCTAGCTTCCTTTCTTGTTAAAAATACTTTTAATGTTTTTAAATTAAGCGTACAAAACATGATGATCGAGCCCAAAGTCCTTCAGCTAGCCTTAATATAAAGGATCCAAGATCTCCTTTTCTCCAGCAGAAACAATGCACATCAGCTCAGCTTAAAGTCTTTACTCGAACAGTAGTGATGACAAAACCCACTTGGCGTTTGTCGATAGCGTTTTCATAACAGCGATAGTTAACATTGCTAGTATATCGATAGTGTTATCATTTAAATTCAAGGAATATACAAAATACTAAATTCAATAAATTTCACATAATTAATTTCAATAAGCGGCGCGAACATATTCCCCGCCTGGGAAGGTCCTTCCAAAGTCAGTCATCCAGCGGTAATGGGCAGATTTTCTGAACATTTCTCTTCAGATATCCCGTCTTGGTTTTGAGCGTGACCACACGCACGATGCCTTCTTCTCCTGGATGCAGCTCAGCTACTCGGCCAAGTAACCATTGTCCTGGTGGCGAATTGTCCTCAGCAATTAGCGCCAAGGTGCCCAGTTGAACGTTGTTGGCAGAGGTAGTCCACTTCGAACGCGCCTGCATTAGAGTCAAATACTCAATCTTCCAACGCTTCCAGAACTTGTTGTGAACTGCTAGTGTGCGATTCCAGTGGCTTGTCATGGACAATTTGATCAAATCCTCGTCGAAGGGTTCCAGTTGAGCATTCAGTGGTCGTCCTACCAAAAAATGACCCGGTGTCAATGTTTCCAGATCATTAGGATCTGATGACAAGGGATACATTGGCCTAGAATTCATCACAGCTTCCACCTGTGCTACGGCTGTCGAAAGGTCTTCAAAATTGAGGGCGGTGCTATTTGCGCTTTTGACTAGCAGTTGTTTAGCAACTTTCACAGCGCTCTACCACAATCCCCAAAATGAGGAGAACGGGGTGGTATGAAGTGAAATTTGACTCCGCGCTGACTGAAGGTGTCTCCGATTAAGCTCTGGCTTGCAAGATCAAATGTTTTGGCCATCTCCCGTGAGGCGCCTACAAAATTTGTAGCATTGTCACAAAACAGATCCGTACTGAGGCCACGTCGAGCGAAGAAGCGCTTTAAGGCAGCGATGAACGCGTTCGCGCTTAAGTCAGATACGATCTCTATATGGCACGCTTTCGTTAAGAAGCACACAAATACACAGAGATAGACCTTGACGGGACGTTTTCCTCGGATATTAAAGTGCATTTGTATTGGTCCTGCGAAGTCCAATCCAGCGCGTTCAAACGGATGAATACTGCCTCGCACTCTGCTTTTTGGGAGCGCACCCATTAGATATTGTCCTAGGACTGGGCGCTGCCGGAAGCAGACGACGCATCTTCTGACAGCCCTGCGAGCTACCTTCCTGCAATTGATAATCCAATACTTCTGCCGCAAAAAAGCGCATAAGGATTGCACTCCGGCATGTAAATTTATCCGATGTGTGTATTCAGTTAGGGCTTCAACTGCCAAATGATTATGTGGTAACAAAATCGGATGTATTGTTTCTTGTGGTAAATCAGCCTTTAATAATCGCCCGCCTACACGAATAACTTGTAACCCTTCTTGTACATCGATGAACGGATTTAAGCCTTGTATCGTCGCTGATTTTAACCTCTTACTACTCAATAGCCTACTGAATTCCTCTTTTAACTTCGTTGCTTGTATGATATAAATTATATAACGAAGGCCTCCAGCCATGTCGCCTGCAGTTAACTTGGGTGAGCCGGTCCTATCTTGCTTACTTGTTCGCCTCCAACGATATATATATCCAAACACTCGCTAAAGCTTCAAAAAATCTTTTACAAATTTGCATTCACTAACTACGTCGTCGTCCTTATCACAACGTGCTGCTAAAAAGAATGCACCCTGTTCATACTCAGGCATTGACTCGTGCTTTTGTAACCATGGTATTTCCGGCCAGCTATCTATCGGCTGCTTGAGGAATGCTGGACAGTGCCACCACAAACTTGATTTGTTAAGGTCTGCGGAGTACAGTCCTCTGGAAACAATATCCGCTGGATTGATTTTGGACTCTATTTTGCACCAATCCTGGATGTCTGAAAGCTCCTGTATAAGCGCTACTCTATTTGCGACAAATGTTGTCCAGCGGCTTGCATGCGACGCGAGCCAGTTGAGCACAATGGTCGAGTCAGTAAAATACCTAATTTTTGTAACCTTTAAGTGAATACTTGATCTAACCTTGGCCATTAACGAAGTCATAAGCAATGCCCCTTGCAGTTCAACTCGGGGTAGAGATGTCCCCCTCACTGGCGCCACTTTGGATTTGGCGGCTACCAAATGTACGTAGACTGATCCGTCATGGTCCTGACCGCGAGCATAGATGACTCCGCCATAAGCGCGGCTTGAAGCGTCGGAAAACCCATTAAGCTCTAGAGTGGTCAGATCAGCCTGGGGTGGGACTACAGAACGAGGCATCGCGCACAAGTCGATTAACTTCAGCTCCTCTCGATATTTTTTCCATTGACTGGCATAGCTAGGAGGCAGATCTTCGTCCCAATCAAGCCTTAGCAACCATAGCTCCTCTACGAATATTTTTCCCAAAATTATAATTGGGCTTAAGAAACCCACTGGATCAAACACTTGAGATAATTCTGAGAGTACTATTCTTTTGGCAATTCTGGGATTATACTCCGCCTTGAAAGAGAATTGAAATTGGTCGCTTTGGTTTGACCAACAAATGCCGAGCGCCTTTGCTGCATCTTCAGTCTTGAGCCTAAGGGGTTCTTCTGGAGCAGCCTCACTGTGCTCCGTTGAATAGCTGCTACGCCATTTGTGTAAGACGAATCGACCGATATTTAGGAGATCAGAAATTTCTTGTTTTAATTTGGACAACTCGGATGGGGTATCCGCTCCGCACAGCATATCATCCATATAAAAGCTATTCCTTATGGCCTCAACTGCAAATGGATAGGGCTCACCCAAGTTTTCTGCCAAATAAAACAGGCATCGCACAGCTAGGAATGGAGCGGAACTTGTTCTGTAGGTCACGGTTTTGAAACGCAGCGTTTGCACCTCATTATTAAAACGCCACAGTATGCATTGAAAATTACAATGGGGATCTGTTACTAAAATTTGCCTATACATTTTGGCAATGTCCGCGGTTAGCGCGTACTTATAAAATCGGAATCGAATTAATATCCCAAAAAGGTCAGGCTGCAAAGTTGCTCCCACGAGCATAGTGTTATTTAGCGACACTCCGTTGCTGGACTTGCAACTAGCATCAAATACGACGCGCAACTTCGTCGTTAGGCTATCCGGCCTTAAGACAGGATGATGAGGCATAAAATACTTTACGTTATTCGTCTGACTCGAATCTAGTACTTCTAAGTGGCCTAATTCCTTGTATTCATCGTTGAATTCTGTGTACTGGAGATTAAAAACTTTGAAAGCGTTGGCCAGGAAGGGAGTTCAATCCCATTCGATTTCCCACTTCTCTACAGTCTCCTCGTCTAGCTTGCTGCGAACCAAATGAAATATAACCGCGTCT
>JBAMCJ010007565.1:0-16480 GCA_037075205.1 Drosophila prostipennis
TACTCTCTCTCTGACGAAAAATAATTTTACATTCGAAAATATAAAAACACTTTCTAAAATTTACTTTTTCGGCACGCTACAATAGAAAATGTTCGTGTGGGTAAAATCTTATAAATTTGTCTGAAGCGGGCCGAATGAGTTAATTTTAGAAAGTGTTTTTATATTTTCGAATGTAAAATTATTTTTCGTCACAAAATATGATATCAGATCTTTTGTATGTTGAAGGTGCGGTCGTCACTATTTTTTTACCTGGTTAAGAGGTGTTTTTGTTTGATTGTATTTTACGCCCTCATACAAAACTAACTTTAATGCACCTAAGAGTATCCAACTTTGCAGGGGCCTTATACTTAGCATATTATAAGCAGCACCTATAAAAATCAAAATTAATGATCACTTTTTAATGATTATTCTGGGAATAATCAATCAATAATTAGCAAAAAAATAATGAAGTCGTAGATAATTGAATATTTGATGGCAACTTTTTTTTTATATTTGTTAAATTTTCTTGTATTTTATCTTACATCTGAAGTTCTATTAAAAGTCTTTAAATTAAAAAAGTGTGCTATCGAAAGAAATGTTAGTGACATTTTTGTGTTCCTGGGTTCCAACGTTTAAATAATTTACTTTTAATCTCTTGAGATAATATCATTGATTTTATTTTGTAGTCTTTTGAAAATGCTTTAATTTAATTAGTTCTTGGCAGACAAAATACTCTGCTAACCGAAAATAGGTTTTTGTAATAAAAATGTACTAATTTAAATATTTCTTCATTCATAGAGCATCAGCCCAGGAGCCGTCGACACAGAGATCATTGATGAAAAAATCAAAGAGATCATGCCAAACTTCCCAATGTTGCGTGCTGAGGATGTTGCCGATGCAGTTTCTTATTGCATCCAAACGCCTCCCAATGTGCAGATTCATGAGCTAACCATCAAGCCTATCGGTGAATCGTTTTAAATGAGGCCCCAATGGAATTGGAAATTTTGCAAACTTCAAGCGAGTAATTTGCATCATTGGAATTGGAGCAATAAAACTACTGTGTTCACTATGAAATTGTTCCACGAAACTACGGATTGATGTAAGGAAAAGCAATCCAACATCTCGTTTACCAAAAGAAAATATATAAATATGTATATTCCCAGTACGGGAGACATTTGATTTCCATAAACACTCGCAGTTTTAAAGTAGTTCCATGTAAAGTTAATGAAGAATGTGGTAGAATATACCTATTTGGAGTGGTTTTACAAGTAACATTTATTAAATCACTTCAACACATAAGTTCAATGAAGGAAGTACAGGGCCTTTTAGTTGCAGGTAATTTTACAATACGTCATGGTTTACAGTTATAACACTATGTCTGTATAAACACCGATTTCTTTAAGTTTCTCACCTTCTGTATCACAGTTACATGGTTATTACAAACGTGAGTGTGTGTATGTTTGCTTTGTGTTTTTGTTTTGAACGCATACAACTAGGATAGACAACACATATCTCTGCGCATATATGTAACTATCATATAAAGTAACTACATCTTGCTGGCGCCAACATTGCGGCCCAACTTAACATCTAATAAAAATCCAGAGTATAAATACTTTTGATTACAGTTAAGTACATAAACAGCTTTGAAACGTTTGGCTAAGAACTAATAATACCGTCATCGTACAGTCCAACCGACAAAGACGTACCCAGTACCTCCGCTAATTGCTTCAGTTTCAAATATTATTCACTTGGCTGGAGCATCAAACGTGCAATAACAAAAATAAAAAAGCATATTGCAACCGTCTGAAGTCTTTTGGAAATAGCACACTAAGGAGAGTTTACAAGATTTCGCTTTGCTTAAGTCTACCAAGTACAATTACACATATATCTAGGGTATATCAATGTAGAACTCACACAACGTACATATGCCTTGGCCAGCATATTTTAAAACTGAATATGCCGACGCATGGTTTGTATATGTATATATAAATGTATCTCGGGCAGGCTTCGATGCCGCCTTACCCTGTATAAAAATGCAGTTGCCTGATTCACCCTGGCAACAACAACGCGCTCTGGCCGGCAATAGTAACTAACTCAATTGGATGTAGACGGATACGTTTGATATTTGCACTCGTGCAACGTCTGAAACGAGTGCTCAAAGTCTCTCGGCAGCGAGGAGAGTGCGTGGGCGCTTTCGGCGCCCGAAATAGTTTTTATCAGGCTGTTGGAGTTCAGGGACTCCAGCTCGTGCGTCTCCGAATTGGCCAGCTCCACGATGGCCGAGCTGGTCGGGGTCAGCAACTGCTCGCTTGCGATCACCTGGCTGGGCTTCCTGCTGAAAAATGTCAAACTTTTTAATGAAAACGTAAAAAAATAAATAATTTAAAAAAAGTAAAGAGAAATAACCAAACGAAAATTAAATGTAAATGTTTAATGAAATTCGGAGCTGAAACCGAATAATCAATTCAAATCTATGCCGCAATAGAAAATATTCCAGTATTAACAAGAGAGAACGCTATAGTCGGGTTGGTGTCCCGACTATCTAATACCCGTCACTCGGCTAAAGGGAGTGCGAGGGAGATGGAGATATAAACTTTGATCAGCTATAACTTTTTAACGAATGGTCCGATTTAAAAAATTTCTTCTACATTTCGATAGGTATTCATAAGCACAACAAAACTGCATTTTTACTTTTCCGAAATATTTAAATTTTTAAAATCGTAGGGGCGTGGCACCTTCTGGAAACAAACTTGCGCTGCGTAGGAACTCCAAGAATCTTCATGCCAAATACCAATCCTCTAGCTTTTATAGTTTCCGAGATCTCAGCGTTCATACGGACAGACAGACGGACAGACGGACAGACGGACAGACGGACATGGCTATATCGACTCGGCTAGTGACCCTGATCAAGAATATATATACTTTATAGGGTCGGAAATGCTTCCTTCTAGCTGTTACATACTTTTGCACGAATACAATATACCCTTTTACTCTACGAGTAACGGGTATAAAAAATAAAATGTATAACCCAGTTCAAGCATTTTAGATGATTTGTTCTAGAAGAGTGACATAAGTCGAAGAACTCGAGTTTTGAGTCAATGATACTGAAATATTCCTAGTAGAATAATCTATATTGTGAATTATATATATTGGATCACCCTATCTTTAAAACAAATAGCGTGGAAAATGTACAATTTGTTTCGCTTTGCTGAAAGACATATGGCAATTACAAATTTTAAATGCGTTTGTTTCGAAATGCTTTTGCTTCAGATATGTATGTCACTAGCAGAGCATACTTAAATGAGCAATATAATCTTGTAAGTTAAGTTTTTAAATGTTAGTTAATAAAAAATATAGTCTCATACTCCTAGCCCAAACTAGAAGAATATTTTAAACGTTTCATTTGTCAATGCAATCAAAATCTTACCGCTCATAGAACTTGCTGTTGGAACTGTTCCGCTTGTTCCACAGCGGCCACTTAAGCTCCAGAAAACCATGCTGCGGACCGGCCACGCGCAGCAGACTCATCAGGAAAAATGTGGCGTAGAACCAGCTTACGATCATGACCACGACCAGGAAGACGCCGATCTGTATGTACGGCAGAATATTGGATGCCATCATGATGCCGCCGGCCAGACCTGTCGTGGTAGCCGCCATCACCGTAGGTCCAATGATGCGGGATAGTACAAACTGAGTGGCTGCCAATCTCTCCTTTACAGGAGACATCCTGTAGTGAATGCCGTAATGTAAGCTGAAGTCCACAGCCAGTCCGATGGCCGTGCTCACCGCAATGCTCTCCAAAATGTTGAGCTGCCAGCCAAGAAGGATAAGCACCGCCACGGTGTTAAAAATGCTCAGCGATACGGTTAATACAGCGTAAATGGAAATCAGTATGTTGACCGTAAAGCATAGCAGCACTGCAAGTGACGCTGCCATCGCCAGACAAATGGCAACCAAGGTGTCATGTGAAAGTGTGTCCTGCACATTGTAGAATTTCAGATCGCTCGTGAACCATCCTCCTTGAAGTTCCGGAGGTGCCGTTCTCAACTGATGCTGAAACCAGTTCTCTACCGACTCGTAGAATTGCTTAATATTCGCGTAGATGGTGCTGTAGGCTACATTGGACTCGAACTCGATGACTAGTGCTTTGACCAACAGCGGTGTAGATGATCCGTTGCTGCCGTACTCGGTACTTTCATTTCCACCCATTCCTAGGTAATCTTCCGACTCCAGTCGAGGACCATATGCAAACTTGGGTCCTGCCACGCCAGGCCGGAAAAATGTGGTGTCATACATGTTGGATATGCTTTGTGGCAAGCAATACTCGAATATGTGCGGATCGAAGGGAAACTGGGCATCGCAGCATGGCGAGCGATCTTTCCTTGTAAAGTCCATATCATCGATACACCTGAAACACATATGGAGCCTCTTAAAATAAGATTCTTAAACTTTATGGAGAGGTTAATCTTATATGTTTTTGAATTCCCAATTTTATAAAAAACAAGAGAGAACGCTATAGTCGGGTGCCCCGACTATCAGATACCCGTTACTCAGCTAAAGGGCGTGCGAGGGAGATGGATATATAAAACTTTGATCACGCATAACTTTTTACCAAATGGTCCGATTTGAAAAATTTCTTCTACATTTCCATAGAAATTGATAAACACGATAAAACTGAATTTTTACTTTTCCGAAATCTTTAAAGGTGTGAACGCCAGACACCTTTCACAGTTTATACATCTTTGTTGATCGTTTTTTATGGGAACTATATATGTCTGATTTTGAACAAGGCACAACGCTATAGTCGGTCTGACTCGACCATTCTACAAACAATATTACTCTAGTGGTCCGATCTAAGCTAGTTCTAGCATGCCGAAAGATATTAACAAATAAAAGAACAATTGAGCACCATCGTGGGCGTTAGGGTGGGGGTGGCTCTTGGCTGTGAAATATTAACTTTCTATGGGAGGTTTCGGGGGTTGTTGATTTCGATATCGCAGCTTTAGCACAGACATGGCAGGATCGACTCATCCTTTGATACTGATTAAGAATATATATACATTATAGGGTCGCAAACACCGTAGGTCCAAACCCTCTGCATGGGTATAAACATTAAAGTTATTACAAATTTCCTTAATGATTTAAGCGAAGCCGATATAAAAAAAACGAGTACTAATCATAATTTCAATGGAAATTTATCTGCTCACCTGCGCTTCATATAATCAATTAGATTTTCAATAAAACAGTTGGGCAACAGCATGCCCAGGGTCTCTTTGTAAAAGGGTTGCTGGCGCACACTCTGGCAAAAGTCAAGGATCCAGAGTTGCGCTGGCCTGCTCGATACATTAAAATTATTGTCATAGTGCAGGTTGCCATAGGAATTGGGGTTCGTGTAGTCGCCATCGTCCACTGCCTGAATGCCCCAGACGAAATGCATGTGCATCTTGAAGTTCTCGTACGCCTGCAACGGTTTTTCAAACCAAAACTGCTGCTTCAGGCTGGAATATATCTCAAACGGATGCCTTGAGACGAAGAGCTGAAAGTGCGATTTCTCCGGCAACTGCAGTCCTGGATACCAGAACACAATGACGGCACTGGACGCGCCTAGAGCACCAAAGATCAGCAGCCACAGATAAGAGTAGTTCATAATGCTGTGCGTTATGCACTCCTCAAACATCTGACAAAATCTGTTAATTGACTTCTTGCAGGCGTGGATCAGCTTTTGAGACATCGGATGGCGGCACGATATCCTGGTGGCAAAGAGCCGTTCCATGATGGATACTGAAGCGGGCAGCCAAGTGATCATAAGCAAATAGTTGGTCACCACGACGGTTCCCGCAAAGATCCTGGAATAATCAAATTAAATGGGTTTTTTATATAGTCTATGGAATAGAAAAATGAAATGCAAATATATATACTTACCCAAAGCACTTAATGGCTGTTATGGAGCTGCTGTACGAGGCGTAAAAGGCGCCGGCGGTGGTAAGGGATGTAACAAACATGGAGGCAGCAGCGTGACGCATGGTTAGCGCCATGATGTTCTCCAACGATTCCGTGTGATCGCTGTGTTCCAGGTGCGCAGGAAGAGCACTCTGGGATTGAGTGGTGCATCGATTGCTGAACCTCTCAGCTAACACACATTGCCAGATTTTCAGAAACAAAAATACATCGTCTGCTCCAATGCCAATTATCACCACAACGGCCAAAAGGTTCATGTAGGGGAAAAACTCGAACTCCAATACGATGGCATAAAAAAAGTACGCTAGTCCCAAAGAAAAGCATATGGCGACACAGGACATTAAGGTGATGAATGCCGATCCCGTGTACAACCAAACGCTGGCCATGACGAAGGCCCCTCCTAGGGAAACGAGCCATACATCAGTCAAGAGCAGCTCGTTGAAGAGCTCATTATCAAGGCCCAGATCCATAGCAATCACTTCCACAAGCTCGTTGTGCAGCTCCCTGCAAAATCAGTCAGAATATTAATATCAAACAGAAAACTACAAAAAAATACACAAATAACAAAAATAAAAAAAAAATTGCAAAATGGATCCAGTACAGAGAGAAAAGGAGTTGATTAAAATACAAATGCCCAGGACGAGGATGCTCGTAACGACCAGCAGAGCAGACTATGTGGATCATACTGGAACGGCTGTTTACAATCCCCCCATCAGAAAAAGTCAAGAAGATCCGTCCCTAATAACAGGCCACTATGCCGCAAATCTTAAGATTTCTGGTGTAGAATCGATTACAAAGACATGGCCCCAATCAATGGACTGGCGCGAAGACTACGCACAGTTTATCAAGCGCAACAAGTGGTGCAACGAGGAGATTTACAAGCTGTTCTTTATGTGCCCCCCCGTGGATTATAATCTCCTGAAGAACTTTCTTAAGGATCTGCGCAAGTCAGTTTATATGTACGATTACTCGCGAAATGACTTCGTTTCTTTTGTGAGTCGGCGAAGATTGAAAACAAAAAAAAGCTTTGCCACTGACGACGTGGATTATCGAACCACCTATGGTTGCTTCTATAATCGCGTTCAAGAAACGGAGCCATTTAAGAGCTCCTTATATCCGGAATATATGATAAGGAATTTGACGCTGGACCGGATCGCTATCGAGTTGCGGAAATTATTCACTAAGTACAACCTCACCACCTATTTTGACACTATATGCGTTCCAGCTTTGATGAAAGCTAAAACTGGTGTAATGCCTTTGTCACCCATTGATCGGCACCAATTTCGAAGGTACTAACAGAAATCCGCACTTACACCTCTTCCCATTCGTGGAACAGCGGCAGAAGTCGATTGGATTGGGCCACCGGTACAAATATCATAGCGTATTTCAAGTAGACGTTGGTGTCCTGAAATAATAAGTGTGTACATATTACTCAATACAGTTAACCTAAAACAACTATTTACTTTTCGTTTTTTAATACATTTTAATTAGTTTTTAAGCAATTGGTTAATAACATATAGTCAACTACTTACATTGGATTTGATAAATCCAAAATCGGTCAGGAAATTGAGGACGTTAAAAACGATGTTAAGACGCTTGCACTCTTCAGGAGCACGACAGTGCGGGATCTCGTTGCAGTGGTTGTCCATCTTCAGGTCATGGAAGTACTCGTAGCAGCCGGAGAGCAGCATCTGCAGCGAAGTAACATCCTCTGCGGTGAGGTCGAAGCAGGAACTTTTGTTGGCCAGCATGGCCGCGTAGTTGGGCAGCGACCACGGCCTGCAGCACTCGGTGGTGAGCATCTCTGGTTCACAGAAAGCCTTGTAGCTGGGAACCTCGGTGATCTGATCCTGTAGCTGGCACATGGCCAGCAGGCCGTTCAAGTCGAACAACGAGTCGGTGGCGTTGGGGCCGATCCGCTGGACCACGAAATGCGAGTACTCCTTTCGCGGCGATGAGTCGCAAAAGAAGCCCTCTATAGGTTGGCGAAGATGCATGTCCGCCCAACCATCGGTGGGCAGAGTGGCGGCTTGTTTCAGTAGTCGCCAAGTGCTCTTCTTGGTTTGGACCCGCTGCTGATGCTCGTCCTCATCCACTGAGGTGGTGTTGTGCCCGTACTCGATCTGCTCAGTGCGTCGGGTGGGTTCCACCGAGGAGGAAGTGCTGTCGTTTGTGATTTCGTAGTCTCGGAAAACTCCGCTGTCTCCCATCCAGGTGTCCACAGCGAGATTCGCGGATGGGGAACTCGTGGCCTTCAGCCGTTTTTTGAACTGCATCATCTTCTGGGCCACATCGTGATGTTCGTGATTGCTCTGATTTTGTTCCTTGCGTCGCTTGTTTTTGTTTCTGTTTCTGTGCTTGTTCTTGCGTCTCTTGTGATTGGGATGCAGCCTAGCTTCCACATAGCCCTGTTCCACTCGCCTCTTTTCCCACAGATCCGAGGGATTCGAGAAGAGCATTCCATGGTGGTCAGTCTCCTGTAGGAGGTTGTACCAGGCCGTCAGGCGTTCTCCTATCTTTGTGCCGCGCGTCTCGAAGCCCTGAAATGAGTAATAACGCGTTTAAGTGAGTAAGCATACATATATGATAAAATGTCTGATATTCGATGTGTACCAAATGTTGAAAATCTAATGGATCACTTACTTTAAAGTAATACGTTAAGAAGTCATACTTTACAGAACTGTGTCGAAAGACACCAGCAGAGTGTGAGAGGAAATGTAAACCAATTAAAAAAAAATGTTTTGTCATTTTGTGTCATTTTTTGTCACAAATGTTGATACTAATACTTTTTATGTCGCCACTAGTGTTTTAACCTAGTTTTTCAATAATATCATATTGAAATTGCATTACCTATTTTACTTGCACAAACTAAAATTTGTAGCTTTGTTTCGACCTTGAAATGATTTACTGTTTTTATACCCTTGGAGAGGCTATAATGATTTCGGTCTGAAATTTACAACGCAGTGAAGGAGACGTTTCCGACCCCATAAAGTATATATATTCTTGACCAGCATCACTAGACGAGTCGATCTAGCCATGACCGTCGTAGCAAACCAGTCTCTCAGTTTCAAACCTATCGGCATGAAACTTTCCCATAGCTCCCATAGGAAGGTTTGGAAAAATATTCGAAAAGAATTTTAGCATCGATGTTTTTTGACATAAAACCTCCTACGCTTGGGAATATTTATACCCGTTACTCGTAGAGTAAAAGGGTATATTGTATTCGTGCAAAAGTATGTAACAGCTAGAAGGAAGCGTTTCCGACCCCATAAAGTATATATATTCTTGATCAGGATCACTAGCCGAGTCGATATAGCCATGTCCGTCTGTCCGTCTGTCTGTCCGTATGAACGCTGGGATCTCGGAAACTATTAAAGCTAGGAGATTGACATTTTGCATGCAGATTCTAGGAGCTCCTACGCAGCGCAAGTTTATTTCAAAATGGTGCCACGCCTCCTCTAACGCCCACAATAGCTTATAAACGATTTTAAAAAATTAAATATTTCGGAAAAGTAAAAATGCAGTTTTGTTGTGTTTATCAATACTTATCGAAATGTAGAAGAAATTTTTTTAATCGGACCATTCGTTTAAAACTTATGCCTGATCAAAGTTTTTATATCCCTCGCACTCCCTTTAGCTGAGTTACGTTTATTAGATAGTCGGGACACCAACCCGACACCAGAGTTCGCACTCCCTTTAGCTGAGTGACGGGTATTAGATAGTCGGGACACCGACCCGACTGTAGCGTTCTCTCTTGTTTTTTCTAATATTTATGAATTTTGAATTTAATTTGATCAAAATCAGACTACTATATCATATACATAGCTGCCCTAGGAACATACAAAATTAATAGGAACCATATTATAGCTTCGTTGGCTGTTTTTGTACTCTCTTTTACTCTGGGATATGCTATGTTTGTATTGTTTCAGAATTTCTAATTAAATTTAAAATTAATCGGACGATAGAAATATTAATTGCAAAATAATACGAAACCTAACATTTTGTAATATCATAGGAATGATCGGCTGGCCGAGGCTAGCTTCCTTTCTTGTTTTCTAGTGCTTGAAGCAATTGGGCAGGGCGTCTATTTCATGTACATATCTACGAACCAATGTGGGATCGCTGAAGTCGGGCAGCTTGTTCAGGATGAGCGCCACGATGATGCAGGCGATGCAGTAGACGGCGATGGAGACGACCACCAGGTAGGGGCGTCTGGCCAGGACGTGGTAGTACCAGTTCATCCTCTCCGAGTCGAAGCACAGCATGTCAGTCGAATGTAATACCCGGAATCCGTGTTAGCCTCTTCGCATAGTGGGGAACAACTGCTCCTTTATTTTGATTATTAGTCCATCTTTGGCGGCTGGAAAAGTCTCGAATAACCTTGGGCTCGTGGGGGGCTCCTTGGGACGGAGCCAAAATCTATTGTGTTGCTTCTGTTATAGATACTGCCTGGTGGTCAGGCTTCCTTCGCGGAGTCCCACTTGTTGGATTGCATTTTTCTTATCAGTGCGCGCCCGTGCAAATAACTCAGGGTTCGGAACTAACTAAAACAACACAAAACAACCAAAAACTATGCGAATAAGGATAATGCAGAAAACGGTGAAACAACAACAAAAAAGCAGCACAAAGGATACACGGAGGTCTGAGCCAGTGTTGAACAATCCGCTCACCAGTGATGTCTGCCGAAAAGCACCTTAAACAGCTGTTTCTAGCGAGTGGAAATCAAGGATTAACTAAGCTGTTTAATTAAAGCGATCATAATTATATTTATTTGCACACTAATGTATTCTAAAAATAAAAATACACTACTTATTATAATATATGCATATTTAGCAAAAATTATTTTGGAAATAACATTCCAACCAAACACAAACAGCATTTCCCGCTGGCGAAGGTAGCCAAATTTAGCATAAAACAAGCTAGCCCGCCAGCAATACCAAAACAGCTGTTAAAACAGCAGTGTTGCTAAACGCGAACTAGTTCCGTTGAACCGCTGACTTGTGCAATGTTTTGTAATCGTATTTACAAAATACTTTACTCGCATATTTATAAATAAGAAATGCTGCGCCGCGTGCAGTGCTTGCTCCGGCTGCACGGCAATGGACGCCAGTCGCTGGCCACCCGACTGCGGTGCTTCTCCACGGACGAGGGGAGTCCCAAACAGAACCCGAATCCCAATCCCAGGGCCCAGAAACCCGGCACCAAAAACCTGCCGGCTGTGAGGAACCCCTTTGCTGCGGCTCAGGACAAGACGAAGAACAGCTACCTGACCATGGTGGAGATCTTCCAGGAGCGCGACGTTCATCGCCGCAACCATGTGGAGTTCATCTACGCGGCGCTCAGGAATATGGCCGATTTCGGGGTGGATCGGGATCTGGAGGTCTACAAGGCGCTGATCAACGTGATGCCCAAGGGCAAGTTCATACCCACCAACCTGTTCCAGGCGGAGTTCATGCACTACCCCAAGCAGCAGCAGTGCATTATCGATCTGCTCGAGCAGATGGAGGATTGCGGGGTGATGCCCGACCACGAGATGGAGGCGATGCTGCTGAATGTGTTCGGCAGACAGGGACACCCGCTCCGCAAGTACTGGCGCATGATGTACTGGATGCCCAAGTTCAAGAACCTGTCGCCGTGGCCTCTGCCCGATCCAGTGCCGGATGATACCCTGGAAATGGCCAAGCTGGCGCTAGAGCGCATGTGCTCGGTCGACCTGCGATCCAAGATCACGGTGTTCGAGACCAGCGAGCTGAAGGACGCCATCGACGAGACGTGGATCGTCAGCGGCATGAGTCCCGACCAGGAGAAACTATTGCGGGAGCACTCGCGCCAAAAGGCCCTGTACATCGAGGGACCCTTCCACATATGGCTTAGGAATCGCCGGATCAACTACTTCACCCTGCGCGCTGACCCAGATCCCGAGTTCCTTTCGCAGTTGGATGAGCGGCAGCTAGACGAAGACGACGTCTCCCACATCGAGGTGCCTTTCTTCGGCCGTGCTCCGCCTAGACGTCACAATCAACTGGGAAAACTACGCTCTGTCCACCAGCAGGACGATGGCACCATCCTGGCCATCTGCGCCACGGGCACCTCCACCAAGGACTCCCTGCTCTCGTGGATTCGCCTGCTCGAGGCGAACGGAAATCCCTCCATAGGAGAGGTGCCCGTGCTGTTTCGGTTCAGGTCCGAAGTGCCCGCCAAATCGGAAGAGATCGAGAGTGGCGCCAGTGTCCCAGCCACAAGTGATAGCAGGAGCAGTAGCCAAGATGACCACCCAAGCAGTAGACGGGAATAAACAAATTGTTGAGCAATTTTCTGTGTTTTCAATTGGATTAAACTGTTTTCAGACGTTGCACTTGGAAGTTTCTCTGGAACAAAAAGTGCCCAAACCATCCATCTTTTATGAACATTCAATTTATATTGGTGTGGTTTTTTAATGAAGTAAGAGTAATTAAGGAGAGGATTGCTCACAATTTCCGATTGTGAGCCGAGCTTAAACGAAAAATCACAGAACCCAAAACAAAGTGTACAGAAGATCTGCCAAGGATTTAACGCCCCCCTCTAACCGCTAATTAAGTATATGTACATGTCATCTTTGTTTGAGATATATCGTTAGGACATTGCAACTATCCAGCTAGGCAGCTTCCGGCCGGGGCTTCTCTACTTTACACCGGTCTTGTTGACGGGAAATACCTGCGTGACAACTCCGATTCCCTTGCTAGTGCCCTCGCGGAAAAGAATGCGCATTCCAGGCCGCACGTATTCCGGGTGGCCGACGAACTCGAACATCACCGAAGCACAATCGTTGGTGCCCAGTCGCTCGCCGCCCATGATGCCCCGGATTACGGCCGTCTGGCGAATGCTTCCGATGTGCACCGTAGTCTGGAAGCCAACGTAGATGGCTGTCGCGTGGAACAGAACGGACACCTTGGCCTGCAAAAGAGAATGAAAATATTGTTGAGTATGCACTCCCGTTTCAATTGAAATTCTCGCCTCACCTGGAAGAAATAAGTTCCGTAGGGCTCATCGAGACTATTCCCAATATCACCCAGCAGCACCATGCCACTCCGTAGCGTGGGCAGGTCCTGATCCAAGGTAAACGACAGCGAGGCACTCTGGCCAGCTCGGACTACCCGGCAAGGAGCCTTATTTCGGTGGATGGTATTAACATTCACGGGGTGAAAGCTTCCATCCGGCAGCGGCCCAATTTTCATGGGCATATTCTCGGTGAGTACACCCTGGACCAGCAGGCCACCCACCACGGGTCCCACGTCAGAGACCCTAAAAATCTCGTCCACCTGGAATTCGCAGGACTCCTGCTCGAGGCGATCCTTCTCAGCGTTGCTGATGCCCGGTGAAAGGACGTACAGAAACTTGGTGACTAAATTTAGGCCGGTGCCTGTGACATTCGACACGCAGAAAATGGGCACAATGTTCTCGGAGACCTGGTTTGATCCGGCGGAGATGGCCTCATCCGCGTTAGTCACCACGAAGGGAACCTTTCGGCAGCCGATGGTGGTGAGCAGGTTGCACAACTCCTGCACCGTGGCGTCCGGCGATGTGATGTCCGTTTTTGTGACCAGTACAAAGAAGGGCATGTCCAACGCCCGGACAATGGCCAAGTGCTCCTCGGTGGTGTCGTTGCAGCCGCTGCCCGCCGACACAACAAGCATGGCGTAGTGGGGCGAGTAGCCGCTCAGAGCCTGAACGGTGGTGCGCATGTAGCGCCGGTGCCCGGCCAGATCCATGAAGGTTACCAGCTTGCTGGACCTATCGCTAATCTCCTCTGCCGTCATCATCTCATTGTACTTGTAGTTGACCACATTGCCCAGTGCATCGAAGCCCAGGGTTTCGTGGGAGATGCAGGAGGTGCGACCTAAAAGAAATATTAAAGTAATTGTATTAAAATGACTTTCTGATATGATAGACATGAATAGAGCTAATATAAACTAAGTTAAAACGTAAGGGAATATTTAGATTGACCTCTGCACAACAGAAAATTTAACGTTTCTATTATTTGAATAACGAAGTAGTAACCCTATTATTGTTAATCCAACTTAAATCCACTCTTACCCGACTGAATCTCGTGCATGTGCCGAAACATGTTGAGCCGCGCCCTGCCGTGTCCGTTGTCCAACTCATCCTGCGTGAGGACGCCTAGCAGAGTGGACTTGCCGGCATCGGCTCCTCCGAGCACCGCCACCCGCACTTCGATATTGTGCTGGTCGTCGGGGATCTTCCGGACGAGGACCTCGGCCACGGCCCGTCGCGAGGCGATGGTCTTCCGCCGCAGCACCGAGGTACTGGCTCCCAGGCTGTGGGCCATTTGCTTGAGAGTCGTGAGAGAGGCATTCATGTCCTTGTCGCTGAGCCCCTGCAGGTAGCCGGCATCTGATACCCCGATTTCGTAGATGGCCTCGCCGTTTCCCTCGCGAAGCCGCCACTTCATCTGGGTCACCAGGTGCTCAAATCGCTGCTTCGACGGGTTCACCAGCTTCAGCTTGTACTCCACATTTCCAAGCTGCGGCTCCGGCGGCAGCATTCCCTGCTCGAAGTCGAAGATCAGGTTGCCCCGCTCGGTGGGCATTCCGCCGCCCAAGTGACTCAGGCTGCCCTCGTTGGCGTTGGCGTCCGTCTCATAGTCGCTGCTGCTGCTCCCGCCGCCGCTGCTGTTGCCATTCAGCTCCGGCTCCTCCTCGAAGCCGTCGTCCTGATTGGGATCGAAGAGACTCAGGAAGGACTCCATACTGTGTGGCTGAAAATGAAACATTTTAAATAAGTACGCATTTCTACGGGACAGGATAAACGCAATTCATTATCTTCTAAACAAAGAAACGCCTTGTGTTTCAAGTAGAAAGCAAATTTTGGGCCGATTGCGACATCGAGATACAAACATTCACAACAGATTTTTGAACAGCTGTAGGTGAAATAATAGCATTGAGATACTTATTTGCGCAAGCAAATATTATTTAATGTCTTAACTCATTTTTTCCATATTTAAGTATAAAAATATCTTAGAATGTGGTATTTAAGTGTTTTAGGAATTTATTGGACAACTATTTTAAAAACCAGTTGTTTTTAATATATCATCCGTATTTAAATTGCATCTGATAAAAATCATACTTCGATAAAATCTGTAATTTTTCTAAGATTTACTTAAAAAAACCGAGTTTTGAGTTGAAATTTTTACCGCAACCGTATTTGCTTTTGTGTATCCATCAAAATTGAAAATGTCTTCGTTTGTTTTTTTGACCGTCCTCTTTGACTTGCAGCGACCTTGAAACGCTTGTTTATGTTTGCCACGACACTTGCCTTTGTTTGGATACACACGAAACGGGGGCTAAGAAAAATAACAGTACTACACGACGAATTCGTAACATCTTACCAGATATTCTATGCTATTAGCCCACAAGTCACACCAAACGGTTTGAAAATATTCGAGATATTAAACGACCAGAAACAGTTCCTATTCGCGCGCTGCGCTGGCACAAAATATCGATTTTGGCTGCGCTTTTCATTTGCCCAGGTCGAATTTGTTATTCGGCTATCTGGGTTCTGGGTTTTGGGTGCTGTGTAGTTGTACTTGTGCTCTCCGCTTTTGGCTGCCTTTCGATTTTGTTTATAACCTGCTCCGCTTTGTTTTGCGCCCGCGAACGAATGAGTGTGCGAAGCGAACCGAAGCCCAAAGAGAAGAGAAGCCCCGAGTACATAAATGATTTCAAGAGCTTTCGCAATACCCTACACATGGGGGCGTTTGGGTGTATCGCCTCTAGGGGGAACCTGCTCACTTTTATTATTGAAATACACCAGCATTCCAAAGAAGCTTCTTTCTGTTCCAGTCACTGAACTTGAGTTTGTTAATAAATTCGGCTTCCCGCTATTAGTAAACCAAGTAAACACACCGTTTATGTTTAAGTTCGTTGCTGTTCAAAGAAGCGGATGTTCGGGTCGACCAGACCCTTCCGTTTTTGGCGCGTATTTTCGTCAGCTTTTCGCGTCTTGTCCTCGCAGCGTTTGTTTCGCATCTGATTTTCTACACAAGCGCTTTTGTTTTGATCGAATCAGCTGCGAATGACGTTATATCTCGAAATTGATTGGAAAGCTCGCTGTTTGAATCGCGGGGAATATCTGACAAATGTAGCAAACAAAAATAAAAAATGCGAGGGTGGGATTTCACCAGAAACATAATTCGCACTGCGATTTCATCAGCCAAAGTCGATGCACTCCACTCACGTTTGAAATTGGTCCGATTAACTCGTTTCTGACGCAATAACTAATGGGCAATTGCGCGCTGCGATCTTCAAAGGTCTGTGTGCGGGTGTTTGTTTTTCACATTCAATTTACGTTGCCATGGCAATTTTGTACGTGTGTATGGTTGAGAGCACTCTCAACAAACACTTATAATGCTGGGGACGCCAAAAAAAAGCCCGCAAACAAATGATTCAGCAGCTGATTGGAGAGCTTTTCAGTCGTTTATGAGCTCCCATCCCCGATTGGGGAGCTTTTCAAGTCAGCAGTTCTCCAGCCCTGCCGAGCTCATTCA
>JBAMCJ010007579.1:0-11111 GCA_037075205.1 Drosophila prostipennis
GACTTCCGGACTTTATTTCTGAATACTTTAAGGTTATTTGAATGTGATGCAAAGTAAATGATTTAAAGAGTTTTGAGAAACATGTTGTGAAACACATAAATATGCAAGTAGCTTAGTGTCATGCTTTTAAGATGCATCTCTTCCTTATCCTTTCTGTTCCCTTGCTCTATCTGATTTCACCAAACCCATTCCAAGTTTTTCCCACATTTTTACCAGCAATTTAGCAAACGTCTTTTGGATTAAATTAAAAATATAAAAGAGAAATCATAAGGAAAAAAGTGTACAAATCAGTTGAACAGAAAAAAGACGAAAAACTTTCAGCCCGTCTTGAATTTTTTGTTTTTTTTTCGTGTGAACCATTTAGGACCTTTTCCTACTTTCTGCACTGATATTTTTTAATGTTTCCTTTTTTGCGCTGCTCGTTTTCTGTTTTTGGCCACCAAAAGACGTTGCTTCCACAAGGATTTCATTTAATTTGCTGCCCCCCACCAGCCACGCCCACACTTGCCTAAGACTTCCGCCCACTTTTGGGGCCACAGACCCGACTCTAAAGTTCATTTCTACGCTCATTACACTTTTGCTTACGAAAATTGTTTTTCAAGCCGCACCACGAAAAGATAGAGAAAGATAAGGAGGGGGTTTAGGGAAGGAAAAGATGAAGGAAACTGGGGAGCGGGTTAAGCGACTTTTCCTTTTGGGCTCCCAGCTTAGCTATATGGTTGACTAATTCATTTAATTCAAGAGTTTTAATAAAGTTTGTGCTCGAGCACATTTCCCTGACCCTCTGTATTCCCGGTTCCCCCCCGCCGCAGGTCCCCGAGATCCGCAATCCGAAATCCGAGACCCCGAGCACTTCCCCTGACCCTTGACCGACACCCACTTGGTCACTTTATTAAGCGCATAGCTGGAAATTTTTGCGCTCTTTTCGGGGGTCGGTGCTTCCCATTTTCGGATATAGCCGAAATCCTTTTTGCCCCTGATATAATCAAAAATGTTGCGGCCTCTTGGAGCACTGAGAGAAAATATGCAAAAACGTTTGACAAACTTATATTAGTTTAATATATTTTATTACTAGCTTTATTTTCCATTTATCTTATCTGCTGAGTTTTTTATCTAAGGGACTTTTCACGGAATGTGAAAGGAACAAAATGTTTTAAACCAAATAATTCTTTTTGGTTTTTAACCTAGTAAGTCACATTCCATTTTAACTGTGAGTATACTTTTTAAACATAAAAATAGTAAAACTATACAATTTTTAAAATAATTGTATCTGATGATTAATTTAACTTGTAAAACTTTCAGGCAATATTAAAATATATTGGCATTCTAAGTTGTTTCTGTGCTATGAATTTAAAAATAAGGATAAGGAATATGTAAATCTTTCCTTTTTTCATTTTGTAATTAAATACAACTATTATATGATATTTATAAATCCCTGAAACTATGGTTGATAAATGGTTGATAAGATCCTCATAAAAACGGGGTAAAATTATTTTCCTCTGTGTAGGCTTGTACTTCAACTTCGTCTTCTCTTTCGACTCTTTCCAACATGTGCAATAACTCATTTTTGTGCGGCTCAGTTGGGGGAGCCTTTCAAAAATGCCTTGATTTGCTTTGTGGCGTGAAAACCTTTTTTCGCCTTCTTTCTTTCGGTTTTTGCCCCTCGCTTGTATATGCAAATTTGTTTGCTCTACTCTGTAATTTATTTTAAAAAATTTGTTAGGCTTATCTGGTTCTGGTTCTGGACCCCTTCGTCCCCTCGACCGACAACTTTGCGTTTCCCTGCTCTTGAAAGTTTCGCTTCGCTTTTTTTTTGTCTGGCGGTCATGAAATTTTGCTTGAGTTGCTCGAAATTTGCATTTTTATTGTAGTTTTCATAATTGGCAAAAGTTTTTTCGGTCTTGGCTAGCTTTCTGTAAATTATATGAAAACTAATAAGTGATGAGGATTCGTTTTTGGCGTTTTCAATTCACAAAAGTTGGAAAATTCAATAAATGAAGAGCGAATTGCCAAAGGCTAGGATGCTGTAATGAAAAGGGAGTTGTTAAGACAAGAACAAAAATGCTAAGCAAGTAGGAAGTGGAAAAAATAACTAAAAATGCGGTAACGGTTTATTCTAAAATGTGGTTAGTTTAAATTTAATTTTCTTCCATTTGCTTTAAATTTAAAACTCGCGCGTCCTGGAAGAGTGAAAGTAATCCCATTCGAAGCCCATCTATCATAGTGAGGCTCTCGAAGAAAGTGAACAAAAGTTTCTCTCAAATTGAAATAATCAATCAAAGTTCCACGATGTTCCGTCCTTTAAACACCGAGCAGTTCTTAAAGTAAAAGTTGCGAATCCAAAGTACGGATACAGGCTATGGCCACTGGAGTCCATCAAAGGCGACCATTGACTGCAAACCCCAACCGAACTGAGAATCTCCAACTTATGTAACCGCATCCTGTATAAAGAACTTTTCCCATCTAATCGCATCCCCCCGATTTTCAGAGCAGTAAGTGCAACCGCAAGCGCCACGAAGGAGCTGGAAATTCCGACTTGGAAAGGGTTGGCAGAAAATGAATGAATCTTTAATAGGGTCCAAAGACCGAACGTCGTCGCGCCACAAATCTCGTATATAAACTGAGCGAAGGGGGCAAGCATTTATGCATTCTTTGCTGCAAAAACCACATAAATCTGCCACGAACAACCCCTAGAAATTTGCGGGATAATATTTACGTACGTATAGGGGTGGAGGGGGCGATCCAGCATTTGCGGCATTTTCAATATGCGTTACACGTACGCATTAATAACTAATATATGCATATACAGTAGCAGACTTGCAGAAAATCATGCCCGACCTCCACATCTCATTGTTTGCGCACATATATTTTATATGTCTTTTATATACGTGTAAATCTAAAAACTGCTCATATCCGAGCTGGCACATGTATGTATTATGGTATTTGCAATCGCGCGGCACAAATATCATTACCAATGCCACTGCCAAGCCATTTCAGTAAAGTGAGGTAAGAGTTCTAGTAGTTAATTAATTACCTACTATGTGTAAATTTCCATTTAGTTTGAAGCGAGAACTTTAAAGCATCACATTTAACCAAAGAGATCGCAAAACAAAAACCTACCAATATTTGACATTACATAATTTAGACTTAATTAATGGCAGGTATTGCATTGCATGCATTTCACATTTACACTTAATTAATGGCCAGCTAAAATTCATTTTGCAATTTAATTCTGGCAAATATGTCAATAGAAATATTTTGACAACCAAATTCCTTTTTTTCTCAACTGTGCAGCTTCTGTGATAAACCTGGAAAAGGAATGAGATAGATGCATTCTAAAAATGGACTAGTTCATAAAAATTATTCGTTTGCTTTAAATATTTGTAAAACGTCACGCTTTTTTAAGCTTGACACAAAATATTTCAACTATGTTTAAATGTTTTAATTACTACGAAAATCATATTGATAAGATCTTCCAATTTTGTAATTACTTTATGTTTTGTTTAATAATATTTTGTGAAGTAAAGGAAACATTAAGAATGGCTAAAAATTTGTTGGCAGGCATCAGCTTGGCGTGTATTTTGAAATCTGCCCGTCTTTATACTGCCACTGACCCTATCCCTGGAACCCCAGCCTTTCCTATTGTTCCCTCCCCCTTCTATTTCCCACTATATACCAAATCCCACCCATCATCAGTGGATGCCAGTTTTCCAAGTGCCAAGTTTAATCTGTTACAGTTTCCTTTTGCTGGTTTGCGCCTCGTCCTGTAGCCTAAGCCCCCACATTCCTCGTTCCAGCCCTTCGTTCGCATTTCCATGTCCGTTCTAACCGAAGTTCCGTTTGACGCCCCGCAGTCCGCACAGTAGGCCTCTAAAGGTATCCCTAAAATGTTAGGTATAATATAAATTGATTAGGTAATCTACATAAGTTTACTAAAATAAGAAGAATACAAAGCAAAACATAACATTAAATAAATAAAAAGAATAAAAAATTCTAAGGTATAAAATTTACGATTAAAATGTTTTAAATATATTTATTTTCGAACTTGCCGAAAATTTGATTTATTTATATTTATTTTATTATACTTATCATTACAACTAACTTTTCTTGTAAAAAATTTAATTTATCTAATAGTTCCATTTCCTGAGTTATTCACTTACCTACATTTTTCAAAATACCCTAAATTAAATGGGTTATAAGCCACTGTGGACCGTTCGATATCTAACTACTGAAAGGCTGACTGGGTCAATAGAGCGAGGCGGCGGATGAGAAAGAGAGGGGCGATGGGCGATGGAGGCAGCTGCCATTGTTTGGCTGTTGCTATTTAAAGCGCATTTGCTGTTAATTTTGCCAGGCCGTTTGCGTTCGCAAAGCTTTCGACGCGCACATGCCCGGATATCCGGTTTCCCACGCATGTGTGCACTGAAAAAAGTCTGTAAAATGGCCAATGATTGCTTCGGATTTTCTAGAAATATGTTAAATTATATTTTGTTCAAATCTCTTACAGAGTTTTCCTTTTAATTTTTTTCATATTTTGTATTATGTTTTATATCGCACTGACATTATTATGGCACATATGAAAACTTATATATTTATAATATTTTTTTAGGTGTAACATTTCTGTGGGGGATTTCCCTGTGTATTAACGTGTGTGTGTGCGCTAACCGCCTGACTGCTCATTATGTATTTGACTGTCTATGTTTAACTTGTGTCTGTGTCTGCGAGAACTTTAATTGAATAATTTTCAGCCATGAATATTTCTAATGGCCAAACAAATTTTTTGAGCAAGCACTTGGCAAAAACTGCAACCCCGTCTGCATTTGCTCGCTTTGTCTGTTTGCACAACCTCCCCAACTGCCATGTAGATCCACATCTACCCTTCCCTTTCCCCAGATGCCATCTCTATCTTTTGCCATCTCTCTCTCTCTGTTTACCTTTCGAGGTAGTTTTTGCAGCATTTTTAATTATATGCACACAAAAGGCCGCCACAAAAGCAATTCGCCACCTTTATTGATGGTTGGTTGTTGATTTTTCGGGCCACCCAGGATCTGAACCAGATGCAGACGGCCCATAGTTTTTCTGGCTGTGTGCGGGGAGTTTCATCAACTTGTTCAAAAATTCAAATGTAAATAAATCTAGACGGACACTGGGCTTTTTGGACCAGGAATGAGCGGGGCAGGTGGCCAAAAGCTGGCAAAACAGGGGCCTGGCCAAGTGTTTTGTTAGCATGCCACAGCAATTTTCAATCGCCTGGACAAAAGTTTGTTTGTTTGTTTGCTGGTCGGTCGGTCGAGCCGGACCGATGATGCAGCTTTCTGCTTTTGGCATATTCGCTGCACTCAGCACAATTCAGCACCGAAAGCTGGAGGTGTACTCACTATGCCCATGCCAAGCCACTCCTTGCGAGCCTCAGTGCGCCCAACAAATTGGTACATTGTTGTCTCCCGAGGCTCTGGAACAGTGGAGCAGCAGGTGAAAAGTCCTGACAAGAATGTGACACTAGTCCACTCAAAACTTTACTTTAAATGCGCTATTTAAGGCCATTTTTTGTATTTCTGCACAGAGAAAAAAACGGAACAATACCCGATTGATATTGTCTCCTCAATTTGTACATACCAATTCATCCATATTAAAATAATACGAATTCATACCAAAACGATACGAAATCATAACAATTACAAATGTTGATATGAATCCGTAAACTATTAATATGAAAACTTGAAAGATTGATATGTTTTTCATACCAAATGGGTCACCGAAAAGTCTTCGAAAAAATAGTATGGCTGTGAATTTTGAATTTGTGAGTATTTATGGTATTTCTTAAGGTATTAAATGCATTTCTGGTCTAATTCGCCGCGGTAACACTGGCATTCTACGAAAAACGTGAAACTACAAAGTGAAACATTTTGTGCTGTTTATTTTATTTCTTTACATATGGTTAGTATATATTATTCAATTTAATTTACTTGATGTTTCTTACTGGCATTTGTTTACTTTTTAGAAACTGGAATGCGATACTCGGGGGTCTGTAAAGACGCCATTGACCGTCCCGGGACCTCCTGTCAAATGGCTGGCCAGAATGCCAAACTGGGCTACATGTACTGCCCCCGACTAGCTGGTAATCATCTAATGAAGAAGGACTCTCTGGCGCTAAGTAAAATGAGATACTTGTGGAGCCCAGATTCAGAGTGATCAGCGCCCTTTTATTGCTAAGTTCTCGATACTTGATAATTATTCCATTATTTTTAAAATAAATCATTTATATGAATTTACTAAGGTTTTGGGCTCTATTTAATTACAAAAAGCTAAAAAAATAAAAATAAATTTATATAATGATATGAGAAACCATATCCATCTGATGTGAAACCCATATCCATCTAATATGAAAGAAACTCAGTTTGATATGAAAAATACCATTCTGGTACGACATTTCCCATAATTTTGTAGCAAAATTTGATATGTGCGCATAACAATCTATTATGAAAAATACCACATTCATATGTTCGAAAATACCAATTTGTTATGTTCGAAAATATAATTTTGGTATGACCACATATGGGACCAAAATTGTTATGAAAAAATACCCGAATGATGACCATTTTTGGTATTTTTTTTTCTCTGTGTGGCAGAAATAAGAGCGTTTTCTTGAAATTGCAATTAATGGGTTAGTAAAATAAAAATAAATAATAAAAAGTAGGTGGATTGTTTCGCTTGAGCCGTTCTGAATGGTTTTTCAGTAATTAAAAATAATCTGTCTTTTTAAAAATGAATAAAAAGTATAACATAAGTTTAACATTATTCCAAATGTACACCTAAAATGTAAATTTTAGAATGGCTTTTGCTTAAAATACCCTTTCATGACAAATCAAAATTGTATATTTTTTAGTTTATTAAATAAGCATTATAATAAAAGTCCAGTAGCACAAACTTTTGCTTATCCCCAGAGGTTCTAGTTCATCCACAAAATCTGATGCATTCAATTGTTTAATATCCCATTGTTCAGGTGGTTCAGTGGGCTTTCTTTGAAAGACGTCCAGGCAGACAACAATTGCAACCTTGACTGCCATTTGGGGATGGATAATGGATGATGGATGTATGGCTGGGGTGGTGTTGGGGGTGGTGAATCGGGGTACTATTACGACCCCCCTTCTCTATTGGTCAAGCCAAGTGGCTTTTGAGTGCTTCGGCTGCTGGTTTCGCCCGTCGTTGTTATTATTGCCATGGGAGATAAGTGCCCGATAGGGCATGGACCACCTCACCTGGCCGTGTCCCCTTCGAGAGCCTGTGTGTGGCTGCACTGACAAAAATAAAGTGCATATATACAAATATATTATATATTAAAAAAAAATAGGTACAAGTATTTCCTTTTTATATTTATATAAAGAATTATATTTGCAATAATAAATAATTAAATCTAATTTATTTAAATACATAAACAATTATGTAGTAGTTTTAAGAAATATTGTCAGCTATAAATTATCTATAATTATCAAAACGTAGTGACTAGCGTATTAATTCATAAGTTTAAAAAACTTGTAACGCTAGGATACAATAAATAAACAAATTAAATTAAAAATTAAATACAGACATTTTGGAATAAAATTTTCCCTGATTGGATAAACATTTTTTAAAAATAACAAACATTATGAGTAATTTCAATTGTTATTTTCTATTAGCATTTATTAACCAATCAAATAACAATGGATACTAAAAATAATATAGTATAACTCTGAAAATCTAGAAATGCTTAAACTTTTACCGTGTAAAACAGTCCTTATAATTATTTGCAATAATCTAAAATTAAATGGGATTTGACAGTTGATGAATTGCAGAGCAGTTCGATTGGAAATGCACAGAGAACCGAAGTGCCGCCTGATTGTGTGGGTGGGAGGCTGGACCTGTTTGCTGGGTGGTTGGCCGAGTGGGTGACCCCGATTCGCCCTGCGCCACCCCAAAGTCCAGCTTAGTTATGCATAGTTTGGCAGTCAAAGAGTTTGAGCTGCTGATGCCACAGATGCCTCTGTTGCTTCAGGTACACTAATAATATCTTATCCAGTAAGTGGTCTTGCCCAAATGCAATTGTGTTCGGGGACAAGGATTTGGGGCTCCGTCGATGTTGATTAATTTCGATGATGGACTGAGCTCTGAGCTTTTTCACAGGAAGATCTGCTGGCCGGCTTATGCATTATAAAGGCTATTATAATTGAGGGCAAATCGGAATGGGGGCCAATCAATTAGTGGGACAAAGTACAAATTAATCACAGGAAGTTCATCAGGGGATGCTTTATTTAACATATTCGTGGAACTAAGGTAAATGTGGTCGCCTAGAAAAATTACTCAAAGTAACACAATTAATAGTTTTTTTATAGTATTTTTCCTTTTGATTTAAAAAAGGACTTTTAATAACCAAACCCTAAATTAAGTTAAATTTGTTAAGTACTTAATTCAAGCAAACAGAATTCCCGTCTTTTGTATTACTTCGAAATGGATTTCCCTTGTTCCTTTTCAATGCCATCAATGCTTATTAATATTTTGCCTTTCCACAACAAAGGACCCGTTCTTGCGCTGCCTCTTTTGAAGTCTTCCTCCCTCAGCTGTGATCTTTTGTAATTGAAACAACAATCATGAGATTTTTGCATTTTTAATAAGCGAATTCCCCCTGCCACTAGTCTACACATTATTTGCACAACATTTCGCATTTGCTGCATTCAAAAGTAAACAAATTTTTCCCTTATTGTTCCAGCCGCTCTGCTGGCCCCACGTAATTAAACTTTGTTGCTTCAAAGTCTGGACTGGTCGCTCAATTTGCGGCCAACAAAGGCGCAGTCCAAACATTTTTTTGCCAGCAATTGAAATGTGCTACGCATTGTATTGTCCTGGCCATTTTCTGGCCGGCTCACTGGCCGACTGTCTGGCTGTTCGGACGGCGATGGCGATGGCAAAACAGGACACTGAGTTGGTGGCACTCCTCTATCCGGCGTGTCCTGCTGTAAACTGTTGTTATTTTAACGCAATTTTCGAGTGGAATGCAAATTGTTTAATGATTTCAATTGGAAAATTGCTGGAATACTTGACGAGCGGAACGAGTCGGTACCAAGAAAGCCGGATTAACCATTTGTGAGAAACGATTAATGAATGCCCTATAATAAAAACGTTCAAATAATATTAAATTATAATAATTATTCTTAGTGTGGAATTTAAAAAGAAAAAAATTATATATTTCTAATAAACAGAAAAAAAACGATATAAAATAGGGTCATTTCTATCTTATTTTATATCAATAAAAAACTGATATAATTTATGTCAAATTTAAAATTCAAACATAACAACATGATATTTTATCATATCACATAAAATACCAAATTTAGTATTTTTTTATAAGTTATGTAAAATAAGATAAACATAATCTTTATTCAGATCAAAATGATATGAATAACTTGGTCTTTAAAAAATTTTTAATTTACCAGCACATATCAATCTGATTTTTTGTCTTTTTTTTTGTGTAGGAATATTTACCTCTTAAATGTTGTTATCATTATTACCTAATATACCCCCTTTTACAGGGTACCATAAAGGAAATAGCGAAGGAGACAAGAATGGTCCAGCTCTTGCGCCACTAGTTTACCCCTATATCTTCCAGTTATACACTGCGAAACCGAGTACGGATCATAATAAGTAGCACAAACTTATAATTTTATAATATTTTTTATTTCTCTTTGTAGTATTACTAAATAGTTTAACAAGCTAAAGTGTTAAGGAAATTATTTAAATTGCTTGCCTAAATTGTTCTAGTAATTTTCTCTGTGTAGGCTTTTTCTGTGTACTCGTCATCCCCTCCGCTTCAGTCTGCTGAGCTTTGTGGGTCCATGCGTAGGCATATAGGAAGCTGCAGTGGTGGATTGGGGGTGGAACTCCTGGAAACTCCTGGCTGTGGGAGGAGTGGATCCTCTTTGCTGCATTTTTCGTATACCGAGTGTCTGATTAAATTAAGTTGATGAGACGGACTCCACCCAGCGCCAAGCAATCTGTTTGAAGGACTTTTGTGTTATATTGATGCATTGTGTTCCTTTCGCTCTCCCCGCAGCAGTTACTCAAACACTCGACTACTTCACTCGATTCGTTCATTTAGTCCGTTTGCATTTCGGCTGCTTTTGGTGCTGCACGGAACAAAAACCATATAAACAACTAACTAAAATGTTTAAAAAAAATATTTTTAAAATCTTATAATAATAACTTCCTTAAAATGTTTAAAGTTATGTTTAAAAAGTTATGTAGAACTCCAATGTTTGTATTAACAAACAACTAAGACATGCTTTACAAAAAGTAATAGATTTCGTGTCGACAATATCTTTTAAAAAAGGTTTGACTCATGTTTAGTTTTCATAAAAAGGCATATAAGTTTCATAATTGATATTTTTCCTGTGTGGCCATGCGTCTGATTCAGCTTCTGTTTTTGTTTGCCTTTCACGTCGAAGGAACGAATAAGCGCTTCCACTTCAGCCTCTGCTGAATTTGTTTATCATTATTGGCATTAAAAGGATTCGAAATTGTTTATTGTCTAGCCAGGAGTCGGCAGCCCCTTCTCTTCCTTCGGCCAGCTTGACTTTGTCCTGTCTGCCAGTCATTTTAGTCACTTAGTCAGTCATCCCATCGAAAGCTGACTGTCCTGGCTACGTGCCTCCGAGTGCCGTTTGTTTAGACTTTTGTTTCAACTGCCTTCGACATTGTCGCCAGTTTCAGAAACAGACTTTCGTTACCTTCCCAACGGAGGACAGTGGCCCAAAGGTCATGGATAATGTGTCCGATTAATTGATGGATGTGGGACGTGAACTTCAGCGAACTCAATTGAAATGAATGAACTTTCAAGGTGAGTGTGTGCCAACAGAACTGCTTAGAGCAGAAAAGAAATCATTTGTTTTGATTTGTGATAATATTATTTTTGGGACAAAGAATCATAAAAATGCTAATAAAAGAAGGAATTTCCTCCTATTAAGAACTTTGTAAATACAAATAAAGTAAGTTAATAATTTTTAAATTGTAATAAAAAGACCAATTGGTTAAAAATAACAAGCTGAAAAAAAAGTAATATTATGTAAGTTTGATCCAGTATA
>JBAMCJ010007580.1:0-16179 GCA_037075205.1 Drosophila prostipennis
TTACACCGGTCTTGTTGACGGGAAATACCTGCGTGACAACCCCGATTCCCTCAGTGCTCCTCGCGGAAAAGAATGCGCATTCCAGGCCGCACGTATTCCGGGTGGCCGACGAACTCGAACATCACCGAAGCACAATCGTTGGTGCCTAGCCGCTCGCCGCCCATGATGCCCCGGATTACGGCCGTCTGGCGAATGCTTCCAGATGTGCACTGTAGTCTGGAAGCTAACGTAGATGGATGTCGCGTGGAACAGAACGGACACCTTGGCCTGCAAAAGAGAATGAAGATATTGTTGAGTATGCACTCCCGTTTCAATTGAAATTCTCGCCTCACCTGGAAGAAATAAGTTCCGTAGGGCTCATCAGACCATTCCCAATATCACCCAGCAGCACCATGCCCACTCGTAGCGTGGGCAGGTCCTGGGATCCATGGTGAAACGACAGCGAGGCACTCTGGCCAGCTCGGACTACCCGGCAAGGAGCCTTATTTCGGTGGATGGTATTTACATTCACTGCGAAAGCTTCCATCCGGCAGCGGCCCAATTTTCATGGGCATATTCTGGGTGAGTACACCCTGGCCAGCAGGCCACCCACCACGGTCCCACGTCAGAGACCCTAAAAATCTCGTCCACCTGGAATTCGCAGGACTCCTGCTCGCGATCCTTCTCAGCGTTGCTGATGCCCGGTGAAAGGACGTATTAGAAACTTGGTGACCAACGAAGCCGGTGCCTGTGACATTCGACACGCAGAAAATGGGCACAATGTTCTCGGAGACCTGGTTTGATCCGGCGGAGATGGCCTCATCCGCGTTAGTCACCACGAAGGGAACCTTCGGCAGCCGATGGTGGTGAGCAGGTTGCACAACTCCCGCACCGTGGCGTCCGGCGATGTGATGTCCGTTTTTGTGACCAGTACAAAGAAGGGCATGTCCAACGCCCGGACAATGGCCAAGTGCTCCTCGGTGGTGTCGTTGCAGCCGCTGCCCGCCGACACAACAATGTGTGCTATGGCGCGTAGTGGGGCGAGTAGCCGCTCAGAGCCTGAACGGTGGTGCGCATGTAGCGCCGGTGCCCGGCCAGATCCATGAAGGTTACCAGCTTGCTGGACCTATCGCTAATCTCCTCTGCCGTCATCATCTCATTGTACTTGTAGTTGACCACATTGCCCAGTGCATCGAAGCCCAGGGTTTCGTGGGAGATGCAGGAGGTGCGACCTAAAAGAAATATTAAAGTAATTTGTATTAAAATGACTTTCTGATATGATATGACATGAATAGAGCTAATATAAACTTAGTTAAAACGTAAGGGAATATTTAGATTGACCTCTGCACAACAGAAAATTTAATGTTTCTATTATTTGAATAAC
Source organism: Drosophila prostipennis (assembly GCA_037075205.1). Lineage (NCBI taxonomy): Eukaryota > Metazoa > Arthropoda > Insecta > Diptera > Drosophilidae > Drosophila > Drosophila prostipennis. The sequence continues at coordinate 1,364 of JBAMCJ010007580.1, forward strand.
GAAGTAGTAACCCTATTATTGTTAATCCAACTTAAATCCACTCTTACCCGACTGAATCTCGTGCATGTGCCGAAACATGTTGAGCCGCGCCCTGCCGTGTCCGTTGTCCCAACTCATCCTGCGTGAGGACCGCCTAGCAGAGTGGACTTGCCGGCATCGGCTCCTCTCGAGCACCGCCACCCGCACTTCGATATTGTGCTGGTCGTCGGGGATCTTCCGGACGAGGACCTCAGCCACGGCCCGTCGCGAGGCGATGGTCTTCCGCCGCAGCACCGAGGTACTGGCTCCCAAGCTGTGGGCCATTTGCTTGAGGGTCGTGAGAGAGGCATTCATGTCCTTGTCGCTGAGCCCCTGCAGGTAGCCGGCATCTGAGACCCCGATTTCGTAGATGGCCTCGCCGTTTCCCTCGCGAAGCCGCCACTTCATCTGGGTCACCAGGTGCTCAAATCGCTGCTTCGACGGGTTCACCAGCTTCAGCTTGTACTCCACATTTCCAAGCTGCGGCTCCGGCGGCAGCATTCCCTGCTCGAAGTCGAAGATCAGGTTGCCCCGCTCGGTGGGCATTCCGCCGCCCAAGTGACTCAGGCTGCCCTCGTTGGCGTTGGCGTCCGTCTCATAGTCGCTGCTGCTGCTCCCGCCGCCGCTGCTGTTGCCATTCAGCTCCGGCTCCTCCTCAAAGCCGTCGTCCTGATTGGGATCGAAGAGACTCAGGAAGGACTCCATACTGTGTGGCTGAAAATGAAACATTTTAAATAAGTACGCATTTCTACGGGACAGGATAAACGCAATTCATTATCTTCTAAACAAAGAAACGCCTTGTGTTTCAAGTAGAAAGCAAATTTTGGGCCGATTGCGACATCGAGATACAAACATTCACAACAGATTTTTGAACAGCTGTAGGTGAAATAATAGCATTGAGATACTTATTTGCGCAAGCAAATATTATTTAATGTCTTAACTCATTTTTTCCATATTTAAGTATAAAAATATCTTAGAATGTGGTATTTAAGTGTTTTAGGAATTTATTGGACAACTATTTTAAAAACCAGTTGTTTTTAATATATCATCCGTATTTAAATTGCATCTGATAAAAATCATACTTCGATAAAATCTGTAATTTTTCTAAGATTTACTTAAAAAAACCGAGTTTTGAGTTGAAATTTTTACCGCAACCGTATTTGCTTTTGTGTATCCATCAAAATTGAAAATGTCTTCGTTTGTTTTTTTGACCGTCCTCTTTGACTTGCAGCGACCTTGAAACGCTTGTTTATGTTTGCCACGACACTTGCCTTTGTTTGGATACACACGAAACGGGGGCTAAGAAAAATAACAGTACTACACGACGAATTCGTAACATCTTACCAGATATTCTATGCTATTAGCCCACAAGTCACACCAAACGGTTTGAAAATATTCGAGATATTAAACGACCAGAAACAGTTCCTATTTGCGCGCTGCGCTGGCACAAAATATCGATTTTGGCTGCGCTTTTCATTTGCCCAGGTCGAATTTGTTATTCGGCTATCTGGGTTCTGGGTTTTGGGTGCTGTGTAGTTGTACTTGTGCTCTCCGCTTTTGGCTGCCTTTCGATTTTGTTTATAACCTGCTCCGCTTTGTTTTGCGCCCGCGAACGAATGAGTGTGCGAAGCGAACCGAAGCCCAAAGAGAAGAGCAGCCCCGAGTACATAAATGATTTCAAGAGCTTTCGCAATACCCTACAAATGGGGGCGTTTGGGTGTATCGCCTCTAGGAGTGAACCTGCTCACTTTTATTATTTAGATACACCAGCATTCCAAAGAAGCTTCTTTCCGTTCCAGTCACTGAACTTGGAGTTTGTTAATGAATTCGGCTTTCCGCTATTAGTAAACCAAGTAAACACACCGTTTATGTTTAAGTTCGTTGCTGTTCTAAGAAGCGGATGTTCGGGTCGACCAGACCCTTCCGTTTTTGGCGCGTATTTTCGTCAGCTTTTCGCGTCTTGTCCTCGCAGCGTTTGTTTCGCATCTGATTTTCTACACAAGCGCTTTTGTTTTGATCGGATCAGCTGCGAATGACGTTATATCTCGAAATTGATTGGAAAGCTCGCTGTTTGAATCGCGGGGAATATCTGACAAATGTAGCAAACAAAAATAAAAATGCGAGGGTGGGATTTCACCAGAAACATAATTAGCACTGCGATTTCATCAGCCAAAGTCGATGCACTCCACTCACGTTTGAAATTGGTCCGGTTAACTCGTTTCTGACGCAATAACTAATGGGCAATTGCGCGCTGCGATCTTCAAAGGTCTGTGTGCGGGTGTTTGTTTTTCACATTCAATTTACGTTGCCATGGCAATTTTGTACGTGTGTATGGTTGAGAGCACTCTCAACAAAAACTTATAATGCTGGGGACGCCAAAAAAAAGCCCGCAAACAAATGATTCAGCAGCTGATTGGAGAGCTTTTCAGTAGTTTATGAGCTCCCATCCCTGATTGGGGGAGCTTTTCAAGTCAGCAGTTCTCCAGCCCTGCCGAGCTCATTCAAATAAGGTTTTTATTGCGGCATAGAGTAAGAAACTATATAGAGACACCATTTGCTCTGCCCGAACCTCTGCCCAAGCTCTGCTGAGAGCCAATTCAAGGCCAAGTTCGATGCGAACTTCTGTGCGAAGCAACAGCAATAGTGGTGAGAGTCCACATACAAAAACAAATCAGTGAGTGAGAGCGGTGCAGATATATAAAATCCCATAAAACTCACCATGGGCCCAAAATGCATGTTTGAATCGAACATAGTAAAAATTGGGGAAATTCTCGTTTTTCGCCTAGGTGGCATCATTGGCGAATTCGCCGAAGAGAGCGGCAGAGCAAATGGCGTCTCTATACATTATTACTCTATGCTCTATGATTGCGGTATGAACTCTTCCGAGTACCGGTATCGGTCTTTTTTCGGTGCAACCAGCTCCATAGAGTAAGAAACTATATAGAGACGCCATTTGCTCTGCCGCTCTCTTCGGCGAATTCGCCAATGATGCCACCTAGGCGAAAAACGAGAATTTCCCTAATTTTTACTATGTTCGATTCAAACATGCATTTTGGGCCCATGGTGAGTTTTATGGGATTTTATATATCTGCACCGCTCTTACTCACTGATTTGTTTTTGTATGTGGACTCTCACCACTATTGCTGTTGCTTCGCACAGAAGTTCGCATCGAACTTGGCCTTGAATTGGCTATCAGCAGAGCTTGGGCAGAGGTTCGGGCAGAGCAAATGGTGTCTCTATATATTTTCTTACTCTATGCCAGCTCCATCAAATCGATTGCTGAAACATCCTCCGCCTTTTCCCAACTTCCAAAATTGGCATTAAAAAAGGAGACGTAGTACAAGTCGCTTTTCGAGCATCCTTTGTAGGATTTGGCCATGACCCAGTCAGGTGCCGTGCGAATAGTTTAGAATTTTCATAGAATTTAAAAAAGAAATAGCACTCATTTTTGGTCCCGCTGTTTTTTCGAGCTTTCCGCAAAATAAAATATGTTTTTCGTCAGGATTCTTCTTCAAACACGATTTACATCGCTTTATTTTATGCCTACGCATATGATTTGCAAGTCCTTTTTCGGAAACTGATGTATACCTGCATAATTGGCAAGCAAAGGAATTTTTGGGGCATTTTAACGGGCAATACCTTAAATGATTATTAAATTGTTTAGGAATATCGAAATCTTGCTTACATTTATAGCAGAATTTATACGTTGTTGAAATGTCAGAATATATGGATTTATTATCATTAATATTATTATTATCATTATTATTATTATTATCATTGTCATTATTATCTATATCAATATTATTATTATCTATAACATTATTATTATCTATATCAATATTATTATTATCTATATCATTATTATTATCTATATCAATATTATTATTATCTATATCATTATTATTATCTATATCAATATTATTATTATCTATATCATTATTATTATTATTATCATTATCATTATTATCATTATTATTATTATTATATTCATTATTATTATTTATTTCTTCTATTACACAGTGCAACACGAAAAATGTAACCGCAGTTTGGTTTTCAAAACCTGAAAGTACTCATCAATACGAGTTAAACCACATACGGCGTTCTTCTGGCTTAGCTCGCGTTTGGATATTACAGCGATTTAAAGATTTGGTGTAAAAATTGATCTATAAATGCAATATGTCTTCAAGTTTCAGGTACGCGTCCTTAACATTATTTTAGATAAAGACATTGAAAGGTTCAACAATGGTTAAAACTGGTTAAAACTGTGAATATAAAACTGTAGACACAAAAACGTACATAAAACATAGCATTTGGTATTTAAATACAATAAATACAATCTGGTATTTTTCCCGACATTTTGAAGCCTATCTCACGATAGCTGCACTTTTTCTATAAACGTTGTTCAGCATTTTTATTCCTTAGGTTAATACCTATAATAGTCCTGAATACATACAGATAAAATTTGTTCGACTGTTGAGATATAGCCAATTTTTAATTGAAATTTTTAAATCGCTATAATATCCAAACACGAGCTAAGCCAGAAGAACGCCGTATGTGGATTAACTCGTATTGATGAGTACTTTCAGGTTTTAAAATCCAAAATGCAGTTACATTTCCAAACATTAAAAATGTTGCACAGTGTTATTTTTATGCTTAAATTTATTATTTTTAAAAAATTATCTTTAATTTTATTATTATATTTCAATATTATTATGTCAATGTATTTTATCATTTTTGTAAATATTAATATGTCAAAAATTAACCCCTCGCCCACAACATCCGGGTCGCTTTTGGACATTATGTCCAAAAGTTTTAAATTTATTTGCCCTTTTTTCCCTTCAGGGACAAGGGCACAAGCGCCCTGAATAAACATTAGTACTTGGCCAACGCTCGCCATTCTTGCTGAGATGCTCAACAGTAAGTGAGTAAGAAACTATTTGAACCTCTGCTGAGAGAGCCAAGTTCGAAGCGAACTTTTGTGTGAAGCAACAGCAATAGTGGTGAGAATCCACACACAGAAACAAAATAATGAGTGAGAGCGGTGCAGATATATAAAATACCATAAAACAAAAGTCTACATACGACCACCTTTTTTCGAGTTTTTCCACTCCATTAACTTTTACAGAAAAAGTAATGATGAAATCTTGTTTTAAATGTTATTATTATACAATAACCAAAATTTCATTCTTATTCAACAAAAACTTTTATATTTATAAACAAAAAACCTAAAAATGGCACTGACAAAAGTCTACATACGATTTTTTACATAGAACTTTCGAAATTTTTATTTCAAAATTTCCCAAACCTGGTCTATAAACAGTACCGGCTTAGTGGGGGTGAAAATAATTGACAAGGAGCATAATACAGCAGCCAATCCTTCACGATATGCGGCGTTTGCCTAGGATCGTTATCCTGTTGGAAGGTCCAGCTCGTTCCGAGGCATAATTTGTACCCAGATGTTTTCAAATTGTGTTCTAATATGGTCTAGTACCGAGAAGAAACCATAATACCTCGACGAAGACCAATATCCTATCCCGAGGCTTCAACTGATCCCCACACCATAAGACTCCCACCGAAGTGATTTTTGGTCCAAATAGACTGTGGTGGGATTATGGTGGGAAAGTTATGGTGTGGGGATCAGTTGAAGCCTCGGGAATAGGATATTTGATCTTCGTCGAAGGTATTATGGTTTCTTCTCAGTATTAGACCATATTAGAACACAATTTGAAAACATCTGGGTACAAATTATGCCTCGGAACGAGCTGGACCTTCCAACAGGATAACGATCCTAGGCAAACGCCGCATATCGTGAAGGATTGGCTGCTGTATTATGCTCCTTGTCAATTATTTTCACCACCACTAAGCCGGTACATAAGTTTTATAGACCAGGTTTAGGAAATTTTGAAATAAAAATTTCGAAAGTTCTATGTAAAAAATCGTATGTAGACTTTTGTCAGTGCCATTTTTAGGTTTTTTGTTTATAAATATAAAAGTTTTTGTTGAATAAGAATGAAATTTTAGTTATTGTATAATAATAACATTTAAAACAAGATTGCATCATTACTTTTTCTGTAAAAGTTAATGGAATGGAAAAACTTGAAAAAGGGGGTCGTATGTAGACTTTTGTCCGCCACTGTAGTAAAAATGAGGGAAATTGTCGTTTTTCGCCTAGGTGGCATCATTGACGAATTCGCCGAAGAGAGCGGCAGAGCAAATCTCTGGGTCTTTTTAACGCCGTTTAACGCCCAAATCCCATTCAAAACTTGTGGTATTTTTCAGCAGGGAGGAACACATTCATAACACTGCAAATAATATGTACCGAAACCACCGAAACCTACTTCACTTTCGGACTCCTTTTTTTTTACTGTAAACGAATTTAATGCATAGAGTAATAATGTATAGAGACGCCATTTGCTCTGCCGCTCTCTTCGGCGAATTCGCCAATGATGCCACCTAGGCGAAAAACGAGAATTTCCCTAATTTTTACTATGTTCGATTCAAACATGCATTTTGGGCCCATGGTGAGTTTTATTGGATTTTATATATCTGCACCGCTCTCACTCACTGATTTGTTTTTGTATGTGGACTCTCACCACTATTGCTGTTGCTTCGCACAGAAGTTCGCATCGAACTTGTCCTTGAATTGGCTATCAGCAGAGCTTGGGCAGAGGTTCGGGCAGAGCAAATGGTGTCTCTATATAGTTTCTTACTCTATGTTTAATGTGTGCACGCAATGTAAGCAATTGGACCGTCAATCTCTCAATAATCATAGAGTAATAATGTATAGAGACGCCATTTGCTCTGCCGCTCTCTTCGGCGAATTCGCCAATGATGCCACCTAGGCGAAAAACGAGAATTTCCCTAATTTTTACTATGTTCGATTCAAACATGCATTTTGGGCCCATGGTGAGTTTTATGGGATTTTATATATCTGCACCGCTCTTACTCACTGATTTGTTTTTGTATGTGGACTCTCACCACTATTGCTGTTGCTTCGCACAGAAGTTCGCATCGAACTTGGCCTTGAATTGGCTATCAGCAGAGCTTGGGCAGAGGTTCGGGCAGAGCAAATGGTGTCTCTATATAGTTTCTTACTCTATGCTCTCAATAATGACAATAACTTCAGAAGCCAAAAAACACAGATCATCAGATGCTTGGGCATTCTTGCCATAAATTTGGACCATACAGCAATGCGTCCAATTTATGGAAGTGTGGTAAATACTAACAATTTTTTTAAAAACCATTTTTATACCCTTGCAGATTGTATTATGATTTCAGTCAGAAGTTTGCAACGCAGTGAAGGAGAAATTGAAGGAGGAAATTAATAGGAAAAAAATTATCTCTTTGTGGATTTTTATTACATTCTCTTCTACTGTGGGATATGACTATTTTCAAATATTTCCGAATTTCGATTTTAATTTTAAAAAGATCGAACTACTATATCATATAGCTGTGATAGAAACGATCGAAAAATTAATGTGAAATAGTAGGATATTTAACATTTTTGCGATTTGTAAATTAATAGAATGATCTGCAAGGGTATAGAAGCTTCGGCTTGCCGAAGCTAGCTTCCTTTCTTGTTAAAAATAAATATTTAATTTTGTTAGGGGTCGACAGTAAATTGGCAGATTATAAAGGAGGAGATAATCACAGCAATGCGCTACCTTTCGTCGAGAAATTTGAAGGACCTCCTGCTGGGCATTGTGGCTGACCACAATCACATAAATACCCCTTTGGCGCAATTATCAGTCCCTCTGATTTATGATCGCGATCACTGGGTAAAACATAATAGAGAAAACAGGATTTCGTCATTGCCTTTAATGACATTGATTGGTCGCCAATACACAACAAATTTCGTCCTGGAGTTAAATGAAGTAAAGCAGTCAGTAAAGCTGACAGGCGAGCATTTAGAGTTCTTCTTAGGAGAAGTTCTTATGGTAGAAGAACTTTTAGAAAGAGCCTTTAAAATCCCAGGGATTAACAAATTTTTGTTGTCCAGTGTGAATTTCGATGAGCATGAGTTTCTAGGGGACAACGTTAGGGATATAATGAAAAGATGTTTTAAAGAAGAGGATTCGGTGGAATTACTTAAATCAACAGTTCTCCTATTGTTTGTATATTTTGGTAGTAGACCAGTAAACAATAATTAAAGTTAAACACTTGAGTTAGGTTAGGAGTTCTCGCTGTCCATCTCGGCAGCAGGAACTAATGAATTAAATGAATCATAAAATAAATGTTAATGCATTACAAAAACTATTTTTGAAATATTTATTTCTCCTTTTGGCCAGCTCATGGCTTATGCCGCCTCCTCAACTTTCAGCCAAGGAATATGTGTGTGTGGGTGTGTGTGTGTTTGTGGCAAATGCATATCTAAGACACTCAATAAGTAAAATAAACAATGCCAAGAAAGTGCCAAAATCAATTGGCTTTCTAAATGTCAGCCAATGCGGAAGTGCACTCATCTCGGAGATGGTCCTCTTCCATTGGACACCAACTGGGCCAAGGCCACAGGCAAATAGAGAACTCTTTGGTGTAAACAACAAATTAATTGTGGCTCACCTAACCTTTGGCCCCCAAATCGATGCACAAACTTTGGGTCCTTTGAAATTTGCGAATAAAGTTTATGCAGATTGATGGCAACAACGAATAAATTTTAATTTCGGTTCGAAAACATTTTAATTTATTCCCCTATTTGTGTGATGTTATTTTTTTCCCCCCCACGAACATGCGCTTGACTTGATCCGAGACAGTCTTGCAATGTCTCTGCTTTCAGTTCGCGACAAGGGAGACATCAACAACGACGCTTTGACCTTCCACCCCGCGATGGCCCACCAGATTTCCAACTCCTCAGGGTGATTTGCTCTTCCAATTGCAGCTCCTGGCCCACCGTAATGGGCGTCGGATCGAACTCTGGTGGGAGTGAGCAGCGGCCTTCCCTTTCCCATGGCAGCAGCTCCTCATACGCACCGGGTGCGTCCTGGCTCAACTTAAAACTCACATGGCGGAGGCTGAATAAACTTCCGGAGCTTCGACAAGTCACCATCAAAGCCGTGGCACACAAGCCTGGCGCCGTCGGGCCGCTTTAATTTCAATTTTTCGAAGGTCGAAGCCATTGCGCTTTTCCATTTTTGATACATCTTTAAGCAAACTAACAAGACCATCAACTCAATAAACAACCAAAGGTTCGATTTTATATAGATTATTTCAGTTGGGAAGAAGGTGTATTACAGCCCTGTTAGAGCCCTGTTAACCTCAGTTAACAGCTGTAAACGGCCAAAAAACCACCGTTCTTCCGAGCTTAAAAAATTCATATCAAAATAATTTCCTGGCGGATTGTAACGATCATTAGCTTGTTTAGCTTTCTCGAAGTACTATCTAACTATAAAAGTTATAAAAATAATTTCGGTTTTTATGCGTGTATTTTTAAAGATGCAATTTATGCCAGCTTTTTTGCATTTTTTCACACTTTTTCCAACTTTTTCAGCTTTGACGAAGTGTACCTCCTAAACTAATGACTGGAACTCAATGCTGTGTATAGGAAAGTTAAAGAACATTCTATTACCTGTAAATTGAGTATAATATGACCCAAATCAGGTTATCAAAACTCAAGATAGAAAATAAAAAGTGGCAAAAAACGTTTTATTCACTTTAAAAAAAATTGACACCATACAAAAAATTTTAAGGGCCCATTTCTTAATCAGGGAGATGTACTTAACCGGAAAATTAAGGTTATCTTCGATGAGGAAGAGGTCGATTTTATTTTGTAACCTGGTGTAATTTACGGAAAAGTTTTTTTCGATACGGAAAAGAAAGAATTAATAAGATAATGCCCAAAGTGACTAAATAAAAAATTGGTCAAAGTGAAATTTTTTTTTTTAATTTAATTTAATTGACGTCACTATTAAAAACAATACAAAACAACAATAAAACTGCAGCAGTAAATGTTATCTGGTATTATTATATTTTTTTTACACATAATCAACGATAACAATTAAAATTCTTGAATAAAAAAAGTTCGTCACATTACCCTACAAGGTAGACTTGTAGCAAAAACGGTGTCACTCTCAAACGGCGCAAAAGAAAAAAACGCAAAGTACCAAAAACTGTTAATAAAGATCTCATGTATACGTGCATATATTTGTCTGGTTTTATTGTCCACTCATCTTTGCTCTGGCACTGCTGAAACACAAGTAAACTGAATATGTTTGCTAGTTGGCGCACCACATTTTTAGCGAAAATTACCTCATGAAAAAATTACAGGACTACATTTATTTGGAATTTTTGTCGTGACGTCATATGGGCCGTTCTTTTACAAACCAAACAGATTTGGCCAAAAAAAAAATTTCACATTTTTGATTTGCCTGAAACTTTTTTTACACGTACTATTCGGAAAATAAGTAAACACGTGTATCAGGATTTAACCGAAAAAAAATTATTTTTTTGGTTACAATTTTTTTTAAGTTTGCCAAAAATTGTCAAATTTGAAAAAGTACCCTCTCATTGAAAATCTGTATCTCCGGTTATATGAATCCGATTGACTTCATGTCTTTTGCATTAATTCCTCTAAAACCTCTTCTTTCAAAATAAAATTTCTAAAAAAAAAAAAATTTAATTTCTTAAAAATAAAAACAAATTAATATTTAAAAAAATTTTTAACCATTGCCCCCACAAAAAAAATATTTTTTTTTATTTTAATACTTGCGCCATATTGTTAGTTACAATCGGTTTTTGTGAAAAGTTGGAGCCATTTTCATTTTTTTATATATCGAATTTTTTTTTACAAGGCCTCGGCTTTTTTCTATGTAAAAACGTCGCAGCAAGTAGGGCTACTCTTTTATTCTTGTCGGATCCTTATGGAATTCATGTTTTCTCATCGTTTACTAGTCCTTTAACAATTTTTAATGATTAAAAGTTAAGTTTTAAGCGTTTTGACAATTTCTAAATGACAAAAAATAAAAAGTGATTTTTTAATCAGATTAATACAGATATTCAATGAGAGGGTACTTTTTCAAAATTGACGATTTTTGGCAAACTTAAAAAAATTTTAACTAAAAAAATAATTTTTTTTCGGTCAAATCCTGATACACGTGTTTACTTATTTTCCGAATAGTACGTGTAAAAAAAGTTTTAGGCAAATCAAAAATGTGACCCAATAAAAAGTGTTCGGTTTGTAAAAGAACCGCCCATATATGAGATTCGACGAGTTCGTCACATTACCCTATTAGTCACATTACCCTACACTCCCCTATTTATTATTTATGTTATTTGAATTACTCAGTTGAGCTAAGAAAATGGTAAGGAAATACCAATAAAATACCTGATTTAGCGGATGAATTCCGATGAACGTCTTTAGCCGCGGCCCAAAGAATGGAAAATTTGATCGTTGGATGTGTTTGTGCAGAAGCGGTGTGCCAATAAAAAATTATAAATGGCAGGAAAACCCAAAAAACCAATGGAAAACTGCTTGTAGAAGTTGCGGCAATACATATCAGGGGGATTCCCTAAACTGTTGAATTGCTGAATTGTTGAAAATTCAACAAAAAATTTCAGCAATTAAGGGAACGACCCAAAATGGTTCTTGATGAATTTTCAGTTTTAAGATGTCAGCTGTTCTATCAGCTGTTTGTCAGATTGGCCAATTGCCAGGCTGTGTTTACCAAAGACAAAGTTTAAAATTAAGGAAAATGCCGAAAATAAGCCAAAAAACGGAACTATTACAACTGGTAACAGGCAGCATCATATCAGATATTCTTTATTTGGATATTTTATACGATTGCAACGGTACGTAAGATGGTTATTTGCTGTTTTATTAAACTAATAGATGTTTTTTTGTTTTAGACGAATCTCTTTGTTAAAAATCTTACTTTCAACCGAAGTCGCATCCCCTTCCTCAAGGAGTCCAGCTCCAGTTTGGTTGCGCCACTCGACCGCCTTTATAAACTGAGACTTGCAGTAACTCATCTTGTTTTTTAATGATTGTACGCCAGCATCACGGAATGGTGCATATTCTTCAATTATCTTCTGGTAGAACTTTTTAGCAGTCGGTTTCTGTGAGAATAAAATGATTAATTTATATCAATTAGTTAGGATGTTTACTTACCTCAAGCTTCTCTGGGCAATCCTTGACTTTTTCCCAAACCACTTCTACGAAAATGGCCAAGGCTTCGGTTGTCCACTTAAACGACTTGGCGTACTCCCGCTTGCGCTTCACCGAAAAATCGAAATTATTCTTAAAATAAATGAAATTAGTTATTAATATTCAATTTTTAAAAATTTGTTTGTCATTTACCTCTTCTTCCATGTTTACAAGTGACCAGAGTTACCCTCTTACTTTTAATCGATAACAGCGACAACTCTGGCTTTTCAGCAATTCAACAAAATTTTCAGCAGCCCCGAGGCTGATGAATTGCTGAAATTTCTGAAAGTTGACTTTGTATGGAACAGCTGATTAACAGCTGACCAAAATTCAACAATTCAGCAATTCATCAGTTTAGGGAATCCCCCTATCGACATGCCAACAGAAAATTTAAAGCTTGCGAGCCAGGTCGTCTCAACATGTTGTAATATTTTAAAATTGGCGCCAGTTGGGTTTGCTGTTTGTCAACAAACCCAGTAAGACCATGCTACAGGCATTGCGGATGAACTCCGAAAACTTTGGCCACACTAAAAGATTAATATTTTTCGACTAGTAAAACTCTTAGCCGAACTGAGTACCGCAGTTGGAAAAAGTCCCAGCCAAAGGCGTTAGCTACCTATTTTCCTCTCGCTTACTCCTATGGTTAGCTAGCAGTTTTCGTCGTACTGAGTACTAGGCTATAGCTTTAAAACTGAGAGACTAGTTTGCGTAGAAACGGACAGACGGACGGACACGGCTAGATCGACTCGTCTAGTGATGCTGATCAAGAATATATATACTCTATGGGGTCGGAAACGTCTCCTTTACTGCGTTGCAAACTTCTGACTGAAATCATAATACTCTCTGCAAGGGTATAAAAAAAGTTGTGTTGTGAAGCATAAAATAGTACCAGCACTTTGGCCTCTGAGCCATGCCCACATTAATTTTTTCGTGGCAGAGTGCTTTTCTAAGTTCAACAAAAAATACAAGACAAAAAGAACAAGAAAGGAAGCTAGCTTCGGCCAGCCGAAGCTTATATACCCTTGCAGATAATTCCTATTAATCACAAATTTTCCGATCGTCCCTATGGCAGCTATATGATATAGTAGTTCGATATTGATAAAATTAAAATCGAAATTCGAAAACATTTAAAAAGACTCATATCCCAGAGTAGAAGAGAATACAATAAAAGTCAACGAAGCAATAATTTATTTCCTATTATATTCCCATTAATTTTTCGATCGTTCCTATGGCAGCTATATGATATAGTCGTCCGATTTAAAAAAAATTTTATTCAAAATTCAGAATTAGATCAAAAATGGCATTTCCAAAAGTAGGAGGTTCTAGGTTCAAAAACACCCAAGATAATTTTTTTTTTACATTTTTTCCCCCGATTATTCCTATGGGAGCTATATGATATAGTTGTCCGATCCGGCTCGTTCCGACTTATATACTACCTGCAATAGATATAAGACTTTTGGGAAAGTTTTAGCCCGATAGCTTTAAAACTGAGGGACTAGTTTGCGTAGAAACAGACGGACGGACAGACGGACGGACAGACGGACAGACGGACATGGCTAGATCGACTCGTCTAGTGATGCTGATCAAGAATATATATACTTTATAGGGTCGGAAACGTCTCCTTCACTGCGTTGCAAACTTCTGACTGAAATCATAATAACCTCTGCAAGGGTATAAAAATATTTACATTTGTAAAATAAGAATAAACATGTTAAGCGCTCATTCTTAAGCAAAACATTTTAAAACTATTTTGGGCGCAAAAATAAGATCGAAAAATTTTAAAAAGTAAAACGATCCATACAAATTTAAAATTCTCCCTGTGTAATTTCACTAAATTTTAAAACTTCTACTAATTCCCATTTTGTTACAAAGGGCAAGAGGCTGGGTCGCTGACTTCCAATTGGAACTTTATATTTTAATTTTTAATTTTAATAAAAACGCAAATCGGCTGTGAATATTCCAAAAAATAACTGCTCTTGGATTTCAAAAATAACGGCCGCTTTGGGCGAAAATGAACCGCTTGCGGCCGAAAGCAGTGCTATTTTCGGCGCTGCCAATAAGCAGCGCGTTTATCCGGACAATCTTTACGCTTACTAACACTGGTAGGCGCGCAACTATTGTGAACTGCTTATTATTCAAATTTAAATCCTAACGGCTGTGTTTAACCGTTACGCGTATTATTTACTGAATAGTCCGATTTGAAAAAATTGTTGGATGAGTATTGAGGTAATTTACCTCGATGAGGATTTCCCAATTTGAACTGCGTTATCCAAAAAATTCTCCAACGCAAGGATTCTGAGAAAAAGGACCTTAAATGCTTTAAAATTGCCAACTTTCCGGGATTATTACAGGCAAACGGATTCGTGGTTTGTTTTGCTGTCTACATACATAGAAAAGTGACTCTTTATCTTTCTAGCCCCATACTCAAAATAATTTAAAAATTGTATTTAAAGGAGAAAAAGACAGAAGCAAACATAGCTATAAAACATACAGATGCGATGAAAATAGTAGTAGAATTCCCGCACTTCGTTTTTAAAAGTTTGTTGTTTCAATTTTACAATTATAATCAGTAAAATATTACAAGAAGAAGGTAAATTACAACAACAAACCTGCGCAGGAACCCTAATAATCTGCATGGTTAATCCTAACTTTCTAGCTCTTA
>JBAMCJ010007587.1:0-10138 GCA_037075205.1 Drosophila prostipennis
AAATTTGTTTCTCCGTTAATAAAAATCCTAAAATTATTCTAAGTATGGGGTTTGAAAGATAAAGAGTGCATCTTTTAAAAAACTTTAACATCGAATCAAGCCATGAATCCGTTTGCCTCTGAGAGCTCCGGAAAGTTGGCCAATTTCCAGAATTTTTCGAACTTTGAGGTCCTTTTTCTAAGAATCCTTGCGTCGGGGAACGTTTTGGAAAACGCAGTTTAACTTGGGAATTCGTAACGAATCCAAAAATATATCATCCATCGAGGTAAATTAAAGAAGCATTAAAAATGCTGCACAGTGTAATTAGATTTTTTTTTGAGAAAATACAAAAATTATTCTATTTGTTACAGCCGACCCTTTAATGAAAGCTTCTAACAGCAATGTTTGTACTTTAATGTATTTTTATTAATTAAACAAAGTCACAAATTCAAGAACTTTAAAAAAATCTTCCTCTCCTCTTGAGGATCGCACTGCAACAGTGTGGCCGTTTGGTTGTTGGCCAGATATCTCGACCCCATTTCATTTAATCCAGCCGATGAGTTTACTTAAATGTATCGAAATTCAAAATGTACTGGGGCGGTAACATTCCCCCCCACGTAAACAGCTATGGGGTGTTTACACATTTACTTTATAGCAACGTCCAGTACAGCTATTTTGGTTGCTGGCCGTACCATAATACCATGTTGAGTCTTAATAGTAGCGAGATCTCACTTGGCCATCTTTAGCGGTGACGACCTCTATAATTCGTCCTTTGGGCCAAAGGTTCCTGGGCAGATTTTCGTCCACTACGATTACCACGTCGTCAATAGCCAGAGGACGTCGTTTGGGAAACCATTTAGATCGCCTGGTGATTATTGGCATGTATTCCTTCACCCATCTCCTCCAGAATAGATCGGCAGGTTCGTTTGCCTGGCACCAACGTTGTCTTGGGCTTGACTCCTTTGTTACTGCTGGCTTAAAACACGTCTGCGGATCCTAACAATAAATGGTTGGGGGTAAGTGCGTCATCGTCTTCTGCATCCAAGGAAACGAAGGTCAGTGGGCGAGAGTTTATTACGTATTCCGCACTTATAAGAGCGTTTTTGACACTCTCGTCGTTGTAATTGGCGTTCGAGGAGATTGATTTGAGTACCAATTTGATTTCGATCGAATTAAACGTTCCCATGCCCCGCCCATGTGTGGCGCGGCGGGTGGATTGAAGCGCCATTTAATTTTGTCGTATTTTACCACAAGCTTGTCAAACTCAACATTTTTGAGCTCCTCTTTGACAACCTTTTCAGTTGCTTTGAAATTTGTTCCATTGTCAGTAGTAAATATTTCCTTGGGCGTCCCGCGTCGCGACATAAAGTTTGCCAGGCACATTACGCAAGAGCTAGTGTCAATGCTGTGGGCTATCTCTATATGAACTGCGCGCAAAGTGAGGCATGTAAAAATTACACCCCAACGTTTTTCTTTGTGCGCGGCCTACGTTGACAAGAATTGGACCGAAGAAATCCAGTTCGGTGTATGTAAAGGGTCTCTCGAAGCTAGCGACTCTAGCTGGTGGTAATGGTGCCATCTGAGGTGGATCCGGGATCGCTGAATCATTTTTGCATCTTTGGCACGCTTTCCGTACGGATTTGTAGACAACACGTAACTGGGGAATAAAATATACGCTTCGGATTAGATTAATACTTCCCTCGTGTAGCATGTGATGGTTTGTTTCGTGAAATTCCTTTATTATTAGATGAGTGATGTGGTGACGCTTTGGCAGGATAATTTGGTCTCGGCTTTGATTTATGGTGTGCGAACGACCTTGAGTACGCATTATTCCATCACTATCTATGTAAACGTTCAAACCAATCAATGCGCTGGGTTTATTTATGAATCCGTCTGCTTGAAGAGTCTCAAGTTCCGATTTGAAGGCGTCTAGTTGTGCTTTCTTGTATAGTAGAGTCTTGGCCGACGTCAGTTGTTCGAGCGTAAGTACTTTTTCGATTTTTCCAGCTGTGCATCGAGAACGAAGAATGGCCAAATATAACAGAAAGGTTGCCGTTGCCCGGTACAAGCGCTTCCAATCGGAAAATCGCTCAACGTTTAATAAGTACCGCTCCTATGCGTTCTTTTCTGATTACCAAGACCGTTTTTCGGAGGACTCTCTTCAGCATTAATATTATAAGATGGGCATAAAGTGGGCTGTTCCGGCCACTGGTCCTTTGATTGTTGAAGAAATGATGGACCGTTTATCCATTCACTTGCGAGTTTGGTTTGCTGATGAACTTTGTCGCCATGTCTGCTACGTTAAGCTTCGTTGGTACCCAAAGCCACTGATTAGCGTTTGTAGTCTCCAGAATTTCGCCTATGCGGTGCATGACAAAAGCGTGAAAATTACGCGGGTCCATCGTCAGACGGGAAAGTACTGTCCTTGAGTCGGTCCAATAAGTGTGTTGATCGACGCTTATGTTGCGAGTGCTCCGCGCTTGGCAGGATAAACGTGCACCGATTACAACAGCGAGTAGCTCCATGCGGGGTATGGAAAGTGGCTTGAGGGGGTGCCAGCTTGCTTTTTGCTGCGATCAGTGAGACAGTGACATCGCTTCCCTTTTCCTATTCGAAAGTATGACACGGCGGCATATCCGAACTCGCTGGCGTCCACGAAAGTATGTAGTTCGGTGAAATCCGCGATATGAAGCAAGGATGAGTAGTGACGCGGTACTTGAATAGCTGTAGCTTGGGATAGCAAGGCCTTCCATTTCGTCCAAAAATCCTGTTGAGGTCCTGGTAGGATGTCGTCCCAGCCAATGCCCGTGCCCCAAATTTCCTGAAGAAGCATTTTCAAGGCAATAGTATAGCAGGATAAGAATCCTAGTGGATCGAATATGGACATCAACACTTGCAGTACCTCGCGTTTGGTTGGCAAGGCTTCTTCGGAAAGGACGTTTCTTTTCATTCGTGCAAATCTGAAAACATATTTAAACATGTCAGTTGTTGGTTCCCAAAACATACCGAGGACTTTTTCTGGATCTCCGAGTTCCTTTGGCGATTGTAGAACGAGCGCATCGCCCTGTAAATGTTTCAGGACTTCGGGTGAATTAGAAGCCCAGTTCCTTATATTGAAACCTCCAGCCGCATGTATGTCTCGGACCTGTCGGGTAACCTCGATTGCTTCAGTTTCGTTGGTTAGGCTATCTATGTAGTCGTCGACGTAATGTGCCTTGGTAATCGCTTCGAATGCACGCGGGCTTTGTAACTTGTATTCTTCCGCGTTCTTGTCGCGGACATAATGAGCAATGCATGGCGCACAGGATATTCCGAATGTCATAGATCTCATTACAAAGGTTCTGATTGCCTGCGTTTCCTTGTTGTACCACACAAAACGTTGAACGTGCGCGTCTGCTTCCAGGATTCGAATTTGGTGGAACATTTCGGCAATGTCGCCACAAACAGCTATTTTACCAACTCGAAACGCCATTAGTACTTCGGTGAGTGGATGTAGTAAATCGGGACCGGTGAACATAAAATCGTTGAGTGAACTTCCATGAGATTTCGCAGCCGCATCCCAGACGAGTCGGACTTTCTGAGGTTTATTTGGATTGTGCGTTATAAATATTGGGAGGTACCACACGCGTTCAGGTTGTTCAACAAGTTCGGCATTGGACAGTTCAGATGCATACCCTTTTTCGAGTAGATTATTTATCTGCACGTCGATTTTGTCAAAAAGTTCCGGTTCTCGGTTTATCTTAGCCTTTAGACAGTTTAGCCGTTTTATTGCGTTGTTGTAGCTCTCTGGTAGAATTGGATTACTTTTGCGCCAAAGAAGTCCTACTTGATAATGGCCTTCATTTTTTGAACAAGTTTTGTCTAATATTTCCAGGGCCTTCTCGTCATCCACGGAACGAAACGTCTTTGGTGTAACAGTTTCAACGCAAAAACTCTCTTTAATGCTCTTTTCAATCTTGTCCCAGTTGCACTGGCAGTGGTGCATGGAAAATGCAGTTTTGGAGTTTGTGGAGCCTTGCAGTCCCCAACCGAGTATACACTTAGACGCAATGGGGTCATTCCATTTTCCTTCTTTGACCTTTCGTGGTACAGCGAGCTTCCAGTTGTTGGTTCCGATGAGAATCGTTGGTTCGGCATTCCAATAAGATTGTAGGGGTATTCCTTCTAGATATGGGAACTTAGTGCGCAATTCTTGTGCGTTGACTGTCTGTTTTGGCAAGCCTAGGTTTTTCACCGTGTGAACATTATTCAGCCAATAGGCTTTGGTGGTGCCTGCTCCGGCGACTCGAATATTGAAGCGTACGGAATTGCTCTCCCTTCTGGTGGTTTGATTGGTCCACTGCATACAGATCGGGTCGGGGGTGCCACGTATGTTTAAACGCTTAAAGAAGGATTCGTCTATGAGTGTGACCGAAGAGCCTTCGTCCAGGAAAGCGTAGGTGTCAACATTAATATGGTCACCTTGGATCTGTATTGGTACGATGCGGAAATATTGATCAACTTCAGGTGACTTGACTTGGTGAGACGTGACGACGTTGATATTTTGGCTGCCTCTATGAAGTAAGGGATGATGCCTTGATTCACATCCTCCAATACCGCATGCGTTAGTAGAGAAGCATCTACGGCCATGAACTTTTAGGCACTTAAAACAGAGCCTGTTGTCGTGAACAACTTGTTGTCTTCCTTCGTATGTGAGATTTTTGAATTGTCCACATTGTGCAACTTGATGCTGTGCGCTTTGGCATACGATGCAAGGTGAGTTCTCGGATCGGTGCGCTACGTGTGGGTGCTCCTCTGATTCGGCATGTTGTGGCTGTCCTTCATTGTAGCTGGTATGAGTGTGTACGTTATTCGTCCTTGGGTATGAAGTTGAGACGACTGTGGAGGCGGCTTCGGCGATCTTGTATAACCAATCGCTTAGCTCTTTTACGTTTGCTATGGATCCATCTTTTGGGTGCATTGCCCAGTTCAGCTTATACTGATTCGGGAGTTTGTCTACCAACTCTCGAACAAGCATAGGGTTGTTCAGATGTGCGTCTAGTTGACAGGCCTCCATGGTAGCACAGATGTTGCGAACGGCAAGGGCGTAGTCGATGAGTGAATCCAGCCTGTCCTTGTTTACTGAGATTCTTTTAGCTCTCTCAATTAGGCGGTCAAGAATTTGATCCGGACGACCAAAGAATGTTTTTAATGTGCTTATAACCTCGGGAACCATAATTGGCAACAAGAGCTTGTCGCGGACTAGATCGTACGCTTTTCCTTTAAGACATTTTTGAAGCCGAAGCATATTTTCGACATTCGAAAAGCCGGCAGCAGAAGTGCTGTTTTCAAAGGCACTTATAAAGGTGGGCCACTCGTCTGGGTTTCCGTTAAATGTAGGTAAATCGGCTGGTAGAATTTGCCGTGCTGATAATTGAGCGCTGCTGGGGCCCATTGTCCATGCCATGTTGGAATCACGTTGGTGCGACAAGATATTGTATTTTTGTTCAATATATCTCTGCTCAGCTTCTCGTTTTTCCTCTAGCATCTGTAACATAAGAACGTTAGTTGACATGTTTATACCGGGTGTTTCTTGCAGATTCATTTTCGGAAGCTTAACTTCGGCTATTTTTATTGGCTCTAAAGCATTGGGTAGGGGTTTTGTTTTAGACGGCATAGAGTCCAGCTTGTCCTTTTCGATAGGTAATAGTTCCTTTTCCAATCCCTGTGCGGCGGCGCCTTGCTGCGCAGTTGTATCACCCTTTTCGCAAGGAGGGCAGGCCCAGCCTTTGAGGTTATGTGCACTGTCTTCACGCACACAAGAGAAATGGTACCAGGATTTGCAATTATTACATTGAACCCATATTATGTCTTTCCCGGTTGCATCTTTTTTGCAAAAACCGCATGATGAAGTATCGTCTCCGCGTGGAACCATTTTACGGTTTTTGCGAAATTGATTTCGGTTGTGAGCTTCTCTGCATGTTGGGGGAAAATTTAGTTGCTTTAGCAAGCTATGCCCCTACTCACAGACGTATTTGGCAGAGAGGCAAACCGTGGAATCAGATTATAGTTTTGTTCTTTTGGTTTTGTGACGAATCACTAACACCAATACGCAGAGCGTCTTCGCCAGAATTTATTTGTCGGCTTCTGTCTGGGCTTGATGTGTACACACTGATCACAAATGGCGCAGTTAATTTTAGGTTTACGGTAAATGTACAGTTAGTGTACGGGGCTGCGGAACTTTCTTGTTCTAATAGACGCAGCTGAGCACTAATTATTAGTTTACTCGCGATTGGAACTAAACTGCGTTTTTAATATTATTACTACTTTATTGTTCAGACGTAGCAACTTAGAGTGTTTCGATGTTTCTTTGCACACGCGGAACTTAGTCGTTCTGACGCGAATAACAAGATTTTTTTAAAGAATGTTACAGCCGACCCTTTAATGAAAGCTTCTAACAGCAATGTTTGTACTTTAATGTATTTTTATTAATTAAACAAAGTCACAAATTCAAGAGCTTTAAAAAATCTTCCTCTCCTCTTGAGGATCGCACTGCAACAGTGTGGCCGTTTGGTTGTTGGCCAGATATCTCGACTGGTATTTAATCCAGCCGATGAGTTTACTTAAATGTATCGAAATTCAAAATGTACTGGGGCGGTAACACTATTTGTCCTTGGAATATATACATTAACTTTTAAAAGGCTTTACTTAAAAATGTTTTTAAAAATTAAGTAGTTTAGAAAAATTAATTTTTAAGGTGAAAAAATATAATTTAAAAAATTCAACCTTCTGGTATTACAGCAAACTATAATAAGAATAAGCTAGTTTTTTCCCCAGTGTACCCACCTGCCCTTTTCCAAGACCGGCTGCAATTCCGGCAGCTGGAGGATGCGGTCCACACGAATGTCATCCACCGGTGACTCGAGCATGAGGAGCAGGTCACTGGGCATCCTGGAGATTCGTACGTTTTCCATGACCTCCACCGCATGAATCCGACGGCTGGGCCACTCGTGATTCAGCCAGCGGATGGCCGAGTAGAAAACCTCCGCCTCACTGTTGACCCTCATATCATTCGAGGTGAACAGAACGCTGACGCTTTTGGCGGGCAAATCGAGGAACTCAGCGGAGGATGCGAAGACCAGGAAGTAGTAGTGTATCCGATGCAGCATCAGGTAGTGCAAACGATTGAGATCCTTGAAGGGCATTGCATCCTGGGCCAGCTGAATAGCCTGATGCTCTCCGAAACCCGAGTCCTGATCCAAGCACTGCCAGATCTGAGAAGACAATGCTTCGATTTTAAGGTAGTCCGCCGCCAACAGGAGATGAACAATTCCTGGACGCTTCACCAGCGGTTCCTGATCATTCATCCAGCGGAAAAGTTGATAAAAGACCTCAGGTGTAACGAAATTCTCTGGCAATCGCAGCTCTAATCTATTTAAATCCTGTCTGACTATATCTATGTAGACCATTAGGACCAGCCGATCGCAGGGAAAATCATATTTTCCGAGCCGCACCAGGAAATCATGGTTCTTGTTTTCCAGCCAGAAGCTCTTGAGGTCGTCCACGACGTTTTTTTGCTTGGGCAAATGAATTTCCTTCGAAAGC
Organism: Drosophila prostipennis; assembly: GCA_037075205.1. NCBI lineage: Eukaryota > Metazoa > Arthropoda > Insecta > Diptera > Drosophilidae > Drosophila > Drosophila prostipennis. Next base: position 7,564 of record JBAMCJ010007587.1, read on the forward strand.
GATGGCATCCGGCTGCCGTTCCGAAAATCCCTCAAACTTAGTTCCACCATTTGCGGTTCCATTGGCAATTCATCTCCATGGGCTGTATTGTCGTTGATTAGCTTTGCCATATTTAAAGACTGAGAATTTTTAATGTTCTTAGTTATTAGTGAAAATAAAAAGGGAATGCCAAGAAACTTTTTTTAAAAGATTACTAGATGAAAAAATTTAATTTCTTTGGTATCAATTTAAATTTAATTATTACAAAGGTGTAATATTTAAATAAGAGGAACCAGGCTAGAAATGCTTACTACATAATAAGTATAAAAAAAGTTTTAAATATATTTCTGGTGAAATTAAACCTTTTCTCCCTCCCTTTTCTTTTATTTCGTAAATCCGTTAAATCAATTCTTCTGGCAGTGACAACCAAAATAACGCAGTTGAGTGATGGCCACGAATATCGAAGTCAACAACCGGCGAAAGTACAATGCGGGCCATTTGATTAGGGTACGTCTCACACAATTAGCATTTCAACCTCACAATATAGAACAAAACCTGGCTAATCAGGGCATCCTTCGCATTTTCCGCATGGCTTCGGGGCTTTCACTTTTTCCTTTCGTTTCCAGTTCGAATGGCCAATTAGACGTACAATGCGCCTCAAATTATGCAACACAGCGCGACAAATTCAATTTGCTACGCCTCCCTTTCTTCGATCCGCTCCACTCCCACGCAGCAATACACGTGACCAGGCACAGACAGTGCGAGTGGAAGGAGACAAGCGAATGGGACACGTTGGAAGTTGTGCTGAAAAATCCCTGGAGAAATTAGTTTGATTTATGTTGAGTTTCCGGTGCAAATAAATTGCCAAGTTTAGAGGGAACTTTAGGACGCACTGCAGACGCATAATTGATTATGCGCACGACGGCGTACAATTGGTGGGCGGGCGACAGCAGAAGGGGGCGTGGCACATGGGGGATGGTGAAGGACAACAGAACAACAGGAGGGCGTCGATGACTGTACATTGTTAATGGCGAATGGGCCAGGGGCTTATTACTCGACAAACCCTCTCCGTCAGGACCCCCGACACCCGATTGTTAGGGCTTTTCTATGCCCCCGGGTGATAATCTTTCAAAAAAATGCTCTAAACACGCACAGGTATAACTTATTCTTTTTTTATTAGTGGGGCTACAGAAACCTAAATTCAGTTTCATTCACTTATAAATTGGAGTGCTAATGGATCCCATGTATTTCATTAAAAGATTTAGTAAAACCTGAAAAATAATATCTGTTTCTTTTAGGTGCGATTTTTTATGGTAATATACCACAAATAGAAAAAGTAAGACAAGGCTATTTTTTTGAAAAGAACATATAAAAAGAAAGTTCCTTGATGGTATTTAGTAAATATACCAAACACTATTTAAGTCTCCTTTTGTTATTCATAGAATTCTGGTGACCCCAGCAACATCGAAAACAAAAAATTTGTTATTCATTGAAACATCTGTTAAAAAGAAAAACAGCAGGAGTGAATCATCCGTGTTTTTCCTTTTTTCCTTCCTTCTCTCCCTTTCTCTCTCCCTGCCATTCACGATTGTTACCTGTTTGTTTAATAAACTTTTGTGCGATGCATTCGGAGCGCAACTAAATGCATTTCGAATATTTTTGCCTGCCGGACTTTTGTCAGTTCAAATTGTTGCCCGTTTGCTAAGCGGAGTGCGAGAGAGATAAAAACAATGCGAGCGAAAGGGAGGGGAACAGAGTCAGCGAAAGAGAGGGACATATGGGCGGAAAGTTTGTCGCAAGCAAAGTTTTTGTGCGCAAATTGCAGTTTACTTGCTGCTTACAGCAACATCATAACTGTGGGCTAGAATAGAAGGGCCGTGGCATTATGTGGGCGTGGTCGAAATGCAAAACTTCTCCAGTCGGTTGATGGGTTTATTGCACTTGACTTCGGTGGGCCCGATGTGACGATTCTAACAACCAAGGATTGCGAGAAAAGCGGAGTGCAGAGAAAACTATTTCAATCTTAAGGGATTTATTTTAAGGAAATGAAATAATAATGCTTGATCTTCAAATAATAGAAATGTATATAATAATGAACTTTGAATTATAATTTTATAATTTCTAAAAAAACATTAAAATGACTAGGTATTTGATAGGGTAGTTAAAACATCGTTTATGGGCACTATCGATGTGTTTGGCTATTGATGGTGATCACTATCTATATTATCGATAGTTTCGGAAATTACAAGAAATAAAAACAAATTACAAAAATTAGGAAATTCCAATTTTAAACCATCGAGAAAATTTAAGAGCTATCGATTTTTTAGCAACCCTAGTAATTGATAAATTATAATAAACTATTGTTTAAACAAGCCTTTTGGAAGGTGCATTATGTATGTAATTTATCAATTCAGTACTCACATTTCGAATTTCTTTCAGTGTAATAACTATGCGCCGTTAGCTTTGTGCACTGCAAGTTTGCTTTGACACTTTGACATTGATACGATGTATGTACGTTTATTTGAGTGCGCGAGTGTTAGTTCGGGGGCGTATTTTCGGGTGGGTGGGCTTGTAACTAAGCTTTGTCATTAAATAT
>JBAMCJ010007591.1:0-19053 GCA_037075205.1 Drosophila prostipennis
AAACATCCTTTATTGTTGCTAAGGGACCATCGGGTAGTAAGCGCGCTGCTCGATTACATGCACCAAAAGAATTTTCATGTCGGGGATCAATCTCATTGTGCCTTCAAGCGTCAAGAATATTGGATCCTTAATTGCAGGAACTTAGCGCGCAAAACGGTCAGGAGCTGCACTACCTGTTTCCGCCTGCGACCTGTACGGGCCGTACAAGGTATGGGAGACTTAGCAGCAAGTCGCATAAAGGGACAATGTCATCCTTTCCAAGTGGCAGGAATGGACTTCGCTGGACCCGTGTGGATGCACTTCAATGTGTGAGGAAAGCGCCCAGTAAAGGTGTATCTTTGTCTCTTCATTTGCTTCGTGACGATGGCATGTCACTTGGAGATTGTGTCAGATCTCAGCTCCAATGCATTCTTGGCGGCGCTGAAAAGTTTTTTTGCAAGACGCGGCCTAAGCACGGATCTGTATTGCGACAATGGGACAAATTTTGTAGGAGCGTCGCGGGAGCTTAATCGGCAGCTCGAACGGACCTTTCAACAGCACATTCAGGATGCTTGCAGTCAGCGGAACGTAAGCTTTCACTTTATTCCACCAGGCTCTCCCCATTTCAGTGGATTGTGGGAGAGTTCTATAAGGATAGCGAAGCAACTGGTCGTTAAATGTACCAATGAAACTGCCCTGAACTACGAAGGTCTAACGACGGCTGTTACGCAGTAATGAATTCAAGGCCATTGTACGCACTATCCTGTGATGCTAACGATTTTGAGGCATTGACACCTGGACACTTTTTGGTCGGTCGTCCTCTAAACTCATTGCTGGAGCCATGTGACGAAGAAACGTTGAAACTGCCCATTACCAATCATTGGAAACGCATCCTAACTGTTCAAAACTCATTTTGGAATCGTTGGTCAAGGGAGTACCTAACTCTATTACAACAACGTACGAGGTGGATTGTTCGCTCCAAGAACATCAAGGTTGGGTCACTTGCCCTATTCGCAGAAGATAATCTTCCCCCAGGAAATTGACTTTTGGGCAGAGTCGAGGAAACACACCCTGGTTCTGATGGTGTAACTAGAGTGGTAACTCTCAAGACAAGAAAAGGAGTCGTCAAGCGAAATGTTCACAAAATTTGTCCTTTGCCGTTGGAGAACGATTGCGGCAGTAGGTTGGAAGAGAGTTCCAAGGTCGGGAGCATGTTGGCGCTGTAAAGCTACTTTGGGATTTAATCACGACATTTAGTATTAATTTTATTATTTGGTATCGATGTATCCGTATGTTCTTAGCGATAGTCATTAAGCTCATTGTATCATCTCAAGAAAAAAGATATGAAGAAAGAATAACTTGAAATTAAATGCCGACTTGGAAACAACGTGTTTGAGTTTTTAATTAATAATTACACGTCAGGAGCAAGGATTGCATCCAGGATTGCGGCACATCTAACATATAATCCGCACGCTTTAGCCCTTTACCTTTCTGGGTGCAGATTCCTATTGGGCTCTTGTTGCAGTGCTGCTCAGCCTCACATTTGTACTAATTCACTAATTCTCCCTTGAACTAAACTCGAAATGATGATAGGTTGACATTTGATATTTTATCATATCAGTGTCATATGATCTCATATAAATTATAAATATACTTCTTTAAAATACCGAATTCAGTACTTTTTTCAAAAAATAATATGAAATAAGATAAAAATAACATTTATTTATGGTAGAATGATATCACTAAACTTTATCCTTAAAAATGATCAAATTGACCAGCACTTATCAACTTGATATTTTGTCATATGGTCTAATTCAAAATTGTCGGGATATATATATTTAAATCATACTTTTCCTTGACAGTTATTAGGTTTGCCCGCAACTTTATCAATATTTTCGATAATTTTTATAAGTTTGTTTGTTAATTATTGCACTATTTTCATGTACTACAGTTCTTGCCTGATTGAAAGAATCTACAAGAATTTTTGCAAGTTTATTTACTGTGTCTTTTTGTGTTTGCCTTTTTTGGCTTGTTTATTTTAATTCTCGGATATGGAGAATTAATTGCTCCCATTCCATATTAAATTTTTAGTCATTTTTTTTTTAAATTACTTGTGCATAATTTATTATTATTTTTAGATGTCCTAAGACTGTATACATACATTTCCGAGAATACTTTACAGTTTCTCACGGAAGACAGTACTATTGCGTTCCGCTGCAATGAACCTGTGGGGAGAATTCAAGGTCGTACTATTCTTATATTCGTACTCAAAATCTGAAATTAATAGAGGCTCTGCTCTGTTTCTAAGTAAGGCCAATACCCTATTCCCAAAATTTGGTTCATTGGTCAATGTTATTCTAATGCACTCTGTTGCATTTATTTTGAGTTTTTTTTTAATGATTTTTATTTCTTTTTATACCCTTGCAGAGGGTATTATGATTTCAGTCAGAAGTTTGCAACGCAGTGAAGGAGACGTTTCCGATCCTATAAATAAATATATATATATTCTTGATCAGCATGATTAGACGAGTCGATCTAGCCATGTCCGTCTGTCCGTCTGTTTCTACGCAAACTAGTCTCTCAGTTTTAAAGCTATCGGGCTTAAACTTTCCCAAAAGTCTTATATCTGTTATAAGTAGGAACGATCCGGATCGTACAACTATATCATATAGCTCCCATAGGAATAATCGCGGAACAAAATGTAAAAAAAGTATATCTTGGGTGTTTTTGAACCTATAACCTCCTACTTTTGGAAATGCCATTTTTTATCTAATTCTGAATTTTGAATACATTTTTTTCAAAATCGGACGACTATATCATATAGCTGCCATTGGAACGATCGGAAAATTAATGGGAATATAATAGGAAATAAATTATTGCTTCGTTGGTTTTTATCGTATTCTCTTCTACTCTGGGATATGACTTTTTTTAAATGTTTTCGAATTTCGATTTTAATTTTATCAATATCGAACTACTATATCTGCAAGGGTATACATTGTATACTATACAAGCTTCGGCTGGCCGAAGCTAGCTTCCTTTCTTGTTTTTTTATTTTAAACGGGTGCATTTAATTCTCGTACATATACAATCTTTTATTTTATTATATCTTTGTAGAGGGTATTATGATTTCAGTCAGAAGTTTGCAACGCAGTGAAGGAGGCGTTTCCGACCCCATAAAGTATATATATTCTTGATCAGCATCACTAGACGAGTCGATCTAGCCATGTCCGTCTGTCCGTCCGTCCGTCTGTCTGTTTCTACGCAAACTAGTCTCTCAGTTTTAAAGCTATCGGACTAAAACTTTCCCAAAGGTCTTCTTTCTGTTGCAGGTAGTATATAAGTCGGAACGAACCGGATCGGACATATAGCTCCAATAGGAATAGTGGGGAAAAAAATGTAAAAAAAAATTATATCTTTTGTATTTTTGAACCTAGAGCCTCCTACTTTTGGAAATGCCATTTTTTATCTAATTCTGAATTTCGATTACAAATTTGTATCAATAATGTATCATATAGCTGCCATAGGAACGATCGGATTATTGGGAATATAATAGGAAATAAATTATTGCTTCGTTTACTTTATTGTATTCTCTTCTGCTCTGGAATATGACTCTTTTTAAATGTTTTCGAATTTCGATTTTAATTTTATCAATATCGAACTACTATATCATATAGCTGCCATAGGAACGATCGGAAAATTAGTAATAAATAGAAATTATCTGCAAGGGTATATAAGGTTCGGCTGGCCGAAGCTAGCTTCCTTTCTTGTTTTAGTTTTCACTTTGTTAAGTTACAATTTATCCAGATCATTAGCCTGGCTTCTGTTTATGGCTCTCGTTGATACACATTTACTGTGGAACTTATAGGCCTTATATAAGATATAAAAAAAACACCTCTTGAAGAGGTAAACAAGAAGTGACGATCGCACCATCAACATACAAATGTTCTGATATCACATTTTGTGACGAAAAATACTTGTACATTCGACTAAACATAAATATACCGCTTCTGTAAACAAAAAGCATTTTGTCTTTAAAAGCCTATTCTATTGCAGCGCGCCGAATGAGATTATTTTATAAAGTATAGTTATTTAGTCGAATGTACAAATTGTATATATTAAAAGTTGAGTAATCTTAAAAGCTATTTAGTTACAAATTTAAAAAAAAATCGTTAGAGTCGTTTTTAAGAAAATGGCAAAACAGTGATCTAAAAAAATTATTTGGCCAGTTTTAACATTACATTTTAAAATACCCTTTCAACGCGGTGTAGCACGAGTCGGTAGATGAATTCGTTTAGAAACTATAAGCCTTCAAAATCTAGCTTTTTTTTTTAATGATTTGCTGCCAAACTGGCGGGTTTTTCCAAAAGTCGTAAAACAAACGTTTTTCATATCCATCTGCTAAACACAGTAAAATTTTTCAGGATCCTAAGTCCACGATTTCATGCATACCCACAAACAAAGGGACAAATGTTTTCATTTTGAAAAGTCATCCAAAATCAGGATTTTGGAATAACTTTTGAACAGAGCATCGGATTTTATCATATGACCCCTCATTCTATTTATCCCTACCCTCTATATATCCCTACCAATGACACCCGTCATTAAATACACTTTCTAAAATATTCTCATTCGGCCCGCCCTAGCAAACTATTCCAACCTTTTGCCCTTCACAGGCATTTTCTATTGCAGCGTGCCGAAGACGAAAATTTTAGAAAGTGTATTTAATGACGAGTGTAATAATTTTTCTTCACAAATGTTGATATCAGAACTTTTGTATGTTGAAAGTGCGATCGTCACTAGTTTTTTACCTCGTTAAGAGGTGTTTTTATTTGATTCAATTATATATCAATTAACACTTATGACCCTTTTAAGGTTATTTATATTGAACTTCTGAGACGCGACACCGATGACGTCCCCTGACGTCATATTCTTAATTAGAACCAGGGAATAAAACTAGAACCAGAACCGGAACCGATAACCGAAATAAACCGATTCGGAACCGGTACCGGAACCGGTACCGAGACCAAAATAAAAATTTAATTTCGAACCGATTACCGTATTGCTGGTACCGGTACGGTTTTGGTACTAATTTACTAAATTCGTTAAAAATCCTGAATAAAAAAATACCCATATCTGTGTATCAACTCCCACTTTCCGCTATATCGACATCTTCCAGTCCCTTTTTAGCACATGTACTGCTTATGTAAGAAAATGTCGCTGTAGCACTCTTGGTCTAAACAAGTTCTAAATCTGTCATTTTGGCGCCATTCTACGCGTTTTTTTGAAGAAGCAAATAAGATTCGGTTTGATTCCCTGATTAGAACTAAACTCTACTTTTTTCTTAAAAAACGAACGTCGCTTTCCAGGTTTAGTTATGGGAAGGCATAGCTTTCCAAGCGTGAGGTCTCCGTTGACCGAATCGAGGGTGTATAGAATTTTCTTCACCGTTTCGGCTTCTTGGAAACCCAGATAGTGGATAGTGGATCGTGAAATTGAATTTGTACCGGTGAATCGGGGAATTTAATTCATCTGGCGAGCGATAATCATGTATTAGCCTGCTCAGGGAAGATGGTAGAGCTTTGCTGGTAGGTTATGTCGATCGAATCTTCCTTTAAATGCCTTAGATCTTGCTGATATAAACGTCAATTTGGTAATACTCTAGTTTACGGCCCTCACCCCCAAAATTCGCGAAAAAATTATGCTCGACGGAGAATTTACATGAAGAAATATAGGCGCGGACTGCCATAGGGCATATACCACAAATTTTGTTTTTTCCTCCATGTTCTAAAAATAAAAGAAATTTTTTAAAAGGATTTTTATGATAAAAATTAAAAGTAATCGTTATTTAAGATTTTTTTTTTTTTAATCTCAAATAATCGTAACATGGGATTTTTATTTCTTCCAATCCCAAATAATTGTTACATGGGATTTTTATTTTTTCAAAACTGAAATAATAGTTTTTTGGGATTTTTATTCATAAAACTCACAAATAAAACTCTATTCGTCCCTGTGTTTTCAGCTTGCACCCAATCGCATAGAAATTTAGCAAAGGCCACTTTTGGAAGTTTATCTACTGGATCCAACAAAATTTTCGCGGATTGCACCATTAAATCAAAAACTCTTCTTATGATCTAAAAATCGTAAGCGGATGATGAAGCGACTGAAGTGACAGTAGCTGTTATATGAGTACACATAGGCACGGCCATCATCCTCAAAAAGAATTCGCGGTTTTTTATTTAATTACATTAAACGCCTTTAGTAATGCATTTATAGAAGTACAATTGGCAAAGCCATAATCTTTTGAAGAATTCGCCGTTTTTTTAGATTTATTATTTCAGGATATTTATCCAATATTAGGTACATCCACAAGTACAATTGGCAAAGACATCATCCTCTAAAGAATTGACGGTTTTTTCTTAAGCTTTTTTATTTTAGGATAATTATCCAATATTGGGTTCATCAACGAGTACAATTGCCAAAGACATCATCCTCTAAAGAATTCACGGTTTTTTCTTAAGCTCATTAAGTTTGTGATACCTCTCCAATGTTGCATATATCAACGAGTACAATTGGCAGCCATTTAAAAAAAATAAAGAAAAAACCGCGAATTCTTCAGAAGATTATGGCTTTGTCAATTGTATTTCTATAAATGCATTACTAAAGGCGTTTAATGTAATTGAACTATATTCCTCTAGTTTTAAATCATTGTATCTCTAATTATGCAATGCATGAACCTTTTAGAGTACTTTGCAATGACTATAATAGACTATATCACCTAATATCTACTACCGACTCACTGCCTATCTTTAAATCAATAATACTATCCTACTTAGCAACTAATTAGTTTTACTTTATGTATCCTGACTATTCGTATTTTGACCTGCCTGTGTTTTTAATTGTCTATTGTGAAATTGTCTTTTTATTTGCGATTTCGTTTACCGGCCCAAAACGGTGTAGGGCTCCGCGCGTAACACGCATTGCTTGGTGTCGTAAGGGCCACTTGTTTGTACTGACCATAGTGCATCAACGTCAAAAAAAAAAAAAAAATAAAAATAGATAAACTTCCAAAAGTGGCCAACTTGGGTCGCAAGCTTAAATTTGCTGTTGGCATGGCGATATGAATTGCCGCAACTCCTACAAGCAGTTTTCCATTGGTTTTTGGGGTTTTGCTTCCATTAATAACACAGGAACACAAAATTAAACTTTGTGAAAGTTCCACGAACCATTTCAAGTTTTCCATGATATTTGGGTGCTCCTGAGTAAAAGTCCCATACAAAATTATTTTCCATCACCTACAGGTTCCGCGGTATAGCTAAGAATACAAAAAACCGATGTTGGCCGACATTTCGAATTACGTGGCCTATATAATTGGACTTACCTTAATTATTTTTGCTGAAATCTCCTCTCAATACATCACGGCATTCCTAAAAAATAGTCCCCATTGTAAACCATTGCCCATGTCTTTGGAATTCGACGCCAAAGTTGAAAATTCCAAAATTGTAGAGATTTTTCTAATGGAAAAACAATTCTGAGAATTAAATCTTATATGGAACTAATTTTAACTATTCATTGAATCTATTGTTCATTGTATGCTTTAATTTCGGTTTAAGGCGTTTTCATGAGGACATTTTATTGGATTTATTAAACGAATAAAACCGCTTTTTTTATTTTATTATCTACTCCTATGTGCTGTCAAATTTCAAATAAGTCAAGGCATCCTATAGAATGCGAGTAAACATGTATGTTTCTCTATGTATGTTCAGTGAACGTTTTTAAAAGTTTAGTTCTAGAGGTTGCCATGACTTATTCAAAATTTGACAACATTTAGGAGTAGATAATAAAATAAAACAAGCGGTTTTATTTGTATAAGAAATCTAATAAAATATCCTCATGAAAATGCTTTAAACCGAAATTAAAGCATACAATGAACAATAGATTCAATGAATAGTTAAAATTAGTTCCATTTAAGATTTAATTCTCAGAATTGTTTTTCCATCAAAAAAATCTCTACAATTTTGGGATTTTCCACTTTGGCGTCGAATTCCAAAGACATGGGCAATGGTTCACAATGGGGACTATTTTTTAGGAATGCCGTGATGTATTGAGAGGAGATTTCAGCAAAAATAATTAAGGTAAGTCCAATTATATAGGCCACGTAATTCGAAATGTCGGCCAACATCGGTTTTTTGTATTCTTAGCTATACCGCGGAACCTGTAGGTGATGGAAAATAATTTTGTATGGGACTTTTACTCAGGAGCACCCAAATATCATCAAATTATGTACACATAACCTTGGAAATTTTTGGCTGTGTACCTGTGTAATTTGTTATTGGCACACCGCTCCTGCACAAACACAGCCAAAGATCAAATTTTGTATTCTTTGGGCCGCGGCTAAAGGCGTTCATCGGAATTCATCCGTTAAATCTGGTATTTTTTTGGTATTTCCTTACCATTTCCTTAGCTCAACTGAGTACCGCGGTGGGAAAAGCTCCCAGCTAAAGGCGTTAGCTACCTATTTGCCTCTCGCTTACTCCTATGGTTAGCTAGTTAGTTTTCGTCGTACTGAGTACTAGGCTTTAACTCGAAGTCGTGCCATTTTGTTGAGCTTTGCTAGGAGAGCCCAAAAGTATGCCGTCCTTTTTTTTCTTCAGGTTTTTCCAATTTTCAAAAAAATTGTATTTTAACATTAAACTATTTTAAAAATTGATTTAAGGTGAAAAATGGGCCTTTTTGTACAACTTTTTTGTGAAGGCAGGATAAATATTGGTTTTTACGGATCTGATAGCTTTCGATTAAGTTGCAAGATCAGTTTGGACCTTGTATTATATTCGAGTTTAATGAATTTATTGTATGAAGTTATTTCGTTTCTTGTAACCTATTCGTGTATTATTTCCTCTATCAACATTCTTGTACACATAACCTATTCCTATTCGCAACATGTATCTCTTGTAAACATTACCGATTCGCAACATGTATATCTTAATTTGTAGAAATTGGAGACCTTAACCTTCGGCTCGAAGTTAAAGGCTTCCCGATCAATAATCGACTTGAAATCAGACCAGCAAACTAATTGCACGCGTTTTGGTTTCACCCTAGATTCGCTAGGGAACGTACATTTTGGCGACCGTGACAGGACTGACGTTCTGTATCAAGTTTAATTTCAAGTTCAATTCGCATACTTCGGCGAACGCGTTTGAGAAAAGTCAACCGTAGATTTGATCAATCGGATCAACACACAGCGTTTGTGGCGAGATATCGTTCGCGCATCTACGACCCGGTACCTAATTCGTGACATTTCTCCCTGACAATATAATCGTCATCGCCGAAAGTATTCGAATCAAAGTGCCACCAATTTCGTGCTCCTCCTCGCACCATTTCGATCTGTCCGAGCGGCAGAATCATTAACCAAAAGGAACTAAAATTGGAGCATCATCGCATCAATTACATAACCCCAATTATGTAACCATCTGATAGCACACACATTCGTAGTGGAACCTAATCATTTGGTTCTCCCTTTTGGTCTACATTCTTCATCTGGCAACTCTGTTCACTGGAAAGTGGAACTGCAAGTACTGACTTAACGATACTTCCAACAAACTGTCACACTCAGCAAGGGCTTTTGGAAACACATCACTAGTGGAAAGCGGTACTTGGAAAATAATTACGACGCAATAAGCCGGAAGAACGTTAAGCTACTCTTTTACAAGAGAAGAGCAGCCTACTTCTGGCCATGAAGAACCTCAAGAAAGATGACTGCCGCAGAATTGGATTGCCGAGCGCAGATGCTAGACGCTCATTTCAGGCAAGCGTCTCAAATTCAATCCAACATTGAGCGTCTAGACCCAGAAAACAAAGAGAGAGAGATCCTCGTTGAGTTTTTCATCTCAACCAAGGCAGCCATTATCAGCAGCTCCTCCAAACTTAAACGAGAAAGAATAGAAGACATTAGCTTTCTAAGTTCTACTTCTTCCCAGTCACATCACACTCGATTGCCTTCATTAAAATTGCCCAAATTCGATGGAAAATACAGCGAGTACAGCCGATTCATGACTGCATTTACGCACTTGGTGGACGATGACGTCACAATTAACACAGTCGACAAGTTCAATTACCTCCTTAGTTGCTTGTCCGACACCGCCTTGAGTGTTGTGTCGTCTTTTCAAGTTTCGGAGGAGAATTATCCCAAAGCCATGAATCGCCTCAAGGAGCGATACGACAAGAAGGTCCTCATCTTTCTAGAGCACATATCTAGCCCTACCCATCATGGAACCCGCAGACGCCAATTCACTGCGTGGTATCTTGGACACCGTTTCTGCACTGCGCGGGTCATTGCTATCACTCGGCTCAGAAACTGATATTCTCAACGCAATTCTAATCCACAATGTTCTCCTGAAGGTGGATTCAGATGCTCGCCAGGCCTACAATCGATCTCAAGATTATGACACGTTGCCTTCTTGGGACAACTGTTATAAAACGCTAAGCCGACACAGCGAATTCCTGGACTGCAGCGCGCCCTGCATCATTAAGGAGCGGCTGCTAGAGAAGCGCCAGGAAAAACCAACCGACAAACGCCACGCCAATCTACGCAAGGCATTCGTCGCCGCCCAGAACAGCTGTCTGAAGTGCAAATCAACGGATCACAACATCGGGAAATGCCCATCATTTGCTACACTCACCGTGGATGAGCGGTTCAACATCGCAAAGCAACTATCCTTGTGCATAAATTGCCTCGGAAAGGGGCACATGGCAGGCAAGTGCAGCTCCAAATTTAAGTGCCGCGTATGCCGGGGTCTGCACCACACCTGTTTGCACCGATACACACAGCCTTCTCATCAGGTCATCACATCATCGCCAATGAATGACACTTCTCAAGCGGATTACTGCACAACACATCACGCAGTATCCCTTCTAGCCAGACAGTCCAGACGTGCTCTCATACCAACAGCAGTGATTCTCATCAAGGACAATTGTGGGTCCTATCAAAAAGCACAAGCTCTCCTTGACTCGGGATCGGAGATCAACTTCATCGCCGAAGAATTGGCAAAGCGGCTTCAACAGACCCGTGGTCGGCAACAATATGACATGTGTGGCATTGCAGATGCACGTGCAAAAATGAAATTCTCATTCACCACAACAGTAAAGTCAAGAATCGGACACGGGGAGTGGTTGTTCGAATTCGCGATAACCAAATCCATCACTCAAAGCCAGCCGGAGAGCATTGTCGAAACCAACGGATGGAAGCTTCCGGTCGGAATCGAACTGGCCGAGCCATTTTTCTACAAACCAAGCAAGATCGACATTTTAATCAGCATCCAGGAATTCTTTGGCCTCTTGGGAGAAGGAAAAATCGCTCTGGGTCAAAATCTACCCTATCTGCAAAATTCCCCACTTGGGTGGCTGCTTGGCGGCAGAATCGACGAGCCTGGAAGTGTAAAGGCACACGCATTTATATGCAAAACAGAAAGCGTTCGCGATCTTAACGTCAACTTGCAGCGCTTTTGGGAAATAGAAGAATTGAGCACAGAATGTCAAGCACTCACAGAGGAAGAAGAAGCCTGCGAAAACCACTTTAAATCTCAGGTGACAGTTTTTGTCTCCGGACGCGTTCAGGTATGTTTACCATTCAAGCGCTTTCCTGACGCTCTGGGCACATCTATGGAGACAGCCAAATCTCGATTTCTACAACTGGAGAAGCGCCTAGAGCGTACATCCAATTCATGAGCGAATATCTCTCGCATTCACACACATCGTTGCTGCAATTCAAAATGCTTTGTTCTCAAAGGAAATCTCACAGCTTGCCAGGAATCAGGAAATCAAGGACAAAACTATTCGAGGATTCGCGCCTTTTTTGTCAAAGGTAGAAGTAGGAACCTACACACTCACCGTTCTACGAGTAGGAGGTCAACTAACTAGAGCCCCAATTCCTATCGACGCGAGATACCCTATGCTCCTCCCAAAGGACCATGATTTCACGTGGAAGTTTGTCAATCACTTGCATAGGACTAACATGCATGCTGGAGCCAAAGCGCTTGTGGGATTACTTAGTCTACACATTTGGGTTGCGAATGCCAAAAAACTGGCGTCATCTGTAGTCAAGCAGTGCGTCCACTGTTACCATTACAAGCCCAGACTTGCGAACCAAATTATGGGTTCGCTACCTTCTGACCGACTGCAGACCGTCAGACCATTCACTGTAACTGGAGTAGATCTGTGTGGACCGTTTTTAACATCCTATCGCATACGCAGCAAGGTGCCATATAAGACTTATTTGGCGATCTATGTTTGCTTCTCATCAAAGGCGGTACACATGGAGCTGCTCTCAGACCTTTCAACTAATACATTCATTCTCTCGTTGAGGCGTTTTGTTTCTCGTCGTGGCAGCCCTTGTTGCATATATTGTGACAACGCGACAAATTTCACTGGAGCCAGCGTCCAACTCAACCGCTTCAAGCAATAACTCTTTAGTCAGCAAACTAATTCTAAATTCTGCTTTATTCCGCCAAGAGCTCCACATTTCGGTGGACTCTGGGAGGCGGCGGATAAATCTATGAAGAACCTACTCATCAAATGTATGTCGGACAGCGGGATGACATACGAGGAACTGCAGATGATCGCAATTGAGGCCGAAGCCATCCTGGATTCTCGGCCAATTGCTTGTCATTCAGAGGATCCCAATGACGGGGAAGCTCTCACCCCTGGTCACTTCCTCACTGGTTCGTCCCTTAAGGCACTCCCTGAACCAGCAATGGATGACAGCAAGTTATCGTATCTAACACGATTCCAACGCATAGCATACACAAAAAGACGCCTTTGGGACCTGTGGCGGCGGACTACCTACACACTAGGGTGGGTCGATTTGGGAGCCCAAAAATCGTATAGGGGGAACGTGTTCTTGGAATGATTCTAAGCAACATTGCCGAACAAACTTGTGGTCTAAAATGACGTTTGACCCCCCCCCCAAACGCGAATGAAAAATATTGGTTTTTTCGTGAAAAATATCATAGTAGCCAGCACAGATACAGTACTGAATTTGAAACCCCTATTTTGCGTTGTTAAAAGGCGACTTTATCCAGATACTGTTTAAGTTTAATAACGTTATTATTTATCAAAAATTCCTTCAACTTTGCGGTTTTCTATATAAGCAATAATCTAGAAACAAGTAAACAAGATTTGAAAATAGAACACTAATTACACTATGCAGCATCAAAAATTTACCTCGATGGATGCTATATTTTTGGATTCGTTACGAATTCCCAAGTTAAACTGCGTTTTTCAAAAAGTTCCCCGACGCAAGGATTCTTAGCAAAAGGACCTCAAAGTTCGAAAAATGCTGAAATTGGCCAACTTTCCGGAGCTCTCATAGGCAAACGGATTCATGGTTTGATTCGATGTTAAAGTTTTTTAAAAGATGCGCTCTTTATCTTTCAAACCCCATACTTAGAATAATTTTAGGATTTTTATTGAGGGAGAAACAAATTTTAGAAAACATAGTCAAAAAACATAAAAGCATACAGCTGCGGTCAAAATAGTAGTAGTGTTGCCGCCCTGTGTTTTTAAAAGTTTGTTGTTATCACTTTTCTTATCCAATTAGTCTAATAGTACAATTATAATCAATACAATATTACCAGGAGAAGATAAATTGCAACAAGAAACCTTTAAAAACACAGGACGGCAACACTACTACTATTTTGACCGCAGCTGTATGCTTTTATGTTTTTTGACTATGTTTTCTAAAATTTGTTTCTCCCTTAATAGAAATCCTAAAATTATTCTAAGTATGGGGTTTGAAAGATAAAGAGTGCATCTTTTAAAAAACTTTAACATCGAATCAATTCATGAATCCGTTTGCCTCTGAGAGCTCCGGAAAATTGGCCAATTTCAGCATTTTTCGAACTTTGAGGTCCTTTTGCTAAGAATCCTTGCGTCGGGGAACTTTTTGGAAAACGCAGTTTAACTTGGGAATTCGTAACGAATCCAAAAATATATCATCCATCGAGGTAAATTTAAAAATCATGAAAAATGCTGCACAGTGTTATTAATCAATAAACGAATTTTACAAAGTAACCTTTTGAGAAAAAAAAATAGTGGTTTCAAATTCAGTAATATATCTGTGCTGGCTACTATGATATTTTTCACGAAAAAACCAGTATTTTTCATTCGCGTTTGGGGGGGGTCAAACGTCATTTTAGACCACAAGTTTGTTCGGCAATATTGCTTAGAATCCTTTAAAGATTACGTTCCCCCTATACGATTCATCACTTTTTTCGGCCCCATACAAATCGACCCGCCCTACTGCACACGCTTCAGATACGAGCAAAATGGACTACTCCAATGGCAAACCTCGAACCTGGTCAGATTATTCTCATACATGAAGACAATAGCCCTCCCCAGCACTGGCTAACTGGACGCATCGTCGACTCGATCAGTGGAGAGGACAACAAAGTTCGCGTGGTTAATGTTCAAACGGCCAAAGGAGTCATACGACGACCAATCTGCAAGATCGCACCTCTGCCGATCTAATATGGTGCTTGAAAGGTTGTACACCTTTCAACGGGCGGAGTATGTTTGGACCTTGTATTATATTCGAGTTTAATGAATTTTTTGTATGAAGTTATTTCGTTTCTTGTAACCTATTCGTGTATTATTTCCTCTATCAACATTCTTGTACACATTACCTATTCCTATTCGCAACATGTATCTCTTGTAAACATTACCGATTCGCAACATGTATATCTTAATTTGTAAAAATTGGAGACCTTAACCTTCGGCTCGAAGTTAAAGGCTTCCCGATCAATAAACGAGTTGAAATCAGACCAGCAAACTAATTGCACGCGTTTTGGTTTCACCCTAGATTCGCTAGGGAACGTACAAGATCTTTGAAGTTTTTCGCAATACAAAGTTAAGCCGGAAGAATTCGCGAATTTTATTTGATCCGTTCTTTCATAATATTATGACGGAAAAATATCATGGTCATAATTGCAATTCTTCAGTTATGTGACTGTTTTCAACACTCGCGATTCAGTTGACATGAAGAAATCGCGGATTTTTTGACCTATGGCAGCTATATAATATCAAATAAAATAACCTCTTAACGAGGTAAAAAACTAGTGACGATCGCACCTTCAACAAACAAAAGTTCTGATATCAACATTTGTGACGAAAAATTATTACACTCGTCATTAAATAGACTTTCTAATATTTTCTCATTCGGCCCGCCCTAGCAAACTATTCCAGCCTTTTTCCCTTCACAGGCAGTTTCTATTGCAGCGTGCCGAATGCGAAAATTTCAGTATTTCGAAATATCCTTAAAACCGGGTATGGCACATGTCTGTAGCTTTAGTAGTTCAGAAGTTACGAACTTACGAAATTAAGCTATTTGTAGCTTTTTTCCCGCTAAACCAGAGCGGTTTTCCAAAAGTCGTAAAACAAAAGATTCTTATATGGAACTGTTAAAAACAATATAAATGATTCCATGACCCTAAAATACAGTTTGGATACGCACACACAAAATTCATTACTCAGGCAGCGTTAGTTGTTCTGAGCTGGCCAAAGTGGCTATTTTTGTTTTTGAATAACTTTTGAATCTGACTTTTTATAATAACGCGCCATACACCAAAATTTGGACTGTCTAAAGTGCTATACAGATTAAAGTTTTAAAGAAAATTTAGAAATTAAAAAAAACTAAACAAATAACAAACAAATAATGTTCAGACAAATTAATTTTAGAAATAGTACATACTTACTTTTTTATAGTATTTCAAAATACCTTTAAAACGAGGTATGGTGCAAGTCTGTAACTTTAGTGGTACTTAAGTAACGGCCTTCCATAATTTCGCTATCTATAGCTGTTTTCCCGCTAAACTAGCTAGTTTTTCTAAAAGTGGTATAACTAAAGTTTCTTACATCGACTTGTTTAACACTATATAAAATTTTCAAAACAAGGTTTTGCGACAGACAAACACAATTAAATTTTCATTTTGGGGAGAAGAAGAAAATCTTCTTTTGGGTATAACCTTTGAACGGAGCATCGGATTTTATGTGACCCCGCATTCGACACGTATTCTCAAAAGGAACACAACTAAAATAATGCGAGGGGCATTTATCCCCACCGGCCCCAACAGCACCAAATCTCTTCATTTTTCCTTTTTCGCTATCACCCCAACCCATTGGATTTCTTAAGATCTTGGTATGCAATCCTTTAAGTTTATTCGATACCTTTCGATTGGTGTATTACTCATAACGATCGGACCATCACAGCAGATTTTAACGGTATTGACTCGAAGATCAAGCCTGTTTTCAGATTTTTGCAATATTCCCATTGGTTTATAAGATATTCAATTCAAAGCATTCAATTTTTATTTTAAATTTAAATTTAAAAAACTTGGAGAATAAGACGTATTTTTAATTTATATAATAAAAATTGTAGAATAAGACATATTTTTAATTTTTTTACCCTTGCAGGGGTATTATAATTTCAGTCAGATGTTTGCAACGCAGTGAATGAGACGTTTCTGACCACACAAAGTGTATATATTCTTGATCAGCACCAATGGCCGAGTGCATTTAGTCATGTCCGTCTGTCCGTTTCTTTGCGAACTACGTGGGTGGTCCGATAAGTACTTAGCCTCCAAAAGAAAAACGAAAATTTTGGAAAAGTGTCAATTTATTTCTCAACATAATCTTCTTTTATCTCGATACACTTGACCCAGCGATGCTCCAACTTCTTTAACCCGTCTGAAAAATACGTTTTCTCGAGGTCTGCAAAATAGGCCTCTGTGGCGGCGACGACCTCCTCATTCGACGCAAATTTCTGTCCAGCGAGAGACTTTTTCAAGTTTGGAAACAAAAAGAAGTCACACGGGGCCAAATCTGGAGAATAAGGTGGATGGGGTAGCAGTTCGTAGCCCAATTCGACCAATTTGGCCTTAGCGAGGGCGGTTGCGTTTGTGGTCCGGAGTGAGCAATCGCGGCACCCATCGCGCCGACAGCTTTCTCATGCCCAAAATTTCATGCAGGATATGACCCACGCGGTCTTTTGACATGCGTACTGTCTCAGCTATCTCGCGTATCTTCAATCGGCGATCTGCCAAAACGAGATCGTGGACTTTTTGGACGTTATCCTCCGTGGTAGCCGATTTCGGGGCACCTGGGCGTGGCTCATCAAAAACCGACGTGCGACCACGTTGAAACTCGTTAAACCAATTTTTGACGGTCGCTATCGAAGGAGAAGAGTCACCGTACACAGCATCCAAGCGCTCTTTGATTTCGCTGCGTGATTTCCCTTCCAAAAACAAGAATCGAATCACAGACCGATATTGCTCTTTCTCCATTTTTCTAAAATCCGCGAACACGTATGATGCCACACGCTGGCAAAACAAAGCTACGAGTCCGATTCGGCTGAAATTTCGACAGTAGCCGTCTACTAGAATGTACTACACGATAGAAAAGTTTTCTTGCGATAGTGGCGCCATCGGGCGGTGAGGCTAAGTACTTATCGGACCACCCTCGTAGTCTCTCAGTTTTAAAGCTATCGCGACGAAACTTTCCCGAAAGTCTTCTTTCTATTGCAGGTAATACATATGTCGAAACGAGCCGGATCGGACTACTATATCTTTTGGCTCCCATAGGAATAATCAAAAAAATAATAGAAAAAACATGGTTACTTTGAAGGAATTAGGCGTTTTAATTTTTGACAATTATTATAAAAATTGAAAACAGTGGTTTTTCTTTTTTTTAAGTATCACTTATTTTTCCCATATTATTTGGACGCTGTTTATATAATATAGTTGCGAAACGTAGATTTTTGTCGCTCGAAAGGGGTTTGTTTAGGGATCACATGTTTTCTACGGATAATAAAATTCTATACAGTCCGCACTGTTTCATTCCGCACCAATGCGTGCTGCGACCTCTAAGCACCTCAACAAAGTTGAGAGTGATATTCGACGCCTCGAGGCGTACATCGATGAATGACATCTTGCTTCGGTTTAAACGGCACAAGTTTGAACTTGCAGCAGACGTAAAAAAGATGTATCGTCAAGTATTCGTTGACGAAGCTGACCGATACTTTCAGACAGGTATATATAAAGGATATATAATATATAATATATAATATATAATATATAATATATAATATATAATATATAATATATAATATATAATATATAATATATAATATATAATATATAATATATATATAATATATATATTTAATATATATTTAATATATTATATTTAATATAATATATAATATATAATATATAATATATAATATATAATATATAATATATAATATATAATATATATATATTATATATATATATATATATTATATATTATATATATAGTATATATATATTATATATAGAAGAATGTTGTAGTTGTGTTAAATAGGTTTAAATAGGTTTATAATAAATAGGTTTATAGGTTTAGGTTTATAGGTTTATAATAATAAATATAAATAGGTTTATAATATATAATATATAACACTAGTTTACAGCCAAAATGCTCCCCAGCAATTGATGGCAAATTCTGTTAGTGTTGGACCCCTAGATCGCGAAAATAGCATTAATTTTTTTTTCGATGGCACAGTTTTTTTTTAAAGATTTTTTAAAGTTCGAAATGTTAAATTTCGGACTTTTTTCGAACTTCTTCTTATATCTCGGCAGATATCCACCCGATTGGGCCAGTTTTAGTTTTATTTTAAAGTCAATAGATCAAAGCTCAACTTTGCCATACAGATCAATATGATTGGATAAGTAATGGCAGCGTAGAAACTTGACAAAGATGAAAAATGTGTTTTTTGGTCGACTGTAAGTCGGCTGTATATATCGTAAAAACTCGAAATAAATCCGTTGAAAAATCATAATGGGTACAAACTTAAAGTTTACATCCTACCGAATAAAACATGCCGGATATGGCCCAAATCCAAGGAAAACTGGATTTATGGTGGATTTTTAAAGTTCGGATTTTTCCACTTTTTTCGATTGACAAAGTCCAAATTTAAGATTTATCATAGGCGGCGACATGTAAACAAAAATGAGTGGTGATGGCAGCCGGGTCAAAAAATAGCTAAAT
>JBAMCJ010007592.1:0-39902 GCA_037075205.1 Drosophila prostipennis
GCCATCGCTCCCTATTACTTGGTTCTCTTCAACTTCATCGCAATCTTTCGGATACGACTCTTATGGATTGCATTTCGAACCCATGCATTGACGATCAGCTTCCACTTTTATCCGTACTACAACAATTCTTAAGATTCTGTGTAAACCCCAAAGGAAGTAGTGGGACTTTGCTGGACAGGTCTTCGGCGGACGTGTGCACTGTACCGTAAAGCCATCATTGATAGTGAAGCCCAGATCGAAAGAGCAAGCCCTAACAATACATCTTTCAGTATCTATTTCCAAAATATTGCTGGCATGCGCACCAAATCGCAGTCCCTCTTCTTGGCAACTTCAAATTGTGATTTTGATGTAATTGTCCTTGTTGAAACTTGGCTCAACATGGATTTTTATGACAATGAATTTTTCGATCCTAAACTATATCATGTTTCCGCAAAGATCAGGATTCTATAAAAATCTTGCGGCGGTACCGTGCGAAGTCGCCCCTAATCACGCATAGTCAATACTGTTAGTTTAGATAATCGTTGTTGTTAATAAAGGAATACAAAAAAAAAAAAAAAAAAAAACGCATATATGTATCTAATGGCTGTGTGTGTAAAATATGCATTTTTTGATGTATATATATTTCATGCGTATGTGTGTACATTGCAAAATTGTTTATTTTTGTTTTTTACAAATCCAAATTAAGAAGTGGGCTAACAATAACGGCTTGGAAATAAATAAAAAAAAAACAAAGTGTATCGTAATCAGTAAAAGGGTGATCGACACAAGTGTTCTCCCAAAATTATATATAAATAATACAGCTATTAGCTATGAAGATCATGTTGTAAATCTTGGCATAACCTTTAGCAAAACCTTATCATGGAGCAAGCATATAGCTTAAGCAACTGGTCGCACATACGGTCTGTTGCGTCAGCTTTCAGCATTAATATCATTTGTCCCTGAACAAATAAGATTATAATTATTAATCTCTAAAGCTATTCTTGTTCCCACTCTCTTCTATGGCATAGAAATTTTTGGACCCTGTGATGTGCGTGATATGCGAACACTAGTAGTTGCCTTCAACGCAATTGTCCGTTATGTGTTTAATTTAAGACGATATGACCATGTATCACATTTAACATATAAAATTCTTGACCTTAACTTGACCGACTGGATAGATTTTAGAACTTTGGTATACTTTCACAAGATTGTGACGACTCGAGAAACGATATACCAATATCAAAATCTATTTCCTGCTACATCCCAAAGAACAAATAATTACCTATGCCCTCGTACTTTAACGCTTTGTTCGAAGAGGCAGTTTTTTATTAACAGCATCCGTTTATGGAACAATCTTCCCCATCAATTCAAAACTATTAGGAGCGCAACTCAATTCTCAATTAAAATTAAAGAATTTATAAAATCACAATAAAAGTAGAAATAAGTAATATTAGGTAAAAAAATCTTAAAACTTAAAAAAAAACAAATAAAATAATCAATATAAAAATAAAAAGTATATAGTATATAAGAATTAAATGTTAATAGTTCGCTAATTTAATGATTTTGAAAATTGTTAGCTTTTAAGTATTATATAAAATGTTAGCGCATTAATAATAAGCTTACGCTTGCAGCGCTAGGATATTATGTCAATAAAATTATTAATTAAAAAAATTAAAAGTTTGTCGATAACTCAACATTTGAAAACAAAAGAAAAGATTTGCGATATAATCGATTTTTTAACCGCGCATTTTAAATTTTTTGTGACTGGTATTTTCATTTTTCCCCTTGCGCGGTCACACTTAAAATGCTACATACACACATTTACAACTTAATGCAAAGTAGGGTTGTCGAATTTTTAAAAAATATCGTATCGATGATATTTGGTTTTTAAAAAAAAAGAATTAATGATATTTCCTATATATTATATATTCTATTTTTTCAAAATATGAAAATTTTAATGGAAGGGGGCATCACAGGCTGCTCATTTAAAATTCAGAGAGCACGGTACCCTTAAAATGTTGCTTTAACACATATGATATGAAGAAATTCAAGAAATAAAACAATTTTATCAAATCATATTCACATTTTTTATTAAGTAGAAGGCCGTTTTCCTGGTGTGGGGGCCAGTCCGAAACAGAAATGTAAATTGCCTCAGAAATATAAGTAAAGACATTTCACATGTAAATTCGAGTATGCCCGAAAGCCACATGCAGAGTATAGCAGAGAGCTTTGAGTATCGTCTAGCTACACTTCTCGCACGCTTGGCATCACGGCATATCGCTCTCTCTGTCTCGCGCACACCAAAGCGTGTGAAGGCGAATAGGTAGAACAGAACCTGTTATGTGAAGTTTGGCAACGTTGCAGCGTCCAGCCGGCTTCACGCGACGAAAGTCTCGTTCACTTCTTTTCAAACTCTGAATGAGTACAGACGTACAGCAGTCGAAAATTGTAAAAAAAAAACAAGAGTGGAAAATTACACACCACGTGTCCTAGTTTTTTCTAACTTGTGAAGTGATTTATTTTTGAGAGGATCATTGTTATTTTAAAGCCCAAACTACTGGTAAATATTGACCCCAAGCTTAATCGCGTAGGCAGTGTAAATAGAAAAGTGTATTTTTTATAATAGGAAAAGAAAGGAGATTCCGTCGAAGCCGGCCGGCAACATCGGCGCCAGCTCGGCGTGATCACGCCGTTTCTAATTTCATCGGACGCCGAGCGGCCAAGACGAGACTTTTGTGAGATTTTTAAGCCAATTTGCAACGGCGGAGTTGCCACCTGCGGACACGTGCCTCGCTGTGTGCAGCTTTGGTCCGCAAAAGGCGACCGTATTCTGGAAGGTGACCGAGGCTACAGTTTGCCCACGAACTACGCAAATCTCTAGCCCGGCTCCTCACCGACCGCATGCCACGTGCGGCTTAAAATCATCTCGAAAACAAAACACCTGAATGACGACGTAAAGAAGTACATAACCTCACCAACCCGCGCCACGCGCGGCATCCACCTACTCAGCTCTGGCAAAGCCATAGAGCGACGACTTGGAAGGTTACTGTACCAGGACTTAACCTCACTTCGGATCATTAATTGAGTGCAACATCACCTCACCAACCCGCGCCACGCGCGGCATGTAAGCACACAGCTCTAGCTTGTACATCGAGCGATCTTCAGGAAGGTGATCGAATGAGGAAGTAAACGACTACCGGATGTGACACTTGCTACGCGCCTACATCGCCTCACCAGCACGCGCCACGAGCAGGAACGAGACGCACAGCTCTGGCTAGCCCATAGAGCCGATATTTTGGAAGGCGATTCGTAGCGCAGCAACTCGGCACTTCACCCGTACTGGCCACGTGCGGCTTGCCGATGGAATAAGCCTCGCGAAAGGCGGATGATTTAAAGGAAGACAACTCTGAGGAGCAGACCTGTTGTCTGACATGCGAAGACGCAGATCCCTTCGTATGTAGTGAGCTGATCAGGAACCGCACAGGAGAAGCAGTGGAGGACCGATGATGGGAATCACTCGCTGTGACGTTTGCTAGATTAGTGTTTGCCTATTTTGAAGTCAAGCTTCACGTTTTTGTAGAGTAAATTTCCGGTACTTGCTTACGTAGCGTACCTTTGTATTGATTTAGTAGTAATTATACCCGTTACTCGTAGAGTAAAAGGGTATATTGTATTCGTGCAAAAGTATGTAACAGGTAGAAGGAAGCGTTTCCGACCCTATAAAGTATATATATTCTTGATCAGGATCACTAGCCGAGTCGATCTAGCCATGTCTGTCTGTCCGTCTGTCCGTCTGTCCGTCTGTCTGTCTGTCTGTCTGTCTGTATGAACGCTGAGATCTCGGAAACTATAAAAGCTAGGAGATTGACATTTTGCATGCAGATTCTAGGAGCTCCTACGCAGCGCAAGTTTGTTTCAAAATGGTGCCACGCCCCCTCTAACGCCCACAATAGTTAATAAACGATTTTAAAAATTTAAATATTTCGGAAAAGTAAAAATGCAGTTTTGTTGGGTTTATCAATACCTATCTAAATGTAGAAGAATGAATGGAACTCAATACCGTGTATAAGAAAGTTAGAGGGCAATCTATTACCTGTAAAATGAGTCTCCGATGGACGCAATCGGTTAATCACAGCTCGAGTTAGAAATTAAAAAAGCGTCAAAAACGTTTTTTACACTTTAAAAAAAAATTTATCCATAAAAAAAATTGGAAGTGCCCTTTTCTGAATCAGAAAGACGTACCTTACCGGAAAACAAAGGTTTCCTTCATGGTATATTTCATCAATTTTTTTTTGTAAACTGGTGTTATAAATGACAGCATCCGAGTGTGTGTGCAAGTCAATCCTTCACTATCGTGGTGCTGTCTACTACACTGGCCAGATTCGTAATTCTTTCATATAAGTATTTTCAAACAAATAGTATATAGAAATTCAAGTAAAATATACCACACATTTAATGGCAGAGGCCAGTCTTTCGGATGCAACAGAACTTCCAGGAGTAATAAGGCAAGCTAACGCTACCGCTGCCAGATTTGGCATAGTTTGCTTTTGATCATTCCAGAATTCCAATGGATCTGTTTGCCAACTAGCATTCGGTATGCTAAAAAAAAGTTTCATCTCTTTTTCTTCGGCTTTGTCCGGTTCGGAACTATGAAGTTGTATGGTTTTGTTATGCAGATTCAAAAAACTGTCATTTTCGCTAGATGCTATTGAGTCATGCATTGCGAGTTCCATTTCATCATCAAAAAAAGGCATATCTTCTTCGTGGGTACTCCCCCTCATTTCCTTTAAGATTGATTGACTTACTTCCCTTACAAGTATTGGCGAATCAAAGTACATTTTCTTGAACCTTGGGTCTAGCATGGTAGCTTTAATCAAAATCTTGTTCGTTAGCAAATCTTTTAGACGTTCTTCGGAAATTTCTAGAACTGTTTCCTTGGTTCGCATACCCTCCTCCGAATGTATTTTCGCATCTTTCACTTTTTTCAACATCATGCAGATCATGGGAATTACCAAGCTTACAGTCACGTATGCATCACCGCTCACTTTTTCCGTGGCATCTTTAAAAGGTAAGAGAACGTTGCAAAAATCACGGCAAACGTTTAACTCTGTTAGTGTAAGCACTTGCGGTGATTATATTGAGTTCGCCTGCTCAGAAGGACGAACGCTACGTTTTCGGCGAGGATAACAAACGAGTTAAGCATATCGAGGCTTGAGTTCCAGCGAGTGTCCACACTTTGAGTTAGGGTTTTGATGCGACCTTCTGGCACTCCTTCGTCCATTTGGCATTTCCTCAGTGCGTCCATAGAAGCTGAGCTGTGTTTAAAATGCATAACAATCCGTTTGACTTTATCTAAGACCGTGGAAAATGATTGAATATTCTTTACAGAATCGTTAACTGCCAAATTAATCGTGTGCGCAAAACACGGAACGTGATTATCAGCACCCAGAAACAATCTCGATGCAGCTATCATGTTTTTTGCGTTGTCCGTAGTTAATGTCCTTCTTTTATATGTTTCAATTCCGAATTCATCGCAAGCACCTTCCAGAAGTGTCGAAATATATTCGCTGGTGTGAGACTAAATAGAGAAAAATTATTACAAAATATTAGAAAATCAAGCAAAACTGAAATAGTCTAAAACACACAGACTTTGTACACAATATCATATTAAAAACGCACAAAAACAAAATTTATTGTTATTGTTAAGAAGGATGTTGTAGAGTTCCAAGCTAAGTTAATGGTTATTCTAAACATTGAACACAATATCATATTAAAAACGCACAAAAACAAACACAATGCTAAAGTTTTTATTTTAAACAAACCTGGTTCATCCTAGCAGCCTGTAGACCTACAGATTGAAGCTGATTTTCTTTTAAAAAATGTACCGTTATTGTTAAGAAGGATCTTGTAGAGTTCGTGATGGTTACGCCATCACAGGTAAAGGAAAAGTGATTCACATCTTTAAAATACCCTTTCAGCTTCTCCATACAATGTGTGTACTTTTCGGAGATCAAATTTGTAACCTACAAACATATCTCATAATTTAAAAACTGCTTTCTAAATAAAGCTTATTATGAAAGTTAATTTTGGGAGGTGTTAATCCTATTGCAGCACAAACTATTTAAGTAAAGTTTAACTAAGGCAGGTGTAAGAACCCCATACATTTTCGCTTTAAATTTCCAAAATTTTCCAAAACAGTTTGTGTAGAAATAGACTGACAGATGGGCATGTCTTTATGCATTAATTAAATAGCTAATATTAACACAGATATACAGTTACGAAAAAAATAATAGCACCACTTCGTCACAGGATCTTAATTTTAAACAAATATGTGGAAAACGGAGATTTTTATATAAGAAGTGTTTTTTATTATCTTGATTAGTATTCCACCTATTTGAAAAAATTGATACGGATATCAAAATTAGTGTTAACATATACTTTTTTCAGATTTTAAGAAAAAAAGTCAAAAAAAGGGCGAAAAAAATAATAGCACCATTTCCGATTCTTTAAGTCAAACGTTTCCATTCGCTGATATTCTTGGGTATGAAGGATATATTTTATGAGATTTGACTAAAACTAACTTTTCCTGATATCCAGACATCAAATTGATTACCATTTGGCAATACAAGGACATGTGAAAAATTTTCCAAGTCGAAAAAGAAAAAAATTCGAAAAAAAACATATTGGATGGAAAACAGTCAAGAAAAGCGGTTCGATTGGTTAGATTTTGGATCATCTTCATTAAAAATGACATTAACTGTGAAGGATAACACAGAAAAACCGAATCCTGGCCCATTTTCCATTCCAAAATGTTATAGTGCAAAGCACAAAGATTCTTAGAAGGGCCAAAACTAAACTAAAACAGGTGCTTAAAATAATAGCGAATATTTAAATAATTAGATAATGTTTCAATAAACAAATTTATAAAACATGCACTCAAAAAAAAAATCCTACCCTAAATGCGAAACATATTTACAAGGGCATAGGGCTTATAAAAAAAACTTACAAATTAATTCCCGCAAACTTATGAGAATTTGTGAAGGCAAAGTTATGTTGGGTAAGAAGAGATCCTTTTTATAAGTCAAGTGTCTTCTAAACACCTAAATTAACCAAAAACATGGTACCAAAACCATAATTTATTGTGCATGGACATAGTATTAACATAGGCCTGTTTTTCCTTATTGAAGTAAGATCAATACGGATGGATACATCGTTCATAAATCATCCTATGATGTAAATAGTGATCCGGTAGTAATTCGTATCTCAAACTAAATACAAAATACTTCTTAAATTAACCATCGAGCAATAAAATCCGGCCAGGATCACCGTCAGGATAGCAAAGAAATAGTTGGAAAGTACTCAGTAAGCAATGTAAATTGACTTGTGTACTCGCTTGACCATAATACAACAAAAAATCTTCGAGTTTTTTTTTAAGACAGTTTATACAGTTAATCTAAAACGTCTTAAATCATTTCCGAATAAATTTGCAAATATATCATGAGTTTTGGGCCCCAATTCCTTTGTAGGTAGGGTCCTGACTTGTTTGAGCGACAGTAAGCCATTATATCCACAAATCGCAAAAGATATTTAGACTTTAACCTTAGATTTAATTGTTAGCTACCGCTAACTAAAGATAAAGTTAACCATTTGTCATTTTTCTACCTTTTATTTTATTTTTAGCGAAGTGGTGCTATTATTTTTTTCGTAGTTTTTTCCAGGTTTGCATATATTTTCTTAAATAAGTCAAAAACCTTTTATAAAGTTAACATTTTTTTTTCATATTCAAATTAAGTTTAGTCTTACTATTTAAAACCCGTTTTGAAAAATTAAAAAAAGTTTAAAAATGTGAGTAGAGTGACTAGTTGAAATTTTTTTGTGTTAGTGGTGCTATTATTTTTTTCACAGCTGTATGTACATAGTTCATACCATACCCACTGTCAACAACCAGCAAAATGATTATTTAAAATATATGTACCATATATATAAATAAGTTTGCACGGTTACGCAGAAAAAAGAATATAGTTTATATTATGTTTTTCCAAACACTAACCTTCGATCGACTTGGTAATTTGTAGTTGGGAACGCATGTTTTAACCAAACCTTTCAGTCCCTCCTTTTCCACACATCTTACGGGCATATTGTCTTTACAAATCATTTTGATTAAGGAGTCTGTGATGTTTTTGTCTTTTGCTGGAAAATTTTTAAAATAAATAATAAATTAGAAATGGATACTTATAATACAGTAAATTTTCAAAGATATTTACCTTTTCGATTTTCTCCTAAGAACAAATGTTGAATACTGGCTTGAATGTCACGTTCTCCTTTGGTGGTGCTCTAAAATATACATTTATAATTTATAAAATTTTTATATACTTAATAAAAAAAAATGTTGCACTTTCGACACACGTGCATGTACCACATACGTACATACTTATGTGATTTGACAACAGTTAAACTGTGTGTGTCGCCTTTTACACACATTCCGGCTTATTGCATTTACGTACCTTTGAACATTTGAGAAAAGCATCATGGTGTTTATTTTTTAAGTGCGACGTTAGGTTAGATGTGTTTCCGCTAGTTTTAATTATTTTACAGCACAATGTGCACTTTGCTGTGTTTGTTGAAAACTCTGTGAAAAACTTTTTTGCGCTCATTTCTCGCGTTTTTTTTGGCGTCGGCTAAGGCTTTAAAGTGACCAACCATTTTTCTAATGGACAAAAATGTCATTTACAAATAATATCGATATTCGATATTTCGGCCCAAAAAAATATCGCTATGATAATATTTTTTAAAAAAAAATGTATCATCGATATATCGATATTTTGATATATTTTCGACATCCCTAATGCAAAGTGCGCCAGCAGAACATACATACATACATATGTGTAGGCCGTGACGTCACACACAACAAAATTGGAAAATATTGGGGACTTGGTTAAGGAGGCTGAATTTCCAAAAAATTTAAATGCAGTTAGTTGCGGCTATGCCATAAGATTATGATCATAATTTTTTTAAACCATTTTAACAACATTTATAACAGAGAAATGAGTAGTGTATAAATGGGAGTTCTGAATCGTATTTCATGGGAGTTCTGAATCGTAAAGTGGAAGGGGGTGGCAATTAATTAGGGTAATTAGGGTAATAAATTAGGTTAAGGTGACAGGTGGGGGTAATTAAAGTTAATGGGTGCGTGACGAGTGATCCGAGGAATCCGATCCCGAAATTCGGTTCAGAAATCGGGTATTCTAATTAAGCGGAGGAGAATTTACTGGGGCGTGGCAGGTGTCCCTGACGAGGGATTCGTATTTAGTGGTTGACGAGAAGGTTCAGGGCATCCTAATTAACGTTGGTTATGCCTGAGAAGGGAAAAGGATATGTTTGAGTTCTAAGTGGCTACAAGAACGTTCACGGGTGCGTTACGAGTGATCGTTAATTAGGGTGATAAGTTGACGGGTGTCCGTTAATAGATTTCTTAAATGGGGTGAAACGAGGCGGGAAGAAAGTGTGGTGTGGTAAGCAATTTAATAACCATAGCCTCTAGAAAATGTCTCGGGTTGTTGACACGTTCACACGTGGACTTGGTAACTTGATTAGCACCCTTGAATAGGGGATCCCTTTGCTTGCCACTGAGAAACAAACACCCACCCCGAACAAACGAATACTCAAAAGAAACAGCTGAAAGCAAACACCCTCCCAAACAAAAGAATATGTAAATTTTTATTTAGGTCATGTTTATTTGGAAATTTGTAACAGGCTTTTCTTATACACTAAATATGATGACATTAGTTTTAAGGCTCCGTCTCGATGATTTTTATAGAAAAAGCAGGCACATGCATCTTCC
This sequence comes from Drosophila prostipennis, assembly GCA_037075205.1. Classification (NCBI taxonomy): domain Eukaryota; kingdom Metazoa; phylum Arthropoda; class Insecta; order Diptera; family Drosophilidae; genus Drosophila; species Drosophila prostipennis. Next base: position 9,821 of record JBAMCJ010007592.1, read on the forward strand.
CCGATTCCATTATTACAAAACGTTAAATGATCGCCATATACCGTTTTGTTAAGATCGTCTTCTCCTTTATCCATAAACATATTCCTTGTATCAATGAGATATTTTAAATCTTCTTTAAAAATTTCCTCACCAAATTGGGATGTGAAATTATTAATTCGGTTTATTAATCCACTTTGTCTGTTATCCATTGTATATGTATAAGTGTTAGACCATAGTTCCATTGCAAAAATTTAAAATATTGTGTGCATTATTCAGAGCACAAATACCGCTTTTAATATGTATTGAGCAAAAAGGGAATTGGTTTATGTTTACGGTGTTTAATGGTGGGCAACCCAATTCCTCAACATCTCTTATGTGCGGTGATCTGAGAAAGATTTCTAGAAAACGTTTCTTTTCAATTCCTTTGCATAAAACCTCCTTTCCCGAAGTGATTTGTTTAATATATTTTCTTGTTTGCTTAAAGTTGTTTATTCCTTCGTTCCAAAAAATTTTATGATGGTTTTTGGTGAGCCAGAGAGCAGTTTTTCGTGACTTGTTATTAAGACGAGTGAAATCAAATGGAGGTTGTATAACGAAATTATTGTTAAACTTATTTTCTTTGCTAAATACAACTCCAATTTCCTTTAGAATGAACTTGTCGTTGTTATCAAAAAATCCTTGTACATCAATTGCAACTTTATCTTTCTCCATTTTATGTGGTTTTTATGTTGCTAGACAATTCTTTATACTAACCCACTTAAAGGACTATACTCAACTAAACGATCGTGAATAAGGAGACAATATGCTTGGGTGTTTTCATTGTTTGCTTTTTATACCCGTTACTCGTAGAGTAAAAGGGTATATTGTATTCGTGCAAAAGTATGTAACAGCTAGAAGGAAGCTTTTCCGACCCTATAAAGTATATATATTCTTGATCAGGATCACTAGCCGAGTCGATCTAGCCATGTCCGTCTGTCCGTCTGTCCGTCTGTCCGTCCGGATGAACGCTGAGATCTCGGAAACTACAAAAGCTAGAATATTGGGATTACCAACACATATTCTTGGGCTTCCTACGCAGCGCAAGTTTATTTCAGGCGACCGCCACGCCCCCTCTAACGCCCACAATCGCCCATAGTCGCCCACAAACCATACTAAAATGTGCCTGGCGCCCACATTTTCAAATATTTCTGATAAGTATAAATGCAAATTTGTTGCGTTTAGTTATACCTATCGAAATGCAGAAGAAATTTTTTAAATCGGACCATTCGCTAAAAAGTTAAGCCTGATCAAAGTTTATATCTCCCTCGCACTCCCTTTAGCTGAGTTACAACCTTTAGTCGGGACACGAACCCGACTACAAAATTCGCACTCCCTTTAGCCGAGTGACGGGTATTAGATAGTCGGGACACCAACCCGACTATAGCGTTCTCTCTTGTTTCAAATCGATTGAAATTCTCACGTCGATAGGTCCCGATTTAACTGTTTTATTTTGATATGATAGGTCAACTACAATAATAGGTTTACTTTTAAATTCCATCGGTGATAAAAATGGTTCTATATATGATGGACGTTGATGCACTACGAGCAGTACAAACAAGTGGCCCAACGATACCAAGCACGTGCTTGTTACGCGTGGGACCCCTTATCAATTAGTGCAAAAATGCGAGTTCGCGAGGAAAATACATGAAATAAATAGAGAAAGGCTACAACTAAGTTTGAAGTAAATGAGATAAAATTTTAGTTTTTAGTACAGGGATAGATGTAGAACACGAAAGGGCACATGCAGAGTAAAATTTGATGTACATTGAGGCAAATTAAGAGGGTAATAATTTCGTGTTAGTCTAACGGGAACATTAAAAGTTAAACGGCTTACCAGTTCTACAGAATCAATATCACCTCTTATAAGATTTTGCATAAAAATAGTACCAAGCATTATTCTACGGTTTTCAAGTGTAGGTAAATTAAGCAATAGTAATCTACTCTGGTAGGAAGGTAGCCTTACGTTTTGATCCCAGTTCAAACTACGAAGGGCAAAAAGAAGAAATTTTTTTTGTACCGACTCAATACGGTCGATGTGCACTTGATATTGTGGACTCCAAACTGAAAAACAATATTCCAACATAGGACGGACAAGGGAGGTAAATAATAATCTGGTTGTATAAGGGTCATCAAATTCTTTTGACCAACGCTTTATAAACCCAAAAACACTCATAGCTTTATTGACAGTGGCCATTATGTGGCAGTCAAATTTAAGTTTTCGAATATCGGCTGATCGATCAGTCGTCAACTGTCAACGACATCAGACGTATTTTTGTATCGCTCCGCCGAATGATTATAAAATATAGTGAAAATAACCGAATTAAATTCGCGAAAAGACGCTCTGGGTAGGCATGGGTACAAGTGCTCGTGTTGCCCATGAAAATTTTAAGATTAGTGAATTAAATTACTAATATAAACTATAAATTATAAATTAAAAGCCAACGTGTCAGAGTGCAAGCTCTGAAATTTAATTAAAATGAGCACAGCTCGGCAAAAACAACAAGACGAACGTCGACTTTCGTCAATCAGAAACAATGCTTACCTTTGTATACGAGCTGATGAGTCAATAGTACCAACGAAAACTGCAACATTGCAAGTGAACACAGCGAGAGCGCGCTCGCTCTCCCCTGCATTACTATGTGCAAGCGGCACAGCACCCAATGAGCCGTGGAGTGCCCAATGCCCCTCCCCCGACCCCTACGACCTTATAAACAATATAACAACAACGACCAGCACAATGCCCGTATTTACCACTGTGACTTCGACACTAACAACAACAACCAACACAACAACAACTACATCTACTGCAGTCACTCAGCGCCCGGCATCGTCAGTTCTGACCGGCAAGCTCCCCATCCCCCAACAAAAAATTACGAAAAATGCTAACGGAACGTTAATACAAACTGGAATCGATCGCTATGTGCAAATAAAAAGAAAATTAAGCCCGCAATCTTCTAGAAAAACCAATGCATCAAAAGTATCAAAATCGAATACTATCACTGTCCCGAAAAATCCGCTGACCAATAATAGATTTTCGATTCTTAGTGACACAAACGAAGATAATGCTGCCACTCAAACAACCACGGCTAAGAAACCAAGGCCACCTCCCATATATGTTCGTAACGGAAATTGTGCTGAGCTAGTCAACAAAATAACTGACCAAATTGGAGCTAACAAGTTCTATGTCACTTCTATAAAAAGAGGAAACATAAATGAAACCAAAATTCAGGTAAACGACGAACAAGATTATCGATCAGTGGCCAAATACCTAGATGAGGGAAAAACCAATTACTATACCTACCAACTCAAAAGCAGCAAAGGCCTACAAGTAGTTATCAAAGGAATTGAATCAACAGTTCCAACCATTGAAATAATAGATGGGCTTAAAGAAATGGGTTTTAATGCCAAAACGGCTATAAACATAATAAACAGAAACAAAATTCCCCAGCCAATGTTCAAGATAGAACTGACGCCTGAAAATATGCCTTTAAATAAAAATGAAGTTCACCCAATATACAAGCTTCAATATCTATTGCACCGCAGAATCACGGTTGAGGAACCCCATAAACGGAATGGACCCGTCCAATGTACGAATTGTCAAGAATATGATCATACGAGAAAATACTGCAAACTTCGCGCAGTCTGCGTTGTCTGCGGGGATGCACATTTAACTATGGACTGTCCTCTAAACAAGGAGAACCAATCTGCCAAAAGATGTAGCAACTGTGGGGAAAACCACACGGCCAACTACAGAGGTTGCCGTATTTACAAGGAGATGAAAAACCGCCTAACCCAAAAAATAACTGCAGCTAGAAACCCAGCCATCCGCCAAAATCTTCCATACATACCATCAACAACGACACCGGGAGTCTCTTTTGCTCAGGCGCTAAGCTACAACAACGGGTCTTACGCTTCAGTTCCAACACCTACATTTAAACAAACCACTCCAGTATTGTTGGAGCAACAGGCAGTAAACACATCCCAATTACCTAGTGGTATAGAACTAATGCTGGCAACTATAACAAAAACAATGGGAGCAATGCAGCAAACGCTGCAGGAGCTTGTGCGCACCCAAAATCTCCTCCTGGAGTTCCTAATCAAACAAAAATCTTAGATGATTACTCTCAAAATATCTTTCTGGAATGCGAATGGCATTTCGCAGCACAAATACGAGCTTATGCAGTTCCTTGATCATTATGACATTGACGCCATGCTCATATCAGAGACTCACTTAACAAATAAAAACTATTTTCATCTTTTTGGCTATACATTTTATAAAACAAATCATCCTGATGGGAAGGCTCATGGAGGTACTGGAATTCTGATAAAGAATCGCATTAGGCATTACGAGATGCCGTCATTCGCTACGACTTATATCCAAGCAACAGCAGTACACCTCGAAACACAAAGCGGCTACCTAAACCTAGCCTCTATATATTGCCCACCGCGCTTCGCTATTACCGAAGAAGAATTCGTAAACTTCTTTAATGTATTAGGTGACCGCTTTATAGCAGCTGGTGACTACAACGCAAAGCACACCCACTGGGGATCTCGACTCATCAACCCCAAGGGAAAGCAACTTTACAACGCGATAATAACTCCACGAAACAAGCTTGACTTTATTTCTCCGGGTAAGCCTACATATTGGCCAACAGATCCAAATAAGAAACCTGACCTGATTGATTTTGCTATCACAAGAAGAGTGCCGCAGGCTCATGTTCGTGTGGAGCACTTATCAGATCTATCATCAGATCATTCGCCCATCTTGCTTCACCTCTACGACCATCCTCAGGTTACAGAACGCCCACATTCTCTAACTACGGGTAAAACAGATTGGCTCAAATACAGAAAGTATGTAAGTACCCATATTGATGACTGCCCAAACATTTCCTGTGAAGAAGACCTCGACAATTCAGTTGAAGCGTTAGTGAATGTTATTACACTGGCTGCACAACATTCCACGCAACCAATAACATCTAATAAACCATTTAACCGCAGACGTGCTTCTAGGCACATCGAAGAACTGATATACAATAAGAGAAGGCTTCGTCGAGAGTGGCAAGCACATAGATCCCCAGCCTCCAAGGAGCGCCTAAAAATAGCCAACTGCACACTCCGCAAAGCATTAGAAGCTGAGAAAAATAGAGATGAACTATCCTTTATGAAGCAACTCTCACCAAATAGCAAACGATATCCACTGTGGAAAGCTAAGTCAGGAATATGTCCACCAATAGAAAGTGAATCACCCCTACATACGCAAACAGGAACTTGGGCCCGCAGCAACGAAGAGAGGGCAAATACATTTGCCCTCCATCTAGAAAATGTCTTCAAACCACTTCCAGCAACGAATAGCTTTGTGCTGCCAATAATCTCCAATCCTGAAGCTAGCGCGCAAGTTATATTCCATCCAGAAGAAGTTACAAGAATCATACAGTCCCAAGACAAAAAGAAAGCGGCGGGTCACGATCTCATCACCCCAAAAATGATTGTAGAACTGCCAAACTGTGCAATACATCTTCTAACCATAATATTTAACAGCATGATGAATTCGGGATATTATCCTCAACAATGGAGGAAGTCTGTCATCATAATGATCCATAAAGCCGGAAAGGACAAGTCCCAGCCATCGTCATATAGGCCAATCAGCCTTCTGCCGTGCCTATCAAAGATATTTGAAAAGCTGCTCCTCAATCGCATCAAGCAATACCTACAAGCCCACAATGCAATACCAATGCACCAATTCGGATTTCGTGAAAAACACGGAACTATTGAACAAGTGAACCGGATAACCTCCGAGATACGAAATGCATTTGAAAGGCGAGAATATTGCTCCGCTGTCTTTCTGGATGTCGCACAGGCCTTCGACCGCGTGTGGCTGGACGGCTTAATTCATAAAATCAAATTAATACTTCCACAAAGCACCCATACAATTTTGGAGTCCTACCTACAGAAAAGAAGCTTTGCAGTGCGATGCAAAGATTTCCTCTCTGATTATCATCCAATAAAAGCTGGAGTACCCCAAGGAAGTGTGCTTGGGCCGACATTGTATATTATTTATACAGCCGACCTACCGACATCCACTCTTACAACAACCTCAACCTTTGCTGATGATACTGCCATCCTAAGTCGGTCTAAATGTCCTCTTAGAGCAACGCAACACCTAGTAGATCACCTCGTGCTTCTAGAACAATGGCTAGCAGACTGGCGCATAAACGTTAACGAACAAAAATGTAAACATGTTACTTTTACCCTAAACAGGCAAACCTGCCCTCCGCTATCCCTGAACAACATTATTATGCCACAAACAACTGAAGTAACATATCTAGGAGTCCACCTGGATAGACGACTCACTTGGCGTAAACATATCGAAGCTAAGAGAAATCATTTAAAATTTAAAGCCAGCAATCTACATTGGCTAATTAACGCCCGCTCGCCACTAAAATTAGAGTACAAAATACTTTTGTATAATGCAGTCCTAAAACCAATTTGGACATACGGATCCGAGCTATGGGGAAACGCATGTGCCAGCAACTTAGAAATAATCCAGAGAGCTCAATCAAAGATATTGAGAACTATAACAGGAGCACCCTGGTATATACGAAATGAAAATATTCATAAAGATCTAAACGTAGGCTTAGTTAAAGACGAACTCGACAAAGCGAAAGCAAAGTATAATCTCAAGCTCCAGGCCCATCCTAATGACCTTGCGCGGTCTCTAATCTGGACCACAAGCTATACACGACTCCGGCGAAGAGACCTCCCCACCCAGCAACAATAGTTAGGGCCGTTATTCTTAATAATTAATTTGTAATTAATTAAAATATATAAACTAGATTAAGATTTGCAAACTTGTCGTTAGTCTCTAAGAGAGAAGATTCGATAAATAAAATACGGTTTAAAAAAAAAAAAAAAAAATTTAAGTTTTGGGTCGAGAAGAACACCTAAATCGTTAATTGAATATAAACGGTCAAGTGGTGTATTTTGAAGAGAATAACTAATAAACGCAGGAGTACCCGTATAGAAAGTAATAACGTTGCATTTAAGGCAGTTCAGATTTAAAAGGTTGTACTCACACCATCCATGAAAACAATCAATATCTGACTGTAAGTTGAAACCTGACCCTACATCTTTATATGATAAACAAAGCTTAACATCATCAGCGTACATTAGTACACGAGAATGTGCTACGATAGAGGGAAGATCGTTAATAAATAAAGTTAACAGCAAAGGGCCTAAATGACTACCTTGAGGAACTCCAGATGTCACGTAGATTATTTTAGAAACAGCGCTCTTAAATATAACCCTCTGAGTCCTACCATTCAAGTAACTTGAAATCCAAGTTAATAGATTACATGGAAACCCAAGCTGATCTAATTTAAATAAAAGGAGAGAGTGGTTAACAGAGTCAAAGGCCTTACTAAAATCTGTATATAAAACGTCAGTCTGCATGTTATTCTTAAATCCATTTATTAAAATAGATGACAATTCAAGAAGGTTTGTGGTGGTCGATCTTCGCTTAACAAAACCATGCTGAGACGGTTATATTAGCGAGGAACATAAATGTTGCAAATGTAACTTCATGCGGATCTAAAACCAATACTAGATCTAATTGTCTATTTAACAGAGCATGTAAAAAACAGTTGATCGTTTTTTCGTTTGCTGTTTCGGTCTGAACAAAACCGAAAAAAAACATAAAAATTTGGTTTCGGTCTGAGCGAAACACTTCATTTCAGTTTGTTTCGGTTTTCGGTTGACCGTTCTCGACTGAGAAAAATTTTTTTCGGTCCCTTAAAAAACCGTTTTTTGGGACCGTTTGTATGAAACGGTCCCAAAAAACTGTTAGTAGATGAACGAAACTTTGAAATGCTCTGTAAAAACGGTTTTTTTGGACAGTTCTGCCTTTCTCTTGCCTTACACCTTTTAAAATATTTAGGGGCAATATATAGAACACTTATTCAAAAATTGGTGATGCTGTTATTCAAGTAAATACAATGGCCATCATCTCCTGAAGAATTCGCGGTTTTAAGTCTTGTAAGATCCAGTCTCTAAGTGATGGTGTTATACGAGTAAATATATACAATGGCCATCATCTTCTGAAGAACTCGCCGTTTTTTATTTTGTTTGATAAATCGTCTAAGAGATAGTGTTATACGAGTAAATCATCTTCATCTTCCATCATCTTCTGAAGAATTCGCGGTTCTTTATATTTTACATTAGGTAAAAGTATAACTGGAAATAGGGGTCTGCTAAAGTTCTGAACATTGCGTTCAAGCTTAAGAGACAGTAATGAAATCCAAAATACTCTTTGTTTAAGATTTTTAAAAATAAAAAAATGCTATTATTTTTAAAAATTAAATGTTAAAAAGTTAATTAAGTTTAAAATATTAGGAAAAAACAAACAAAATTTTTGGTATATAGAACATATCTGTACTTTAAACACATAGGTATAAAAAGTCAAAAGACCGTTTTTGTTCTCCGTTCAGTTCAAACGGTCTTTGATCAACCGAAACAGTTTTGAAACAAAGAAAACGGTTACTGGTTGAGCAAAGACCAAAAACCTTTTGAATCAAAATAAACAGTTTCTATGTGACTATTTGCTCAAAGGGTCCCGAAGTGAGAGTTATTTTGAGACAGCTAGAAATAGTCAACTGTTTTTTACATGCTCTGCTATTTAACGAATTTCGTATAAAGCTTACTTGCTGTAACGATAATTCTAAAAGGCCATCCACAAAATCATGGGCGGATAAAGGTGTAGCGACAAGTGAGTCAGTGGGAAGAGACCAAGAGATATTAGGGAGATTAAAGTCACCCAAAACAATCAAAAGGTCTCTGTTGGATAGAAAGGATAGAACATATTTTATAGCAGACAGATGATGCTCATAAATTATTAAATCAGAGCCAGGAGGAATATAAGAGCAGGTTACAAAAATAGATAAGGATTGCAGGGAAACTTTGACACTAACAAATTCAATTTCGTTAGGGATATGAAAGTTAAGTGAAGGTCCACTTTTGTTTTCAATGTATGTAAACGATTTACCAACTGTATTGTCCAACTGTAATGTCCACTTGTATGCTGACGATGTTCAAATGTATGTTAGCTGTCCTATAGGAAGAATATTAGACTGTGTAGATATATGTAACGTGGAATTGTCAAATGTTAGTAAGTGGGCAACAAGCAATGGTCTCTCGCTTAATCCGTCTAAATGTAAGTGTATCGTTATAAGTAAAAAATCCTCAAGCATCCGTAATCTTCCTAATTTACGTATTGATAATTCTCCGATCGTCTATGTAGAACAGGTTTCTAATCTTGGCATTACAATGAATTCCAATTTGTCATGGAGTGCACATGTTGTCATATGGTCAACTTAGGCAACTTTATCTGTCGCAACAATTTTTACCAACATCCATAAGACTTATGATAGCAAAATCTTACCTCCTACCAACATTGTGCTACGGAATAGAGATTTTTGGTCATTGTGACAGTGCCTCGCAACACAAACTAAACATTGCATTCAATAACATAGCTAGATATGTATTTAATATTAAACGAGGGGAACACATCACGTCATCTGCAAATAGTATATACGGCTTTAATTTTAAATCATGGAGTAATGCCAGAAATCTCATTCTTTTACATAAAATTATAAAAACCAAAGAACCCAGTTATTTATATGAAAAATTGAAATTTGGAACCTCGAGAAGAACCTGAAATATTGTTAACATCAAATATAAGCTGGCATCTTCGGATCGCCAATTTTTTATTCACACTATTCGGTTGTGGAATGAACTGCCACAACGTCTTAAATTAATTGATAGCACATCGCAATTTAGGGACAATTTATTTACATTTTTAAAATCGCAATGTACCAATTAAAATTAAAATTAAAATAAAATAAAATACCAAAATTAATTAAAATAAATTTTCAACAATTTTGTAATATGTCAGATCTAATTGTTAATTGTATTAAATATTAGATATATGTGTAAAACATAAGTAGGGACCTACATATTTTTCATTTCATTACACTTCATATTGTTTTTGTGACTAGTGCATTAATTTATAAGGAAATCCTTGTAGCACCAGGAAATAAGAAATAAATAAATAAATAAATAAATAAGTCTCTCCGATGTTAAACTAGAGGTAACGGCAATCAGTACACCACCCGCCCTACGCGGGGAGCGATCGGTCCTGTAGGTGTTAAAGTTGGTTGACAGAACTTCAGAGTCAGATATCTCTGGTTTCAGCCAAGTTTCCGTAAAAGCCAAAATATCTTCAGTAAATGCAGAGGAGTCAGCATAAAGCGTTGGTAGCTTCATATTTACTCCTCTAACATTTTGATAAGCCAAAAATAAACCTGTTAGTTTTTTGGCACAGTGGAAGGCCTGTTATTTGGCACAGTGGAAAGCCGATTACACTAGTTTACAATTTTTGATTTTTTTTCTATATAAACGCTGAGACCCATTTTTTTCGTTTACTATTGGGTCACTGATCACGATGAAAAAAATAAAAAAATTTTCCAAAGAATCGTTGTGGAGATATTTGAAAAAGCTAGATTTTTGAGCACTTGTTTTATTAAATATAACAGTTCTCAAAAAGCGATGGTCCAAATTTTTATTTGATTCTTAACGGGGCTAGGTGTTTACCGAAAACCATACTTTTGTCGAAAAAATCGAAAGATTTTCTTTCTCGATTTTTTTTTTAAATTAATTAAATGTCTTTGAATCAAGTATACATACATTACATGACACTATTTTGATCGTTTCTCGAAATTGGAAATCGCAAAACAGGCGACTTCCCCTGAAAAACATTGTTGGTACCACTGCTGACTTGAGATGACTTTGAGTCATTTTACTAAAGTATGCATATCTCCTAGAATGTTCTCCCGATTTGCCAATATTCGGCCTCAACTTTTTGGGACTAACGGCCCTTTAGATCTGCATACTCAAAATAATTTAAAAATATTTATTAATATTATTAAAAAATTATCAAAAACTAGCTATGAAAAATAAAAGCCAAAAATGAAACTTTTTTGAAACTTTCAGACGCTATATGTCCATCAATTTCGGTCCGATCACAAAGCGCCATACCTTTTCGGAAAGGTGCGTCTATTTTCTTTCGAAAGGTGCCAAATAAAAATTTTTTGGAAAATCGGTTTTTGAGAACTGTTACATTTAATAAAACAAGTGCTCAAAAATCTAGCTTTTTAAAATATCTCCAAAACGATTCTTTGGAAAATTTTTTTATTTTTTTCATCGTGATCAGTGACCCAATAGTAAACGAAAAAAATGGGTCCCAGCGTTTATATATTTTGGCTGTAAACTAGTGTTATTAGGCACAGTGGGAGGCCTGTTATTTGTTCTCAGTTTATTGGGAACAAATTCTTTTATTACCAAATCATCATTAAGCCAAAAGCTTTCAGAAAGTAGTTCATTAAACACAGGCGGAGCAAATATTTTAAAAGACGATATCCTACGAAAATCTAAATTGTTCAACTTCAATGTCCTCGGTTGGGAATTTTTCACGTATGAATTCCAAAACGTCCTCAGACTTGGTATCCGGGGTAAATCTAGAAACAAATAATTGCTTCCTATGTGGAACAACTGAAAGTTTCTTACGCCCCCCAGCAGCAGTCTGAACCTCACTCGGCTGGGACCCAGAAGCGGTTCCTACTGTATCTACGGTCAGCACCGAATTCTGTGCCTGAGGTTGGCATCCAGAAACAGGGTCACCTACGGAACTGGCTGTTTCCATAGGCACAGGTGGCTCGCTTACCCCTGTGCCGACAGGAGCTGCTGAAGCTACCGAGTTCGGTGTTTTGTTTTGTTTCACGGTCTTATTGACTGCCCCTGAGCGAGCTTTTTTGCGTTTAGGCGACTCGGTTAATAATAATTTCTTATTATTAAATTGGTCACAAACGGAGTTGATCCCTTCATTGAGCTGTTTAAAAACTCGTGAAAGGTTCAAAAGGCCGTCTCGAGTCTGCCTCATAAAGCTGCTCATTTCGACTGTCATTTCCTTGCAGGACTCACATGCCCACATGAGACCGGTATGCATTTCAATAAAATCTTTAACTGTGCCAGTAAATCCTGCACATTTGATTCACAGAGCCAACAGATAATAAAAGAGTCTTTAGTTGACATCGGAAGAGAACAACTTTTCTTTGTACAAATAAGAGCCATTATATAGAAAGAAAGGTTATTCAAAGAAATATAAATAAAATATGGAAAATATACCTCAAGTAAATTTGGCACTGGGATCAAATTCGCAAAAACCGCAAAGACGCAAAACAACGAAAAGTATAAGAGCGCGAGATCGCGAGTTGAATTAGAAACAAGAGAGCGAGAGAGAAAAAAACTTCTATCGACTGAGCGTGGCTTGTGGGGCACCAACAACTATTCACACGAACAGTTACAAATGTAAAGCAAGCAAGAGAGAGAGATTAGAAGTACAGCAAGTTCAGAGAGAGTGAGAGTGGGAGAGAGGAAGAGAGATTACAAGAGTATTAGCAAGTTTAGAGAGTGTAATTTAACAAAGAAAGCGATTAGACAAATCCAAATATAAATGTTAAAATAACTAAAACAATACACCCGTTGATTGGGAGGTTTAGTTAAAAACACAACACAATTGTTAGGCTACGCTTTCTTTATAAACAAGCACAAGACACTCGCAAAAATCACTGAAAAACACAAATAACTCAGATCACAAAAGTAAACACAACCGTTCACAAGCGACGCTAAATCGTATATTTTGCTGGGCGGTTGTAATAACTCTTTTGAAACCTTGCATACATATCATAAAGGTGAGCATATTTGTCATTTTCAAAGTTTACATTTAAGTCATCATATGGATACGTTTCTGAATTCAAGTGGACTTTCAGGTTGGATAAATTATAACAAGAAATTAAAATTAGATTTTGTAATAATATCATTTCCACCACTCCATGCAGCATTTAAAAGTTTGCGACTATCCTGACGACTTTCCGATAGATAATTTTTAAGTGTGCTGCTCATGCCAACAAACCGTGTTCTATCAATTTCGTATCCATTTATTTCATATCTAATTTCATCAATAAAATTTGCCATACAATTATTGCGAAACGTAACATCGATATTATCAGTGGCGCTTGTACCATCGGTTGCTACTCTCTTAACAACTCCTTGAAAATGAAGATAGCTTTCGTGAGGGAGTACATACAAGTCCTGATTTTGAATACAAATACGTATTTCATCATTTGCTTTAAATGATTGATGATATGAGGAATATGTATGATATTCCTTTTTCGAAATACTTTCATCTGAAAACGGTCTCTCACGAACATTTAAAATGTCATTCATTTTTAAATGCTTCTTATTATTACACTGTGCAGCATTTTTAGTGGTTTTTAAATTTACCTCAATGGATGATATATTTTTGGATTCGTTACGAATTCCCAAGTTAAACTGCGCTTTTCAAAAAGTTCCCCGACGCAAGAATTCTTAGCAAAAAGTCCTCAAAGTTCAAAAAATGCTGAAATTGGCAAACTTTCCGGAGCTCTCAGAGACAAACGGATTCATGGTTTGATTCGATGTTAATTTTTTTTTAAAGATACACTCTTTATCTTCCAAACCCCATACTTAGAATAATTTTAGGATTTTTATTAAGGGAGAAACAAATTTTAGAAAACATAGTCAAACAACATAAAAGCATACAGCTGCGGTAAAAATAGTAGTAGTGTTGCCGCCCTGTGTTTTAAAAAGTTTGTTGTTGTCACTTTTCTTACCCAATTAGTCTAATAGTACAATTATAATCAATACAATATTACCAGGAGAAGATAAATTACAACAAGAAACCTTTAAAAACACAGGGCGGCAACACTACTATTATTTTGACCGCAGCTGTATGCATTTATGTTTTTTGACTATGTTTTCTAAAATTTGTTTCTCCCTTAATAAAAATCCTAAAATTATTCCAAGTATGGGGTTTGAAAGATAAAGAGTGTATCTTTTAAAAAACATTAACATCGTATCAAGCCATGATTCCGTTTGCCTCTGAGAGCTCCGGAAAGTTGGCCAATTTCAGCATTTTTCGAACTTTGAGGTCCTTTTGCTAAGAATCCTTGCGTCGGGGAACTTTTTGGAAAACGCAGTTTAACTTGGGAATTCGTAACGAATCCATAAATATAACATCCATCGAGGTAAATTTTTGATGCTGCATAGTGTTATTATCAGATTTGAATTTTGAAGCCCAGTGATTTTAAAAACAATTTGTTTTTTAATGTAAGACCCTTTCGTTTTAGTCCTTTTCCTTTAGCTTTACAACTGCTAGTGCGCGGTTGATGAAGTATACCGATGCTTTTATTGTAAATTATCATTCTATTGCTCGAATATGTATGCGAATTGATACGTTTTCACCACGCAAATTCAATAAATCTCCGTTCTGATCAACGATATGTAATGAGAGTGTACTTATTTCTCTGCAGTTAATAGGTAAATAGATGAGATTGTGTGGTGTCACTGTCATTTTATAGCCCGGTGGAACCGAAATTGCAAACTCATGTAACACGTGATTTGGTGTATTATCAACGTAAGAGCCACTTACAATATTACATTCCAAACGAATCGAATTAATTTTTAAAATGTTGACAGCATTATCGGACAAGTGATTTTGGTTTGCCCTTAACACTCTTTTGTTGAAACCAAACAATTGACCTATTGACCTCTCCTTATTAAAGTATACATCTTCTTTACTGCTAAATATTTCCACTTGAAGCGTATTGTTATTGTTTACAATTTTCACAGTATTTTCCAGATTATAATCCTTTAACTTGTTATAAATAAATTGAGAAATATCGATGAGTTCATAGGAGCCGGTGGGAATAATAATAACTTTATCACCAATATGAAAGAGATTGTTATTTTCATCCACGTTGGGAATTGAGTTGTACATGTTAAACTCAACTAGCGCACACTCATATTCCCCGATTAATTCAATTGGTGGAAAATAAACTGTGTTTATAACGGAACTATTTCCATTCACTGATAGAGTCAATGATCTAACCATTTTGAAATCTGTTGTTCAACTGGGTGTCATACAACCCCGCCCCAAACTTATATTAGAATTAAAGAACAATAAATTGGTCAAATCCTTTTCTATATCGTCCCTTATCAATATTGTCATCCTTACTTATAAATAAAAATCCATATTTATCCTCCCAACATTTTTGACAAATTTTCGTAAATGTCTCATAATTCATGTCAGGCATGATATGATCCCGAAATATGTGTCGCATATTTAAATCATCCTGTTTAAACATAATAATTACATTTGCATTGTCCCGTATAAGATGTTTTGGAATTCGTGTATATGTTTGACATAAATAAAAAGAATCAATATTTTTGTGACGACCCATACAGAAATATGATCGAATATTATCTTGTTTCTGACAAGCCACATCGTCGAAAATCATGATTGAATTATTTTTTGCTTCGGTGGGTGGTAAAACAGTTTCGTTCTGAGAGAATGTATGATAACACCAGTTTACAAAAAAAAATTGATGAAATACCCACTTCATGAAACCTTTATTTTCCGGTAAGATACATCTTTCTGATTAAGAAAAGGGCACTTAGAATTTTTTGTATGGTACCAATTTTTTTTTAAGTGTAAAAAACGTTTTTGACGCTTTTTTAATTTCTAACTCGACCTGTGATTAACCGATTGCGGCTATCAAACCCTCATTTTACAGGTAATAGAATACACGCCAAAAAACCGAAAACCGCCGGTTTTTAGGCGTGTATTTTTAACGAAGCCATTTATATCAGCATTTTTGCATTTTTTTCTACCTTTTTCAACTTTGACAAAGTGTAGCTTCTAAACTAATGAATGGAACTCATGTATAAGAAAGTTAGAGGGCATTCTATTACCTGTAAAATGAGTCTTCGATGGCCGCAATCGGTTAATCACAGCTCGAGTTAGAAATTAAAAAAGCGTCAAAAACGTTTTTTACACTTAAAAAAAAATTGGTACCATACAAAAAATTGTAAGTTCCCTTTTCTTAATCAGAAAGATGTACCTTACCGGAAAATAAAGGTTTCATGAAGTGCGTATTTCATCAATTTTTTTTTGTAAACTGGTGTAACCCATACCCTTAATCGGTTTTATTAGCTTTTCCAAGTAATCATATTTCGGTTGGTATAGACTCTTTGAAAACACTTATATATTTTCAAATCTCAAACCATTTGGACTCTCAATTAGACTGATCATTACATTAGTTTTCCCGCAGTTGGATGGACCAACCACAAGAGCTCTAATTGTGTTTGGTAATAATTCACTGTGACGTGGTGGTTGTTTAACATTGGGCGCGTTCAGCAGAACAACATGATACCTGATCACTGATGGATTTCTTACGATAGTTCTGCTGAACGCACATGATTACTAATCATGATGCAAGAATTTTGCATCAATGATCAGGTATCAGGTAGCGTAAAAATAGTACGCTACCTTTTCTTGATACATGATACATAGCTGTTGGCGTGTATCGATAGGCGAAATATCGAGTAGAATAAACATAAGAAGAAGAATGTAAACAAAGGCAAATATAAATGAAAAACTATGAATTCGGTTGAATCTATTGTTATTTTGCAAGAATTCTTTGATTTTGATGTGGCTACCAATGCAGTGTGCAATGATGTAATTGCGGCGGTGGACGAAATGGATTTAACAACTCGCCTTTTTAGGAAAAAGAGGCGCCATGTAAAATCAAAAAATTTTTATGAAGAGACTGTCCAAAACTACCGCTTGGACCAATTTAAGGAACATTTTAGAATGTCTCGTGCAGTTTTTGAGGTAAAATACACATTTCAAATTCAAAATCCATTATTAATTAATATATTTATTTACAGTCGCTTCTTTTGGCAGTAGCACCTAAAGTCGAAGCTCTGATGGAACCTATTGTCCACGTTTGTTTGGAGAAAAACTTCTTTTCACGATTTGGATGTTGGCCAAGCAGGCATCCTTCTTGGCTGTTGGCGATCGATTCAACATAGCCAAGAGTTCCGGTCACATAATATTTAAATTTATTGTTTACATTCTTGCTGGACTTGCAAACGTATACATAAAGTGGCCCTCCACTGCTGCGCAAGTAGCAACAGCTAGAATATTTGAGGAAAAATCTGGAGGAATTCCCGGTGTACTAGGAGCTATAGACGGCAGCCATATACCTATAAAGCAACCTGTAGGAAATGCTCGAGACTTCTATAATAGAAAGCAAGTTCATTCTATAATCCTTCAGGGCATATGTGACAGTACTGGTCGATTTATAGATGTTTTTGTTGGACAACCATGCAGAATGCACGATGCTCGAGTGTTTAAATCATGTCCGCAGTTTTCCAAGCTGGCTAATGAGGAAAATCCGCTTCTTTCTGAGGACAGACATTTAATAGACGACTCTGCTTACCCATTAAGTAAATTTTTGTTGACACCTTACAGAGATAATGGACATTTAAGTACATCGCAAACCCTATATAATGTAAGATTTTCATCTATAAGATCTATTATAGAAAGAGCATTTGGTTTACTTAAAGGCAAGTTTCGAAGGTTGAAGTATTTGGAAATTAAATCTCCTAGTTTTGGAAACTACATTATTTTAGCGTCATGCATACTGCACAATTTTATTTTGATCAATGGTGATGACGAAGACTGGGATAGTTTCGAAGACAACGATGAGGAAATTCTGACTTGTAATTGGTCAACAGAATCGGAAAGACATTTATCTGAGGCGTCTACAAAAAGAGATACTATTAAAAATATGTTACAATAAACTTTTTTAATAAAAAAACGTTATAAAGTATATTTTGTTTTCATTTAATGAGATCTCATAAATTTAACTAGGTATTTAGTTTTACTTGTTCATTTTGTTTAAAAATTCCTTCAGCAGATCGTTCCGCTCAGCCTGCAGCCTATTGCTTTCCTCCATTACGGCGGTCAACTTTTTAAGCTCCTCTACTTTTTGACTCTCTGCCTCCAGCGCCTTCTTCTTTTGATAATACTGGCCCTTCTGTACTCTGGCTTTTCGTTTGCGGCTCCCACCTTCCTTGTCGACTTCTCCAGACTCGTGGGATTCTGCTCCGCAGGACGTTGTCGGAGTGGCGCAGGACGATTCCATTTCGTCGTAGTACCCGTCCAAGTACTCAGTGAAGTTTAAGAGCTGCTCGTCGTTCTCCTGCTCGGTCATATTTGTAGCCAAGGTGCGGGAACCGTTCATGGCCAAGTCATTCTCAAAAATGAATTCCATTTCGGAGAAGAACTCCCACATTGTCGCACTTTGGCCCGTGCTGCGATTTTTTACCCTAATGTTGTCATACGTTTTCTTCAAGTTCCTAAACTTTCTGTCCAGCTTCTCTGGGTTCAGGTCGGATATTCCGTGGCCCTCCATTGCATCTTGTATGTCGCGCCAGACATGTTTATTTTTAATTTTGGGGTTCCTAAAGTCTTCTTTTTTCTCAAAATACAAAGATAAAAGAAGCTTTGTGACCCCAGTAGTCCAGACTTTGCTTTCCGCTGTGTAATGTTAAAAAGGCCAATTAGATATTCTTTATTAAAGAAAATATACGTACTCTCCATTTCAGCAAAGCAAAATGACAGCTGTTTCTAGCGGAGTGCATCGATACCGATAGATTCAAGCCGATTACTTTTATAGCATCGTAATGTATCATGAGCGTTCAGCAGAACACACTTGATCACTGATTACTGATCCATCAGTGATCAGGTATCATGTTGTTCTGCTGAACGCGCCTATTGTTCACGTTCTCAATGTTACGAACAAGAATGTTATTTTTTTGCTTTATTATTCGCATCCTATTATAAATATGTTTATTCCGTGATCAATCTTCAATGAATAAAGACAATATATAATGGGGAAACGTTTTTATAATCACATCAGTCATTATTTACACCGTAAACGTGGAAGTGGTCTTATTAATAAGTTAATAGATTCTCTTCCGATTGAGTTTCACATTCCTGGATATAACTATTGTGGACCCGGTACAAAGCTTGCAGAGCGATTACAGCGTGGAGATCACGGAATTAATCAGTTGGATGAAGCTTGCAAGGTTCACGATATTGCCTATTCACAAAACAAGGATCTAAGCAATCGACATAAGGCAGATTCTGAATTAATTAACAAGGCTTGGGAGCGAGTAAAGGCGAAGGATAGTTCTCTTAAGGAGCGAGCAGCAGCATATTTTGTAACTAATATTACACTGTGCAACATTTTTAGGGTTATAAAATGTAACTTCTGATTTCATGGGCGGAAAGTTATCGAAATAAGCTAAAACCCATTTGGTTTCTGGCTTAGCTCGCGTGTACCTATTATAGCGAGTTAAAGTTTACATACAAAATTTATTTGTAACGGCCATATCTTGTGAACCGATTAAAATTTCACTATCAGCCTTCAGTGATTATGTAGCTATGAACCCAAGGAACTAAATTGACAAATGACTCTTGCACACCTAGCACCAAGTGCACGTAGCGCATTAACAAAAATTTTCGCTAATATTTTTGATTTTTAACGCGCTAGGTGCACTTCTTCGCAAGAGTCCTTTGTCAATTTAGTTCCTTGGGTTCATAGCTACATAATCACTGAAGACTTGATAGTGAAATTGTAATCGGTTCACAAGATATGGCCGTTACGAATAAATTTTGTATGTAAAACTTTAACTCGCTATAATAAGTAAACGCGAGCTAAGCCAGGGAAACCCAAATGGGTTTTAGCTTATTTCGATGAGTACTTTCCGCCCATGAAATCAGAATTGCGGTTACATTTTTCATGTTGCACTGTGTTATGAAAGCAAAGAAACATTTTGGAATGGGTGTTCGTAAGCGAAATATGAAAAAACAGAAGAAGAGGAAGCGTAGGAGGATGAAAATAAATAGACTATCATCTGTTGTAAGAGAAGCGAGTCGGGAATTAAAAAAACGAAAACCTCTTGATGTGGTTAATGCAATTAAAATTGCACGTAAAGCAATACATAATTCATCGGATCTAAGAAAAACGTTAAAGTTCCTCGAATAATTAATGTACCCAAAATGGGGGGTTTTTTACCACTGGTACCCATCTTAACTGCATTAAGTGCTATAGGTAGTTTAGCTTCTGGAACTTCTAGTGTTGCAAAATTGATAACAAGCGCAAAAATTGCTAAGCAACTGCTAGAAGAAAATAAAAGACACAATCGAAAGATGGAAGAAGTTTCAGTGGGTGAAGGTCTATACTTAAAACCCTATAAAAATGGTTACGGCTTATACCTGTTCGCGTGTGGAAATCGTATATTAATACAAAGAGGACCGATTCCGGGGTTCCAACTTTTCGATAACTTTGTGGATTTGTTATCTTGGCTTGAAGCCGGGTTATTTTATTGTTGAGTCATTTTTTGGAAATAAAAAGAGGAAAGTCGTGAAGTTGAGATAACGTGTTCTCCAATTGGGCGGTATAGAAACAAAAGCGGAACGTCTAACAACCAAGACCTGGCCCCAAACATTGGTCCATCGAAGCCGGATTACTGTATCAGCGAATTGCCAAGCTCCCAGGCTTAGAGGTTCCCCCCATATCTACAGCTAAGTAAATCCTAATTGTATTTAAATCCTATTACAAGTCCAAATTCACGCCGTCTAATCCGTTCCTACAAGTCCGTACGAAAGCTCAACCAATACAACAAAATACATTTGTTCATACGAGAAAATTATTCAAGTCATCCTCATTCATATACACATAGGTGCTGCCCTCTGCAGCTTCAAGATCCGCTAGTTATTTTGGCCTACTATTTGCGCCCCATATCAACAGCCAAATCCTATTTCAATCGTATTTAAATCCTATTTCAAGTCCATGTTCACGCCGGTATAATCCGTTCCTACAAGCCGTACGAAAGCTCAAGCAATTCTACAATAAAATACATATGTTCATACGAGAAAATTATTCAAAGTCATCCTTAGTCATATACACATACATATGTATGTAGGTGCTGCCCTCTCCACGTCGTTCCGCCAGTTATTTTGGCCTACCATTTTTTCGTACCGGCACACATGAATGCATTTTGGAAGTGATTTATGTACATAAATAATTGTACATCTACAACACAACATTAAATACATATACATAAATAATTGTACATTACAGTCCACACCCAATAAAAATACTACAATTTAATACTGCATTTCCACCCAATAAAAATTCTACAATTTAATACTGCATCTCCACCCAATAAAAACACTACAATTTAATACTGCATCTCCACCCAATAAAAATACTACAATTTAATACTGCATCCCCACTGTTTAGCACACATTTAGCATATCTGATAATTCCAATCCAATTATTATTTCAAATTTATTATTGGCATTTACGCACAAGTAAAAATACCACGATTTAATATTGCATCTCCACTGTCATCGCATCTAGCACATCTGTGTGATCCGATTCCTATTCAACTATTACTTCAAATTTATTATTGTTATTTATATACAAAAACATTACGATTTTCCAGTAATCATTTTGTCCTAGTCCAACACATCAGATATTCCTTCCACACATTACACGTTAATTTCAACAGGGTTCATACATACTATCGCGACAGCTTTTCCATTTTTTTTCGCGATTTTGGGGCAAAGTATAACTTTAAGATAGACCAACTTAAACGGCTGTAGTCCAACTTAGTATGCAAGCGGGGGGGGACGAAGATAAGAAGTTGTCAGACCTGTCCGCCGAAAAAGCAAGCTCCCCTCGCACACCGAAAACAAATCGGGAGGAACACTTGCTCAAGACTCCAACTCCTAAACTTGGAAAAAAGCCAACACCCATTCATAAAGCGCCTACATTAAAGACCACACCCAGCAAGAAGGCACCTCCATTAAAGCCCACACCCAGCAAGAAGGCACCTACCTTGAAACCCACACCCCTTCCAAAGATCACCCCTACCATTTCGGCAAACCCACCTACTCCCGAGTCTAAGGACGAAGTCCCACCTGCAAGTCGTAGATTTACGCGATCCAGCATTAAAATGTCTGCAGAGGCGGCATTATCGAAATTGATTGCTGTGACTGACAGGATAAGTCAGTTTGAAGCGAGGATTAATACCCCTTGCACAGCTGAGCCATCTGTGTATACTTACGAATCCGTCGTGACCAAGTCCAGGCCTTATGGGCAAACGTGGAGCGCGAATATGGAACATGCTGCGAAGCAATCTCTTCAGAGCGCGCCGATACTCTCACCCCAGTAGTGCAGGCAAAATATGATTACTGCTATGGGGTCAACGAGAAGTGTGCGGCACAATTGTGTGAACAAATAGAGAAGGCTCAACCGCAATCCCAAAGTACCAATTCGGTTGTCCCCTCCAACATAATTTCAAGCGGTTGCCGTCTCCCTCCGTGCGATACTGAGGTCTTCAACGGTGATTATTTGCGCTGGCCCACATTTAGAGACCTGTTTACAGCCATATATGTTAACAATCCAAGGCTAACCGAGGTCGAAAAACTGTTCCATCTATACGCAAAGACCACTGGGGATGCTTATGCGATTGTCTCCAAATCTCCGCTAACTAATGACGGTTTCAAGTCAGCATGGGACAACTTAATGGCACGATTCGAGAATCGAAGGCTGCTAGTAAATAGCCAGCTTAAGATTCTCTTTAATCTATCTGTGATAGGTTTAGAATCAGGAGTCGCACTGAAAGAGCTCCAAAGCACTATCCAGGGCTGTTTGGTTGCTTTGAAGCATTCCTCTATATCCACCGAAAATTGGGATTGCGTTTTGGTTTTCCTGTGTTCAAGTAAATTACCAAAGTCGACTCTCTCTTTGTGGGAACAATTCCTTCAGGATAAGTCTGAGATCCCCAGCTGGGAGGAAATGAACAAATTCCTTAGTGAACGATACAAAACGTTAGAGGCAATTGAAGACATTAAACCAAGTACATCCACTAATTTCAGGAGCACTCCTAATGCGAGGAACGTACACGCTTTTAAACCGAAAGTAAACGGAAAGCCACAAAATTACAATTGTTGTTTCAAAGAGAATCACCCAATCCGCTTGTGCTCGCGCTTCCTGCAACTAAAACCGGAGGAGAGAGCTAACTATATCCGACAGCAAAGGTTGTGCATGAACTGTTTCGCAAGGGGACACCAACTTCGTGAGTGTACTAGTACACACAATTGTTACAAGTGCAGGGGTCGACATCATACGCTTCTTCACCGCGATGATGCTTTTCAATCTCCCTCTAGTCCGTCTATGTTTCGAACCATTAGTCCTGGTCCCGCTCAAAATCAAAATACTGTCCGGGAGTATCATAAGCTTCTGCCATGCGACGGTTCAGCCCAAGCTGGTTCTGGTCCGCCTACGGCGAAGTACCAGCAACCCCATTGCTCCAAACGTGAACACTTTCTTTGTCAGCAACATGCAAGGCGTTTTGCTAGGGACTGCACTTGTGCAAGTTATCTGCAACGGCGTGGCTTTCACAGCTAGAGCTTTGATCGACTCTGGGTCTGAGGGCACCTTTATTTCTGAAAAACTATTCAGGACTACAAGGATTCCTTATACGAAGGTGCAAGCACGAGTCTCAGGGCTGAATCAAGCTGTTGCTGGCCAATCTCAAAAAATGTGTCAATTCAGTTTGGGCTCCTCGCATCGTCCTCGCATTCAAGTACAAACTTCCGCCTATGTTCTTCCAAAGTTGGCAGAGAATCTACCCTCGCGTGAGGTTCCATCCGTTGCGTTGAGGGATTTGCCAAATATCCAGTTAGCTGACCCGTCCTTTTCAAAAAGCGCACCAGTTGATGTTCTTGTCGGAGCCGATATTATCCCTTCGATTCTGTTAGGTGGGGTGCGTCTGAATTTATGCGGAACCCTCTTAGGACAATAAACGATATTTGGCTGGGTAATTTCCGGTCCAATCCCTACTTCGATTTCATCATTCTCTACTCGAATTTCTGTTGAGAACCATGACCAGTTGGAAAACCTTCTCACTCGTTTTTGGGAGGTGGAGGATCTACCGCTTCCAGCAGCTGAGGAGCCCGATACGGTATGTGAGCATTTTTTTCAAACAACCACGAAGCGACAAGAGTGTGGGAGATACGTGGTATCGCTTCCATTTCGTAACCCAGACGCCATTTCTTTGGGTCATTCCAGATCAATAGCAATGTCCCAATTCCTAAAGAATGAATATCGTTTGAACATAGATTCCGCTTTGAAGGCCCAGTACAACCAAGTCATTCGCGAATACTTGGAGTTGGGCCACATGTGCCAAGTACCAGCTGATAGCAGCTCACAAAATTTTTACCTTCCGCATCACGCGGTCTTTAAGCCTGATAGTACAACAACAAAGGTGCGAGTTGTGTTCAACGCATCAAGCAAGTCGACGAATGGCGTAAGTCTGAATGACATCTTACACCCAGGGCCTGTCCTACAAACGGACTTAACCATCCAGTTGCTAAAATGGCGATGCTTTCGATTTGTCTTTAATGCCGATATCACCAAAATGTATCGCCAGATCCTAGTAGACCCACAACACACTCCATTCCAACGAATATTATTCCGAGACCAGGACGGTAATCTTAACGATTATGAGCTCAAGACAGTTACCTTTGGTATAAACTGTGCGCCATTTCTGGCACTTCGGGTCCTGCGTCAGCTGTCAATGGATGTCCAAAAAACACACCCGTTAGCCAGTGAAATCATCAGGACTTCCATGTACGTCGATGATGTGTTAGCGGGATCCCACTTAGAGGAGGAAGCTATATCCATGATTCGTGAGCTCCGTGCCGCTCTTGGTTCCGCAGGGTTTCCACTGCGAAAGTGGACTTCCAACCACAAGGCTCTGTTAAACACAGTACCAGCTGATCATCTTTTGAATTCGGACTTCTTAGAAATCGAGGAGGCTAGCACTGCAAAAACGTTAGGGATTCGTTGGAAGGGCACGAGTGACCATTTCTATTTTATTGCTTCTTACCCCAGCCTTCATTCCTCGTACACGAAGCGTGAAATACTTTCCCAAATAGCAAAGCTTTTCGATCCAGCTGGGTGGCTGGCTCCGTTTGTTGTCCGTGCAAAGTTGTTTATGCAAGAATTATGGCTAAGATAATTGGCCTGGGATGACGTGTTGTCCATCTCCCTAGCTGAAGAGTGGCTATCTTTCCTCCAAAGCTTTCCGGAAATCAATAAAATCCGAATTCCGCGATGGTTGCAAACGTGCCCAAAAGCGAGAGCACAAATCCACGGTTTCTGCGATGCTTCACAACGCGCCTATGGGGCAGCCATATATGTTCGGGTAGAGACGCCTCAAGGCATAGTATGCAATCTCCTGGCGGCAAAAACACGGGTCGCCCCGGTGAAAACTATTTCACTGCCACGACTTGAGTTATGTGGGGCAGTACTTTTAGCCGATTTGACAGCAGCCATTGTTCCGCAACTTCCACTCGATGTCTCCGAAAAGTATTTCTGGACAGACTCGACGATCGTCTTGGCGTGGTTGAACAAGCCTCCATGTCAATGGACTACTTTCGTAGCCAACAGAGTGGCTAAAATAGCTCGAACGGACAGCCTAGACAACTGGCGCCATGTTCGCTCAGAGGATAACCCCGCGGATTTGGCAAGTCGGGGGGTATGTGCCACAGAGTTGGTGAATAACGAAATGTGGTGGCATGGTCCAGTTTGGTTGAAGTCACCGCAAAGTAGCTGGCGAGAATCGACGGTGCCGGCTCCAGACACGGCGATCGAACAACGCAATTTGAAGGTTCATGTTGCTATTCCTAGCCCACCTAGTCCATCAGATCCCATTTTGCGGTTCTCCGACCTGGGGAGGGCACTGCGCGTTATGGCATACGCGATTCGCTTTATAAAGGGCTGTCGAAATACATGCCGATCGGCCTCAGTAGAGCTTACAGGGTCGGAGATCGCAGAGGCTTTGGAAACGATAACTCTTGCAACTCAAAAAGCTTGTTATCAGGATGAACGTCGGCTTCTTGAGAAAAAACAGCATCTCCCATTGTCCAGCCCAATTGCAAATCTCAATCCTTTCATTGATAAGCGAGGTGTGCTACGAGCGTGTGGACGGGTCCAAGCATCGGACTCCATGTCTTATGACGAACGGTATCCGATTTTAGTGTCAGCATCCACCCATTTGGCTCGTTTGCTGGTTCGCTTCACACACAAAATATCCCTACATGGTGGGAACCAGCTCGTCGTAGGGCTAATACGCTCAAAATATTGAATTCCAAGACTACAAAATATTGTAAAGTCCGTCATCCGCGCATGCAAAGTATGCATTATCTACAAGAAGAAGGTGCAATCACAACTAATGGGCGATCTTCCAACAGAGCGAGTTACCTTTTCTAGACCTTTCACGTACACGGGTGTGGACTTTGCGGGTCCGTTCGACATTAAGAGTTTTACTGGCCGCGCGTGTCGTATAAGAAAGGGGTATGTGTGTGTATTTGTATGTTTCACCACAAAGGCAATCCATCTTGAAGCAACATCCGATCTGTCCTCCGAAGCATTTCTTGCTGCTTTTGCCCGCTTTGTAGCGCGACGAGGCTGCCCATGTCAAGTCCATTCCGACAATGGTAAAAACTTCGTCGGGGCAGCTAGAGCTTTGAACTCTGATTTTCTTGAATCCACAAAGAGGTTAATTGTTGCTACATACCAGCATCAACAGCTTAAGTGGCGTTTTATCCCTCCCGGTGCGCCCCACATGGGCGGGCTGTGGGAAGCGGGAGTGAAAAGCTTTAAAGCTCACTTTTACAAGGCTATGGCTACGTCTAAGTACACGTTTGAGGAATTCGCGACGCTACTTTGTAAAGTTGAAGCCTGTCTGAATTCGAGGCCAATTGCACCTATTTCTGAGGACGCAACGGACCAGCTGGCGCTGACACCTGGCCATTTCCTCATTGGAGCACCGCTACTCTCGGTCGCTGAGCCGGAGATTAAGGAAGTGGCTGCCTCAATCCTAAATCGTTGGCAACGCCTCAAGGCCCAGAGCCAACAACTCTGTGTCAGATGGAAGCGGGAGTATTTAAGCGAATTGCATAAACGAAACAAGTGGCGTTTCCCGTCTAGGGATGTTGAGGTGGGCGATCTCGTCGTCGTAAAGGAAGACAACCTTCCCTCAAACGAAAGGCGGGTGGCTCGAGTCCAGCGAATCTACATGGGAAACGATGACAAGACCCGAGTGGTCGATCTAACCACGTCGCGGGGAGTCATTAAAAGACCGATCACTAAAACTATTTGGCTCCAATGGAGTCCCAGATCCTGTCCTCCTACTCGTCAATCATTTCCAGTCAATAACCAATCATCAATTAATTCATCATACATTTCACTCATTCATCATTCATTTCACTCATTCATCATTCATTTTACTCATTCATCATTCATTTCATTATTCAGATCATCCTGCATCCATCTGGTTTTCGTCCTCAGATCACCATGACGCCACGCCCACGCCGAGAGCAGGTACAAGCCAATGAGCGCAAATGTACTCGAGGTATTCACTCCTACCGTTGCCGAGTTTGCCGAGGCGTTTACCCTCTCAAGAAGTGCGTACGGTTTCTGAGATTGACGATGGAGAAGCGGCTCAGGGCAGTACTAATCAATGGGTACTGTGCTAACTGCCTGGCTCATGAGCATTCGGGTGAATCCTGCCGAAGTGGTAACAAATGCCGTCAGTGTGACGGGGCCCATCATACACTGCTACACATGCGGGAGCTTCCACGATCTAGGTCCAGATCGCCCTCTACTGGGTCACGGTCACCCCGTCATACTAGAAGCCCGACATCGGTGACTCAATCGCCGTTCCAGCCTGGAACCGTGGTTCCGTCATCGTCCCTGACGGCTTTGTTACAACACAGAAGCCCCCGAGTGTTTCCCACCGCATCTATCCTGGTCCACAATGGGGCGACACAGTTCGATACGAGAGCGCTCATCGATCCTTGTGAGCCGGTGTCTCGGATTAACGCCTCCATGGCACAAGCATTTCACCTCGAGAAGATCTCAGTTGGCAGCGAGGAAGTGTGTAGCGCGGTTATTAAGTCCATAATGACACCAGAATTCCGTCTAGAAGTTTACTTGAAGATTGACCCGCATCTCAGCCATCGCACGCCATCTACTCCAATTGATCTGCGGATTCGTCAGAAGTTCAAGCACCTAACTCTGGCTGATGAGCGGTTTGATCACCCATCCACTGTGGCTATCATTTTAGGAGCTGATGTTTATTCGGATGTTATATGCGCAGGAGTCTTGCCGAGTACAGATGGTCTGCCAGTCGCTCAAAACACCGTCTTCGGTTGGACGCTTTCGGGAGCATGTCGATGCTGATCATATGAGGCGCCAACGGATGCATTGTTGCAACACATTGCAAGGCCGGCGGGATGTTCGCGTGTGGAAATCGTATATTAATACAAAGAGGACCGATTCCGGGGTTCCAACTTTTCGATAACTTTGTGGATTTGTTATCTTGGCTTGAAGCCGGGTTATTTTATTGTTGAGTCATTTTTTGGAAATAAAAAGAGGAAAGTCGTGAAGTTGAGATAACGTGTTCTCCAATTGGGCGGTATAGAAACAAAAGCGGAACGTCTAACAACCAAGACCTGGCCCCAAACAATACCTAAAACCATTCAACCGTCGTGGTGGGAGAATGACGAAACAAAAACACTAATTGGTCAGCTACCTAAAAGAGCATAACCAAATATAGATATAATGGAATTTGCTCAAAGAAATATACCGCATTTTAGGGGGGTGTTTATGAGAGACTCTCTCCCAAAAACACCTAATAATAATGAGAGTGGAGTGATTAACTTGGATGATTCAAAGTCAAGGGGTACACATTGGGTAGCTTACCACAAAAACAAAAACAATATATTCTATTTTGATAGTTTTGGAAATTTACAACCACCAAAAGAAGTTGTGAAATACTTAGGGAATGATATCAAATATAACTATGAACAGGTACAACGTTTTGGATCATACAATTGTGGACACCTGTGTATTAAATTCCTGCTTTCATTCAAATAAAGTAACGGATTTAATGACTTTTGAACAACAAGGGTGGAAAAACAATAAGGGTGGAAAAACAACAACCTGTTGATATGGAAATCTCGGTCTGAGAACTGATATAAAATGAGCTCGGAAATCGTTGGGACCAGAGAACGGCACCGGTGCCTGATTTTGACACTTCTAGTGTACTCGCCTAAAAAGCGGTGCCGGTGCTACTAACACCGCCTACTATGCAGTTGCGGTGTTTAAACACCGCATTGATTGTGAGTGTTACACAGACAACACAAAAAAGTATGCGGTGGAAAAGTACACACTCAAAAATTTACAGTGTTGCTTTAATGCCATACATTTTCGCACACTATTTTTTTGTACTTGTCAAATTTCTAAGTGATTGACTTGCAAGATGATATGCAAGAATAGCTTTTGCTTTCTTCCTTTCACTGTCATTTGGTTACGCGGCCGGACTTACACTTTGGAGAGACCTCTATCTTCTATTGACCAAATGGCAGACCACGCAATTATATCTGAACAAATTGCTAGAGGTACACTCAAAAATTTTTTTTTCCTAAATTTTAGAAAATCGCCATAAAATGAAATTTTTTCTTGATTTTAGAAAATTTTCTGAATTTTAGAAATTGTTTTCTTGAATCTAGGAAAAAAGACCATAGAAACAGAATTTTATGAAAAACCTTTCTTAAATTTAGAAAAATGATTTTTTTTCTTAAATCAATGGTGTTTTTTCCTAGTTTGCTCTCCGAAACTTTTCTTGAATTAATGGCGATTTCGCCATTAAATTAAGAAAAAATGTACTTCATCCCTTCCTAGAATCTAGAAAGTCGCCATAAAAAACACGGTACATTTTTTTTAATTTAAAGAATTTTTCTGAATTAAAAAAAACTTTTTTCTTGAAAACAGAAAAGTAGAAATAGAAAATCACCATAGATTTAAGAAAAACTTTTTTTATTTCTGTTATGCTTCTCATTCTTTCTTCGAAACGAAAAAGAAGAAGACATGGGGTTAGTCCGCGGCGCGTCGCGTTGACAGTTTTTGGCGTATGTATG
>JBAMCJ010007600.1:3337-87855 GCA_037075205.1 Drosophila prostipennis
AGTAAAAAAAAAATACGTATTGCTGTGCAACTGGGCGCCTGGTACTGTTACCAATTTTGAAACTGCTTGATTTGTTGGTGCTAGTCATGTTTAGCAACATTGTTTCTGAACAACCATTAAGGACTTCAGTTTCTTCTTTGAGAATACTAAAATTCGATGTTCCTTCTGTTTTTCAAGGAAGGTAAATGTAAATGAGAAAGTGCTGGAGAAAAACAAGGAAGAATATTCGAGGGACGAAGTGAAGGCCATATACAGTGGGATAATAACTGGGTACTTGGACAGGGGTTGGAATTGTATATCCACCGATGCTTCCTTAAGTTCGGTTGCTAGTGGAATTGGCATCGTAGAGTTGCCTAGTGGAAGTACGCACAAATTCAAAGTCGAATCGTCCTTATCATCCGTGAGTGCAGAGTTAGCGGGTATAAAACTAGCCAGTGAGATCTGTCAAAGAAATAAGTATATACAGGCGGCCATTTTCTGCGATTGCTTGGGTGCAGTCAACTTAATAAAAAATAAGGAAAATGAGTCTTATATTGTGCAAGAAATTCACGACATAGTTCAGAAATCGGTTTTTACTGTTATATGGATTCCAGGACACAAAGGAATCGAAATTAATGAAAAGACTGATGCTGCAGCAAAGTTGGCTGTCAGTGAGGGTAGTACTATAGATATTAAATTTTGCACCAAAGTCGCCTTAAGGGAAATCAAAAAGATTCTAAATCACAAATGGAATGAGGACTATAAAACCAAATGTAGAAACAAAGGGTCTAACCTTATAAAAATATTTCCTGGCATTCCCATAAAGCCATGGCACTTTAACCTCAAATGGAAAGCCAAAAGCATTAAAGTGCTAAATAGACTAATGGTAGATCATACGTATGATAAAGTATTCTTAAATAGAATTAAAGTTGCTAACTCTAATCTCTGTGATACCTGTAACGTACCTGAATATGTCGAACATCAAATCTTTCACTGCCAAAAACTAACTAACACCAGAACTAAATTAAAAATTTTTAACTACTATAATAACCTAACTAGTTTACTAGAAAAACAGGAAAGGAAGCTAGATTCGGCCAGCCGGAGCTTATATACCCTTGCAGATAATTTCTATTAATCACTAATTTTCCGATCGTTCCTATGGCAGCTATATGATATTGATAAAATTAAAATCGAAATTCGAAAACATTTAAAAAAAGTCATATCCCAGAGTAGAAGA
Source organism: Drosophila prostipennis (assembly GCA_037075205.1). Taxonomy (NCBI): domain Eukaryota; kingdom Metazoa; phylum Arthropoda; class Insecta; order Diptera; family Drosophilidae; genus Drosophila; species Drosophila prostipennis. The sequence goes on from JBAMCJ010007600.1 coordinate 4,554, forward strand.
GAATACGATAAAAACCAACGAAGCAATAATTTATTTCCGATTATATTCCCATTAATTTTTTTTTCCTATGGCAGCTAAATGATATGATATAGCTATATGATATAGTTTGAAAAAAATTTATTCGAAATTCAGAATTGGAAAAAAAAAGGGATTTCCAAAAGGAGGAGGTTATAGGTTCAAAAACACCCAAGATATAATTTTTTTACATTTTGTTCCCCGATTATTCCTATGGGAGCTATATGATATGATTGTCGGATCCGGCTCGTTCCGACTTATATACTAGCTGCAATAGATATAAGACTTTTGGGAAAGTTTTAGCCCAATAGCTTTAAAACTGAGAGACTAGTTCACAAGAAACGGACGGACAGTCGGACGGACAGACGGACGGACAGACGGACATGGCTAGATCGACTCGTCGAGTGATGCTGATCAAGAATATATATACTTTATGGGGTCGGAAACGTCTCCTTCACTGCGTTGCAAACTTCTGAGTCGTTATTGCATCGTTGGTTTTTATTGTATTCTCTTCTACGTCATATCCCAGACTCTTTTTAAATGTTTATCAATTATCCAACTACTATATCATATAGCTGCCATAGGTACGATCGAAAAATTAATGATTAATAGGAATTATCTGCAAGGGTGTATAAGCTTCGGCTGGCCGAAGCTAGCTTCCTTTCTTGTTCATCTTTGTAGAGCTGCTGCCCTGCCATTATAAAACTGGCCCAATTGGGTGGATATGTGCAGAGATATAAAATAATATTAGAAAAAAGTCAGAAATTTATCATTTTGTTCCTTAAAAAAACTGTGATATAGAAAAAAAAGTTGGTAATATTTTCGTGATCTATGGCTCCAACACTAACAGAATTTGTCATCAATTGGTGGGGAGAATTTTGGCTGTAAAGTAGTGAAATTCGTTAACACACCATTTCAATAACTACTCCGAAATTTGGTATTTTAAAGTTCGAGAAAATTTGTGCCCGTGTCAGGTTGGATTGTTTGCAATTTGCAGTTTTATTGTTATATATATATAAGGGGGGACATCTAGTTACAATCGAATAAATCGAAAACAAAATGGCGGCTGTGCAGCATTTCTTCGTAGGCCCTTTTTTGTTAAAGGAGGTTCATGGCCGGACACCTAACGTCCTTAATTTTTTATCTAAAAAAAAAATTGGTTAGTTTCTTTACATCAACAGCTATCGACAGACGTAGGATTTTTTCGATATATTGATTTCTTGCACAATGGTGAGTGACTGAAAAAAAATTAAAATTTTTTTGAATAAAATACGTCACAAAATTGTTGATAAAAACAAGTAAGCAAAATAAAAAAACTCCTACGTCTGTCGATAGACAAAGGTATTTTGAATATACTGTTAAAATTTGAGATCGATCGGTTAAGATTTGTTCGAGTTATGTGTCCGGCCGTCTCAAAAAAAGTGGTTTCGAGGAAAACGCGTTTAAAGTTTTAAGGTGCCCGGGATATACCTGTGAGGCATCGCCGCAGAAGGGAAAATTTCGACACTTAGACACTTTTGCCGGACTCTATCTTTTGGTATATTATCACTATGGACGGCAGTCCATGTAGTGACGAAGCGCACCAGGAGAGTGTGCGATTTTTAAGACCCTAAAGAATTTTTTAGACGGAAAAAAAAATGTCGATTTTTTCAAAATTCTACCTAGATGTCCCCCCTTAACCTATAGAAATGTAGAAGAAATTTTTTAAATCGGACCATTCCACTATGGGAAAAAAGTCAATTTTTTTGGCATAAAATATACTTATTTTACAAATTATTTTTAAAAATAAAATATGTTTTTTGAAGTTACGTACCCTTATTAGCCAATAACCGTTATCTAAGATTTTTTACCAACTACACTTGTTTTGTGAAGCAACAAATTGATTTATTATTTCTGATTATGGCAAATCGTAGCAAAAGTATTTATAAATGTATCTTAGATTACATGTTTTGATTATTATGGCTTGTTGTCCAACTGTGAACTGTTTTATATGTGTATATTTTTAGCTTAATACTAACAAGTTTGTTTGTGTTCCGTGGTGTATAACTTATAAGTGGCAAAAAGTTGCAAAAAGGTAAAAACGCAAAGTTATTACCAAATGTATCCTTAATATCGCAAAACTAATCATTTTTGCAACTTTTTGCACGTTTCTTCTAAAAACTTACTTTTGTCCAGCAACTTATAAACTAATAAAAAAAATTTTCAAAATAAAAAAACATGTGGCTTGCATCAAGCTTAAAAGTAGAAAGAACAACGAATTTATGATAAACCTGGCTGCAAAAGGCTCAAATATAAAGAAGCAGCACCATCGTTAAAGCTAAAATTAGCATCTGCTCATAGATAATATTTCACTTTTCTTGTATATGGTAAACATTTTTTTTTTGACAAATTTCAAAAAATAAAGAAAACCGAAATTATTTTACCGCCTTACGAATACAAATAAACATTTTTTAAAATTCCTGCCACATCATTTATTTATGCGGCGTGGGCGGTGGATGAAAGCAATGGTCCGATTCAAAAAGTAACAAAAACCGAAATTACACCTTTATCTTAATAGTATATATACAACATTTCAAATTTTTATCTATAAAACTAGAGTTTATGCCTAAAAAATCGACTTTTTTCCCATAGTGCCATGGTAAATAAAGCTAGGGTTGCGCTTGGCTTTATAAAAAGTTGGTGTAAGGAATTTGATGATCCTTATATTACTAAGACTTTATTCATCTCGCTCGTCCGGGCCATACTTGAGTTCGGATCACCCGTCTGGAGTCCCCGATACGGAATTCATATTGACCGTATCGAATCTGTACAAAAGAACTTTTTGCCTTAGGGCTAGTAATCAACCCAAAAAAACGTCGTCAAAAAAAAAACTTCATATGGAAAAACATTTCTTGACGTTTTTTTCATATGAAGTTTTTTGTTTTGGACGACTTGTTGTTGGGTTGAGTACTAGCCCTAAAAGCGCCTAAACTGGGATGCAAACCACATTTTACCTTCTTTTTATAGTAGATTACTCTCATTTAACTTACCCTCCCTACACACAAAAAAAAATGGTAAAATCAACTGTTATAATTGTCAAACATGCCCCAACCATAAAAAATAGTCAATTCTACTAAGTAAATAGTTACTTTCACAACAACAAATACACACAATTAGCAAAGACACACACCTATATCCTTGACAAAATTGACAATTTTTTTTGGTTGGGGACTTTTTGACAATTTTTATATTGTATTCGTGCAAAAGTTTGTAACAGCTAGAAGGAAGCGTTTCCCACCCCATAAGGTATATATATTCTTGATCAGGGTCACTAGTCGATATAGTTATGTCTGTATGTCCGTCTGTATGAACGCTGAGATCTCGGTAACTACAAAAGCTAGAAGGTTGAGATTTCCCACACATATTCTTTGGGTTCCTACGCAGCGCAAGTTTATTTCAGCTGAGAGCCACGCCCCCTCTAACGCCCACAATCACCCATAATCGCCCACAGACGATACTAAAATGTGTCTGGCGCCCACATTTTTAAAGATTTTGGATAAGCATAAATTCAATTTTGTTGTGTTTAGTTATACCTATCAAAATGTAGAAGAAATTTTTCAAATCGGACCATTCATTAAAAACGTATACGCAATCAAAATTGTATATATCCATCTCCATCGCACTCCCTTTAGCTGAGTTACGATTATTAGATAGTCGGGACCAACCCGACTACAGCGTTCGCACTCCCTTTAGCTGAGTGACGGGTATTAGATAGTCGGGACACCAACTCGACTATAGCGCTCTCTCTTCTTTTTTTTTGTGTGTAACCAACCGTAGAACGATGCTTGAAAGTGTCTTTGCTTTTTTGTTTTTATAGCAAAACACGCAACTTTGAAATGCAATTACAAGAGAACCATGCATTTCCGCCGATAATCTTCTGCACGTAAATTCCTAAGAAATCGCGGTCCACGAGGGTAATTTTTTCGCCATTTTTGGGGCACAGACCCCTCTGCTAGACTATTACGGAAATTACTTCGAACATTACAGTGATAAAGAATTTATTAAAAGGTTTCGCTTGTGTAAAAGCACGGCTCTATTTGTTTTGCCAAAAATCATTTTGCGACTTGAATCTAAAGTAAAGAAGTACTAAAGAAGATCTAATTCCAAATAATCAAAAACCATTATTACAAAAAAACGACAATACGACTAATAGCACTTAGATTCTATGCAAGTTTTCTTATAACTGTAGGCGAATTTTGTGGTGTTAGCGTGGCCACAGCCAGTCGAATTGTTAAGGAGATTTCTTTTGCTTTAGATCAATACAATTTAGTAATTTCCCGCGTATTGAAGATCTTCAAGAAAATGTTGTTGATTTTTATAATATAGATTCGCACTCGAAATGTTATTGAGTGTTGTTTTGGTGTTCGGAAAAGAAAATTCCCAGTATTATCAATGGGAATGAGAGTATAAACATCAACAAAATCAACAGCAATTATTGCCTATGGAGTGCTTCACAATGTTGCAATTAAGTGATAAGATTCTCTTCCACCCATTGAAAAAAAAGCCACCAGATGTAACCGATGTAACTGTTTTCGAAAATGAAAATTATAGCGCAAAATGTTGGAAATTTTTTTAAATCATCAGCTGTTAGTGTGACTGTATTATGGTATTTTTCGATAGTTATACCCGTTACTCGTAGTGTAAAAAGGTACATTGCATTCGTGGAAAAGTATGTAACAGCTAGAACGAAGCATTTCCGACCCTATAAAGTATATAAATTCTTGATGAGGGTCACTAGCCGAGTCGATCTAGCCTTGTCCGTCTGTCTGTCTGTATGAACGCTGAGATCTCGGAAACTACAAAAGCTAGAAAGTTGTGATTACCAACACATATTCTTGGGCTTCCTACGCAGCGCAAGTTTATTTCAGCCGAGCGCCACAATCACCCACAAACGATACTAAAATGTGTCTGGCGCCCACATTAAAGATTTTGGATAGGTATAAATGCCATTCAGTTGTGTTTAGTTATACCTATCGAAATGTAGAAGAAATTTTTTAAATCGGACCATTCGTTAAAGAGTTATGCCTGATTAAAGTTTATATCTCCATCTCCCTCGCACTCCCTTTAGCCGAGTGACGGGTATTAGATAGTCGGGACACCAACCCGACTATAGCGTTCTCTCTTGTTTTCGACTAATTTTTGACAATTAGTTAACTCTTCTGTTTTGGGGTTGCCCCCTAGTCTCATATTAGTGCGCCTTTTACTTGGAGTTTTAAATGTGGGACGGGAAAACCAAAACCGATTTGCCGTCTGAAAAAATGTATCCTTCCATTAGCTAAATTCTACTTTGCAGGACGGACCAGAAAACGGCCTTTAGTGGTTCACAAGTTTTCCCGAAAAACTAGAGGGTTTTAGAACTAAACTTTCTTACAATGAGCTGTAGAACATCATTTAAATGTTTCCAGGACCTTAAAATACAGTTCGGATATGCACACACAAAATTAACTATAGCCAAGAGGCTACAGACTAAAGTTTTAAGGAAAATGTTAGAGCCGTTTTTGAGAAACTAAAAAAAAGCTAAAAAATAATTTTAAAAAATGTTTGATTTTTCATAATTTTTAAAATATTGTATTTAAATTTAAAACGAGGTATTGCACAAGTCTGTAGCTTTAGTAGTGCAGAAGTTACGGCCCTCCAAAATTTCGCTATTTATAGCTGTTTTCCCGCTAAACTGGCTCGTTTTTCCAACAGTGGTAGAACTAATGTTTCTTGTATCAAGCTGTTTAACACGTTCTAAAATTTCGAGGATCCTAAAATACCATTTTCGGACAAGCGGACAAACTGACAAACAGAATACAATTTTCATTTTGAGAAGAAAAAATAAAATCTTCTTTTGGGTATAACTTTTGAACGGACCATCGGATTTATGACCCCTTATTCGACGCGTACTTTAAATAGGAAGACAACTAGAATAATGCGAGGAGGTCTTTATACCCAACGGCCCCAACAGCTTCAAATTTCAAAAATTTCACTTTTACACTTTCACCGCTCTCTCTCCCAAACCAATTAATTTCCTTAAAGTCTCACTACGTGGACTGCCGTCCACAGTGATTTTGGTCAGTACTTTTGGTGTAAGTTTCATTGACTTTTAAGTGTCTCAACTTACAGAACTATTTTTATACCCTTGCAGAGGGTATTATGATTTCAGTCAGAAGTTTGCAACGCCGCACAGTGGCGCCTTTTGACCTTTTTTTGATAATAAATCATAACTTTTGACCCAGATAATTGAATGATGTAAACGGCATATGATAGATAATTGATCTACCTTTAAAATTGGGCGTGGCAGAGGGAGCCAGACCCCACCCGCGAATTAAATATCCTCGATGGACCGCGATTTTTTCCGCACCTCCATATCATATCGGCAATCAAAGGACTGGACTAATTACTTTCAACGTCTGCATCTTCTACAAATCGGCAAAGCCAAAATTTATGAACAAATCCATTTTTTTCCGACATAAAAATCCAACTAATTGTCAGTCAAAACATTTAAGGGGGGAGATACATATAGTGACATATCCATAGTACCACATAACTCTATGCACATGTCCATACGCCCACACACCCACACACACATACACCATCCCAGAATCTACCCTTCAGATAACCTCAGTATTGCAACCAGCCAATACCTAATTGCAAATGTACCCAAGCTCTAGACTAAACATCCAGAACGAATCAAATTACGTTATCAGTTCGTTCCCACACTTTCGGACCCTCAATGGAAAATTACCATGAGAAAGAATCCCCAAAGATTTAGACTAAACAAACGGATTGAGTCGCCGGTGCATTATCAATCAACAATCCAAAGGGCAATTAGAAAACTCACTCAATTAAAGCTAACTCCACTCATAGAAAGCTCCAAAGCTCAAAACCGAGGTATGATCGTTAAAGAAGTTTAAGTTAAGAATCGAGTTCAGTTTGAGATTTGTCTAAAGACAGTCGGTGTTCTTCCAAAATAAAAATATTTGTAACCAGTTTAAAATTAAATTAAATAAAGTTTTTTTTATATTAAACTTATGGTACAGACATTTTATTGGCGCAGTCGGTAGGATCTTGAAGTCATTTTAAAAAGTCATCGGTACTGATCAACTAAAGGATATTACTATACGACTAGTATATCCTGATCAGCGTTAAAATCCGTGAATATACAAAACGACAAATATCGAGATCCGCAAAAGAATCTATGTGTAATTTTCGCACGCATAAATCAAAATAAAATCCAATTCGGTCAATACGCGCTTAAAAATTTAAAATACAAAAAGTGCCAATATTGAAAATAAAGCTAAAAAACATTAAAACATGGCAACCGCACCAGCTCTACCGCAGTTATCCGAGATTCACATGAATCAACTAATCGGACAAATTAAGGAGTTACCTTATTTCGATGGAAATCCATCTGAATTAAGTCGCTACATTGCCAGAGTAGAGTATTTACTGCAACTTTACCCTACTCAAGATGTTCGCCAAATCCACATTATTTATGGAGCCATTGAGAGGACCATCGTTGATTCCGCGCAAGCAGTCATCGAGGAAGAAAAATCCAACTCATGGGGAACAACAAAAGTGGCCTTAATCAAAGCTTTCAAGGATCACAGGCCATACGAGGACATCATACAACACGTTCGAGATACCTCATACCCAGGAAGCATCAGTAAGTTCGTAAACGAACTAAAATCTAGATCATCACATGTACATAATAAGTTAGAACTAGAATCAGATCCAACAGACAAATTAATTTATACAAGTTCTTTAAACAAGACAATTAAGGATTGTATCGAAAGGAAACTTCCCGATAGATTGTATACTTCCTTGTCCAAAAAAGATATAACAACAATTGCCAATTTAAAAGAAGCAGCAATGATTCTAGGTCATTGGGATGCAGATCCTTTTGATAGTTATAAACCCAGGCGCAACGATTATCGAAGGAATTCGGGAAATTCATATCAAAATTATTATTATCAAAAGAACAATTCCAACTCTTATAGTTATCCTAAAAACAATAATAATTATCAAAGAAATAATAATAATCCAAATTCAACAAATCCTCAAAGTTCACCGAATAGAAATCAGATTCCCCCTCAGAACCAGGGAAATTATCATGAGTATAAAAGGAACTTAGATCAAGGTAGGGCCCAAAACCCCTTAAACTTCCAAGCATCAACTTCTAATAATTCTCCAAATACACCTGTTAAAAGACAAAGAGAGAGTGATAGTGCACAGAATAGAATGGACGTAAATTTTCAGCAAATTGCCTCGGATACAGAAAGTGTTGCCCATATGTCAGAGTAATGATTAAAGGGAAACTTCTTAGAGCTATGATAGATACAGGGTCATCTATCAATATAATGACGAAGAATTTTGGAAATAATGAGGAACAAGATGAGAAATTAAAAGTATTCACAATAAATGGATCAATGGAATTAAATAAAAGTATAACATTGGATTCATGCAAAATTTGCCCAGTTAAACAAAAGTTTTATTTACATAAATTTTCTGAAAATTATGACATTTTAATAGGCAGAGAGTATTTGAAAGATAGTAAAGCAAAAATAAATTATGAAGACGAAACAGTGACATTAGGAGATACATTACTTTACATAAAATATGGTGAGAACGACGTAGGAAAGGACAAGACCGCAGTAAAATGCCTTAGTCCACCATCAGTTAAAATAGAGATTGAAGAGGATAAGACCGCAGTAAAATGCCTTAGTCCATCATCAGCTAAAATAGAGATTGAAGAGGATAAGACCGCATTAGAATGCCTTAATCCGCCCTTATCAAAGGATCAATCATTTAATTTTGCCATTAATAATGAATTAAAAGAATGTAATGAATACAGATTAGAACATTTGAACGAAGAAGAAAAAGAAAGTTTAAAGAAGGTTTTATTTGAATATAATGACATACAGTACAAAGAAGGTGAAAATTTGACTTTTACAAGTACTATCAAACATTCAATACAAACAAAACATGAAGACCCAGTATATAGGAAGCCATACAAATATCCTCAAACATTTGATGAAGAAGTAAATAAGCAAATAAATGAAATGATTGAACAGGGAATAGTTCGTAAATCAAAATCTCCTTATTGTTCACCTATTTGGATAGTTCCAAAAAAGAGTGATGCATCAGGCAAAATGAAGTTCAGATTAGTAGTGGATTACAGAAATTTAAATGAGATCACTATTAATGATAAATTCCCGATACCCAGAATGGATGAAATATTGGACAAATTAGGGAGATGTCAATATTTCACTACCATCGATTTAGCCAAGGGATTCCATCAAATCCAAATGGAACAAGAGTCAATAGCTAAAACAGCATTCTCAACAAAACACGGTCATTATGAATACACACGAATGCCATTTGGTCTTAAAAACGCCCCCGCTACTTTTCAAAGATGTATGAACAATTTATTAGAAGATTTAATCTATACGGATTGTTTGGTATATCTAGATGATATTATAATTTTTTCCACTTCATTGGAAGAACATATTTTATCATTGAAAAAGGTATTCCAAAAATTACGTGATGCAAATTTAAAACTACAACTAGACAAATGTGAATTCATGAAAAAGGAAACAGAGTTTTTAGGTCACATAGTAACTACTACAGGTATCAAACCAAATCCAAAAAAGATAAGTGCCATTATAAATTTTCCAATACCAAAAACTCCAAAAGAAATTAAATCATTTCTAGGATTGTGTGGATTTTATCGAAAATTCATACCAGACTTTGCACATATCGTAAAACCAATGACTCTGAAATTAAAGAAAGGCGCCACTATCAATACTAAAGACAAACCTTACGTAGAAGCATTCGAAAAAATGAAAGTTTTAATTACTTCAGACCCAATTTTAATTTATCCCGACTTTAACAAACCATTTTCTCTGACAACGGACGCAAGTAACATAGCTATAGGAGCAGTACTGTCACAAAATCATAAACCAATCTGTTATGCTAGTAGAACTCTTAACGAACATGAAATAAATTACGCGACCATTGAAAAAGAACTTTTAGCAATCGTATGGGCTACCAAATATTTTAGATCATATTTATTTGGAAGGTCTTTTGAAATATTAAGCGATCACAAACCTTTAGTTTGGCTAAATAACATAAAAGAACCAAATATGAAACTACAACGATGGAAAATAAAATTGAACGAATTTGATTATCAGATTAAATATTTGCCAGGAAAAGAAAATTATGTAGCCGACGCATTATCCAGGACCAAAATAGAAGAAAATATGTTTACAGATGATATTGAGGAAGATGCACCAGAAGAGACAGCTAGTAGTGCAAATGCAACAGCCCATAGTGCTCAAGAGGATAATCAGAACTATATTTCTATAACTGAGAAACCATTTAATTATTTTTCTAGACAAATTGAATTTATTAAAGGAGATGAGGATAAAAGAGAAGTAGAACATTATTTTTACAAATTAAAAATTCAAATTATTTATAAAGAAATGACGGAAACTTTAGCAAAAGAAATTATTAAAGAATACTTATGTACTAAAAAGAGCGCAATATATTTCCATAACGATTCAGATTTTCTTATATTCCAAAAAGCTTATGTGGAAATTATAAATGCAAGCCACTTGACGAAGTTAGTAAGATGTACGATAAGACTTGAAGACATACTGACATATGCAGACTTTAAAGAAAAAATATTGAAACGACATAAAGAACTTTTACATCCGGGAATCGAAAAAACTACTAAATGGTTTAGAGAAAAATATTTATTTATTTAATATAAAGCTATGAACAGCTCATTGGACTTAAAAAAAAATATACAAGAAATTTTCAATATGATTGATTATTTGCGGAAGACAGGAACGCAGTGACTCTGGTTGAATTTACATCGTAGGAACACTCATAGGATAATAAGTGGTACAATTCATTATAGTTGTCGCATAAAACTCGGAATGGGTCAAAACGGGAGTAGTTTGACCTGGCAATTTCCAGTGCTAATGGCCGAAATCGACGAGTTGGTCTGGAAGGAACGTTCCAATTTATGGACGTTATCAGGTGAAGTGAGTCCACACCTCCAGTAAGGAGCTTGTGAAGGAAGATCACGCCAGTACATATTCGACGATGCTTTAACGTTGGCAGATTCAAAAGTCGCAGCCTGTCTCTGTAGGAAGGTAGTCGTCTTCCAGAGTCCCAGTTCAAACCACGTAAGGCAAATAGGAGAAACTGCTTCTGAACGGACTCAATCATGTCTTGATAGTGCTCATACTGTGGAGACCATACGCATGAGCAGTATTCCAGCGTTGGACGAACTAAGGAAACATACAGGAGCTTTGTGATGTATGGATCATCGAATTCCTTGGACCAGCGTTTGATGAAAGCTAATAAGGCCTTAGCTTTTTGGAGATAGTGCTGACATGGCGATTGAAGCATATCTTATGGTCAAATAGGACTCCAAGATCTAGGACGGTTTCAATGCGTTCTAGCGCTGATTGGCCAATGGAGTATGTACGCACAGCTGGATTGGAACGAAAAAATGTCATGGATTTACATTTATCTGGATTAAGCAGTAGCTTATTGACTTGGCACCAGGATTGAAGGTTATTTAGTCAAGCTGGAGCTGCATGTGGGACCAGGCGATGTCATATGCATACACAGCTTGACATCATCCGCATACATAAGACTTTGGAGGCCACGATAATTTGAGGAAGATCATTAATAAAAAGACCAAATAGCAAAGGACCAAGATGGCTACCTTGAGGTACTCGGAGCTTACAGATACAATTTTTGAAGTACATTATTAATTGTACCTTTTGGGAACGGCTGTAAGGTATGACTGATCCACATCAGAGAGTTAGTGGGACCAAGAAGGCGCGCTGTGGATAGAGCTGGAAGAATCAAACGCTTTGCTAATCAGTGAATTACTAGTTTGATTGGAGGATAGGAAGTTATTATGTAGGTCGAATAGAGGTAGTGTAGTTGACGAATTTGTGAACATGTTGATCGGAGATATAAGGAGGACAGATGGATTGATGATATGAGTTTTCAATAGTAGGATAGCACTAGTTTGGATCACGATAGTTTTATAGACTTGCTGCCCTTTATGAAGTGGATAATAAAGGACTCAACAGCCGGAAAGGTGCAGAGATGGATAGATTTTGGAAATTGGTTATGGAACAGAAAGGGATCTGCGCAATATTTTAGTACGGAGCGGGCAATATGGGACGGAGAATAAGACAGTTTATCGAGGATAGGCTGCGACGACATACGTTATAATTACAGGACATATATGGAGTCCGTGTGGGCTAGGATAGGATAGGAAATGGAATTTGGGAGATTGAATAAGGCGAATATGTGGATGGAAAAAGTCCGCGAAAGGTTACTGATTGGTCATTTGACGGATATGTTGTTCAAATGAGAGAAGGTGGAAACATTTTGGATTACGTGAGTTAAAAAAGAGTAAAATAGGGGATTACTGGGAATTCATATTTGAGCGTAACAGGTAGTATTATAGATTGGAATATGGGAAATAATTGGATGGACATGTATTTGAAAAATAGATTGGAGGTTTGGATAAGTTTGTAAATTTTAGGTGAGAAGGTTTGATGAAGGTGGGGGAGAGGTGATAGGAGGAAGATAATAGGATAATATATTGTAAAGGAAGAATTAGGAAGAGGAGAGAAAGGAGGAGGAAGGGAGAGAGGAGAGAGCGATGTAGAGGGGAAGAAAAAGTAGAGTGGGATGAAGGGGTAGGAGGAAGGGAGAAGGGTTATAGGGTATGAAAAGAGAAAAAAAGGAGGATTGAGGGTATGGAAGGAAGGGATAGGGATAAGAATAGGAAAGAGGGGAAAGTGGAAGATATATAGGAGGATAGGAGGATAGAAGAAAAATATAGGATGAGATAGGGATGAGAAGATAGGGGAGGTGGAAATGAGAGGGGAAGGAGGAATAGAGAGTAAAAGGGGAGGAGGATATAAGAAAATATGGGGAGAAGGAAGGGGAGAAGGGAAGAAGAAAGAGAGAGGGGGGTACGAATGATATATGGAATTATAAGAAGGAGAGAGGAGGAAAATAGGAGAGGAAAAGAGGAGAGGAGAATGAAGAGAAGTGGAGAGAAAAGGAAGAGAGAAATGGAAGGGAGGAAGAGAAGAGAGAAGAGGAGAAAAAGAGAAGATAAAGAGGATAGAGGGAGAGAGGAATATAAGATGAAGGGGTATCAGGACGAAGCCGAGAGACAAAGATAGTTAGTTTCGATGAGGAAGGCGAGGGGTAGAGTCACGTATGGGACGTGATCTGGACGTTCGGATGAGGTGGACGGATTTTGAGTACATTAGAGTAGTGGAGGGTTGAGTATGGACTTCGGATTGCTAGATTGACTGGATTTCGGCATAGATTTGGTGGATTTGCAAAGCTATTGTGGATGATGCTGGCGTTTTATACTGTTTCTAGGGAGTGTTCCGGAGACAGGTTTACTCGCTCAGAGGCTGGAGGCACAAAGTTTAGCCCGGGGCGGGGATGGCTAGTGCAGTTGGAGAAACTAGGTCATGTCGGTTGGGGTCAGCTCGATGGGACCCTTGCCGGCACCTCAGGCTGTTATTGTTAGCGATTTTCCTTTTTGGAGATTCGCCCACAATTTTGTACTCACGGACTGCAATTCACTTTAGAACCTATCAGTTAAGGCGGTACAAGTTTATGGACATCTCGAGTTATCCCGCTTTGTCCTGAGCGCATCTACCCGTATCGCACGCATCCAAAGAATCCTATTCTTTTGGAAAGTAGATCAGCGATGCGACCATTTCCCTGATTATCAAAAATTAATTCAGAATATAATAAATGAATGTGAAATTTGCAACATTGCTAAGACGGAACATAGAAATACCAAATTGACATTTGAACTTACCCCAGAAATTCAAAATATAAGAGAAAAATTTGTCATGGATTTTTATATGGTGGGTAACCAACAATTTTTATCATGTATCGACGTATATTCAAAATTTGCTACTCTAGTAGAAGTTACAAGTAGGGATTGGTTAGAAGCTAAAAGAGCTATAATGAAAGTCTTTAACGAAATGGGAAAACCACAGGAAATCAAAGCAGATAAAGATTCAGCATTTATGTGTGTAGCTTTACACAATTGGTTAAATTCAGAAGGAGTACAAATTCAAGTAACAACAAGTAAAAACGGTATATCGGATATAGAAAGATTTCATAAAACGGTTAACGAGAAGTTAAGAATTATAGGAAGTGAACCGGACATTGAAAACAGGTATACTAAATTTGAATTAATTCTGTACATTTATAATCACAAAACAAAACATAATGCTACAAATCAAATACCAGCCGACATATTTATGTATGCAGGAACTCCTGATTATGACACACAAGAAAAGAAAATAAGTAGAATTGAAAAGCTAAATGAAAAACGTCATGATTATGAAGTAGATACAAAATATAGACAAGCACCTTTAGTAAAGTCTAAAACCACAAATCCATTTAAGAAGACAGGAATCTTGAGGAAGATAGATGAAAAACATTTTGAAGAAACAAATAGAGGAAGAAAGATTATTCATTATAAATCGAAATTCAAAAAGAAGAAGAAAATTAATAAAAGTAAATACGATGATAATTCCAGGCAAGCAGAAGAAAATGAACGGACCCAACAACAACTCAATGAAAACAATGACCTTCTCCATAATACTAACAACCATAATTCAACTAACAATCGGACAGAGCATTGAAATAAATCCCATTAAGGCCCAAAACGGATATCTTGTATTTAAAACAGGATCGATAGATATACCAATTAATTATGAATATCATTATCTAAGTGTAAACATAACAAAAACTGAACAAACCTTTGAAAGTCTTTTAAAGGAAGCTGATGAATTTAATGACGTAATACAAATCCGATATCTAGTAGAAAAACTTAAAAGAGAAATAAATGGAATTACATTAGCAAAACGCAGTAAGAGAGGTTTATTCAACATCATAGGATCAGTCTATAAATATTTATTCGGAACATTAGACCAAGATGATAAAGATGAGATGGAAGAAAAAATTAATAACTTAGTAGACACTAGCGCTCAGAATACTGATTTAAATATGATTATTGATGTCATAAATAATGGAATTGAGGTAATCAATAAATTAAAAACAGACGGAGAAAGGGAACAACAAGCCAACGTTTTAATATTTAATTTACAACACTTTACAGAATATGTAGAAGATATCGAATTAGGAATGCAACTGACAAGATTAGGTTTATTCAATCCAAAATTACTAAAACATGATTATTTAAAAAACGTGAACCCTGAGAAATTGTTGAAAATAAAAACTTCCACTTGGCTTAAAACAGACACAAATGAAATTTTGATTATTTCCCATATTCCTTCAGAGATAGTTAAATCACCCGTTTTTGAAATTATTCCCTATCCCGATGAAAATAACAATATTTTAACAGAAAATATATTCGACAAATATTTCTTATATGATGATAAAGTATTTAATAAAGAAACAGAGAAAATTGTATTTGACGAATGTATAAATGGAATAATTAAACAAGAAAATACTGAATGCAAGTATACCAAAACATATAAAAATTTCCAAATTAATTATGTTGAACCAAATATTTTATTGACATGGAATATCCCTAAAACATTATTAAATCAAAATTGCATTAATAAAGAAATTTCTATAGTTGGAAGTAACCTTGTTAAAATCCTTAATTGTTCAGTACAATTAGATGAATTCACTCTTTCAAATACAATGTTAGATTACACACAGAGCGTTTACGTAAACAATAATGTAACCAAGTTAGAACCATTATCTTATATTCAAACGAAAGAAATAATAAAATCACACACAAAATATTATAATGTATTCCAAATAATCACTTTAACAACATTTGTAATCATTATTATAAGCATTTTATTGTACTTATTGTATAAATTTAAGAGCATACCAAGAAAACTTATTGTAAAATATGTAAAACCAAAGGAAGAAACACGAAAAAGCACAGAAATTGTAAACGATCTACCAAATCAAATTAACATAGAAGAAAATGTAATGTTATACCCAACCCTATCCACCTGAGGACAGGCCAAATTCAAAGAATGGGGGAGTGACATATCCATAGTACCACATAACTCTATGCACATGTCCATACGCCCACACACCCACACACACATACACCATCCCAGAATCTACCCTTCAGATAACCTCAGTATTGCAACCAGCCAATACCTAATTGCAAATGTACCCAAGCTCTAGACTAAACATCCAGAACGAATCAAATTACGTTATCAGTTCGTTCCCACACTTTCGGACCCTCAATGGAAAATTACCATGAGAAAGAATCCCCAAAGATTTAGACTAAACAAACGGATTGAGTCGCCGGTGCATTATCAATCAACAATCCAAAGGGCAATTAGAAAACTCACTCAATTAAAGCTAACTCCACTCATAGAAAGCTCCAAAGCTCAAAACCGAGGTATGATCGTTAAAGAAGTTTAAGTTAAGAATCGAGTTCAGTTTGAGATTTGTCTAAAGACAGTCGGTGTTCTTCCAAAATAAAAATATATGTAACCAGTTTAAAATTAAATTAAATAAAGTTTTTTTTATATTAAACTTATGGTACAGACATTTTATTATATAGAACTGTAATTTTTTCATGTTTTTCGTGATTTTTTTAACCAGTAAGGAATTGTGCTGTAACTTGGCATGTGGCTTACATTGTTCCTATATAATTTTAACCAATTTCTATTTTGTTTTTATCTTTCAAAATAACGGCCGTGGAAATTTTTTTGTCAGGCTCTATTGAAAAAAAGTAGGCCAGCTGCGGATCGTCCACAGGTCGCTGTGTAGATTCGATTTTTATGAAACCAAATTTATTTTGTTAAGAAATAATGTAGAAACTGTCTGAACCTAACTTACATTGAACATCTCAAAAACTCTGGTTGTGGCACTCTTTCAAAGTCAAAAATCAATTTTTTTCATATTTTTGTCGTTGTTTTTGGCTAACAAAAAATACTTAAACGTAAAAATTTCTACATTAAGTAGGTTCAGACAGTGGGCAATTTTATTACAAACATTTTTGTAAAAGCAGCATGACGATCAAGGCATTACTTTTTGAGATACACGATCCGCAACTGAGGAAAACGTGGTTTCGAGAAAAATTCATTTAAAGTAATGAAACATATCTGCTGTACAAGGAAGGTGGGTGCCGTCATCCTGGTATAAGTTCCAAAATAGATCGAATTTCTTCGTGAAACTTTCATGACACATTTTTAGAGAGTTATTCTACCAATTTAAATAATAAAAAAAAAAATAGAATTTTTATTTGTTCTATATTTATCTCCCCCCTTAAGAAAATAAAAATAAACTTATATTTCTTAAAAAAAAAAGAATATATTAACGGATTTCCTGAAAACAAGTCTTGATTTTACCAGGGATCGACACAAATATAACATGGGACCATGGCTTTTTTACATTTTTTGGCTTTTAAAACCGCGGACGCAGCTAGTATAAAATAGTTTTTTTTTTTATTTTCCATCAAAATTGAAAAATATGGAAAACATGGAAGTTTGGCAAATAACGCATAACTAAGGGATGCGGCTGGCAAACTGCAGTATGTTTTACTTATTTTACTCTTAACTAACACACCAATCAGTGGAAACAAGCAGCAAAGCGATTCGATACCTAGTTATACCCGTTACTCGTAGAGTAAAAGGGTATATTGTATTCGTGCAAAAGTATGTAACAGCTAGAAGGAAGCATTTCCGACCCTATAAAGTATATATATTCTTGATCAGGGTCACTAGCCGAGTCGATATAGCCATGTCCGTCTGTCTGTCTGTCTGTATGAACGCTGAGATTTCGGAAACTATAAAAGCTAGAAGATTGGCATTTTGCATGCAGATTCTAGGAAGTTTATTTCA
This sequence comes from Drosophila prostipennis, assembly GCA_037075205.1. Taxonomy (NCBI): domain Eukaryota; kingdom Metazoa; phylum Arthropoda; class Insecta; order Diptera; family Drosophilidae; genus Drosophila; species Drosophila prostipennis. The sequence continues at coordinate 22,517 of JBAMCJ010007600.1, forward strand.
AAAAGGTGACACGCCCCCTCTAACGCCCACAATAGCTTATATACGATTTTAAAAATTTAAATATTTCGAAAAAGTAAAAATGCAGTTTTGTTGTGTTTATCAATACCTATCGAAATGTAGAAGAAATTTTTCAAATCGGACCATTCGTTAAAAAGTTATGCCTGATCAAAGTTTATATCTCCATCTCCCTCGCACTCCCTTTAGCTGAGTAACGGGTATCTGATAGTGGGGCACCCGACTACAGCGGTCTCTCTTGTTTTCAATCAACTTATACAAAAGCTGATAGTGGCAAAAATTTTAACTATCCTCATCCTTTACCTTATCTGGACTTAATTTTTAACCCGGTTATTCTTGAAGCTGATGTTCTCCATGGCTAATTCGCATCAACTCTCTCTTTTTCAGCAGGACCTGATATGGTTCCTAGTTGCATTTTAAAAAATTGTGAAAATTTTCTTTCCAGTCCTCTAACAATCCTTTTCAACATGTCGTTAAATAAATGTAATTTTCCGTCAGCTCGGAAGGAATCTTTTATTGTTCCGCTGTTTAAAAAAGGTAATAGGTCTGATATTGCTAACTATCGTGGGATTGCTAAGCTCAGTGCTTGTCAATTGCAGCATCAATGTCGGTCGCTTATTTCGCCATGTCAACATGGCTTCACCAGGTGCCGATTTACTACCACCAATTTTCTTGAATTTACCTAATTAGTAAACCGTAACTTTCTTCATAAGCAGCAAACTGATGTTATTTTTACGGATTTTTCCAAAGCTTTTGACTCGGTAAACCATGGTTTACTTATTCATAAACTTACCCCTTATGGGATTCCCTCCAAAGTTGTTAAGGTGGTTACACTCATACCTCACAGACAACAATGTCCTTCAACGTATTTTGACTGTACAAGACCTTGGTGTTTTATTTGAGCATAAACTTTATTTTAATGATCATATATCACTAATTTGTAATAAAGCTACGAGCCTTTTAGCCTTTATGAAGCGTTGGTCTAAGGAGTTTGATGACCCTTATACAGCCAAGCTTCTATATGCATCTCTTGTTCGGCCATCGTTAGAGTATTGTTCATGTATATGGTCGCCGTAGACGGTAACGTGTCAAAATATGTTGGAGTCCATTCAAAAGCAGTTTTTATTATTTGCGCTAAGATGTTTTAACTGGGACGCTGGCCGTCTGTTGCCATCCTATAACGCCAGATTGCGCCTACTAGACTTGCCCACCCTAATCAACCGTAGGATTTGTCACGGTGTAATGTTCATACATAAATTAATAAATGGTGATGTCGACTCCTCCTTTTTCCTTAGTTCCCTAAACTGGAATGTACCATGCAGGACAATTCGCCGGTATCGGCCTTTGTTTCTGCCATTTTGCAGGACAAATTTTGCCCTTAATAACCCTTTCCGTGTTCTTTGTGATAAATATAATGATCTCAGTCACGTCTTGTTGTATGGAGTGTCTTCAGTGTCTAATTACACTATGCAGCATCAAAAATTTACCTCGATGGATGCTATATTTTTGTATTCGTTACGAATTCCCAAGTTAAACTGCGTTTTCCAAAAAGTTCCCCGACGCAAGGATTCTTAGCAAAAGGACCTCAAAGTTCGAAAAATGCTGAAATTGGCCAACTTTCCGGAGCTCTCAGAGGCAAACGGATTCATGGTTTTATTCGATGTTAAAAATTTTTAAAAGATACGTTCTTTATCTTTCAAACCCCATACTTAGAATAATTTTAGGATTTTTATTAATGGAGAAACAAATTTTAGAAAACATAGTCAAAAAACATAAAAGCATACAGCTGCGGTCAAAATAGTAATAGTGTTGCCGCCCTGTGTTTTTAAAGGTTTCTTGTTGTAATTTATCTTCTCCTGGTAATATTGTATTGATTATAATTGTACTATTAGACTAATTGGATAAGAAAAGTGACAGTAACAAACTTTTAAAAACACAGGGAGGCAACACTACTACTATTTTGACCGCAGCTGTATGCTTTTATGTTTTTTGACTATGTTTTCTAAAATTTGTTTCTCCCTTAATAAAAATCCTAAAATTATTCTAAGTATGGGGTTTGAAAGATAAAGAACGTATCTTTTAAAAATTTTTAACATCGAATAAAACCATGAATCCGTTTGCCTCTGAGAGCTCCGGAAAGTTGGCCAATTTCAGCATTTTTCGAACTTTGAGGTCCTTTTGCTAAGAATCCTTGCGTCGGGGAACTTTTTGGAAAATGCAGTTTAACTTGGGAATTCGTAACGAATACAAAAATATAGCATCCATCGAGGTAAATTTAAAAAGCATTAAAAATGCTGCACAGTGTTATTAGACCTCGGATTTTGCATACTTCTCCATTTTTGGTCAGATTTTTACCAAAATTTCTAGGTAGGTGTCATATTTTTCAAATGTAATAAATTCGGATGCATATCGGAAATATGCAAAATATATGCAAAAAATATATGCATAAAATATGCAAAATATAAGCAAAATATAAGCAAAATATGCAAAATATATGCGAACAACTGGAGGCTCCAATTTTTAATGTAGCCGTCTGGAATTCTAAGGAACCTTCAGTAAACACGGCGAGCAATTTAAACGAGCAGTTTGGCCGATAGGGTTAAAAACTATTCTGCCCCTTTTACTGTTTTGAGGTGCCAGGGCACAACGATATACCAGGAAACGAAAAGGCGGATGAACTTGCACGAAAGGGGTCGGCAGACGACTCCTATACAACTAGTCTACCTGAATCCCTTAATACAGTCCAAGCAATTATTCACGAACACTACAAAACACTAGCTAGTAAAAGTTGGTCAGAAAAGCAGGGTCTCAGGAGATCAAAGCTCTGCTGGCCAACCATCAATAGCAAGAGAACTCGAGAACTAATATCCAAAAGCAAAAGGGATATTAGAAGGATCACGGCACTCATCACAGGCCATTGGGCCATTGGCACGCAAGCCATGAAGATGGGGCTTCCGTACAATGCTAATTGCAGGAGCTGCAAAGAAACAGACACACAGGAGACACCTGAGCACATGATGTGTCATTGCCCAGCACTAAACCATATCAGGGCGAGATACTTCGGGGCGTATCAGCTGAAATCATTGGGAGAAATAGGAAAGCAGAGGATAACTGCAATCCTAGGTTTTCTAAATGATGCAGGCTGGTACTGAAGAGAACGCGGAGACAACAATTTACGAGGGTGTGGATCAAAACGGAGCTCAGCTCTACTTGGAGGCTCTCAGAGAGGACCTCACCACTTCTACCTACCTTTACTGTTTTTGCCCCCTTCTCGCCTACTCGTTGGAAATATAAATATGGTTTCCTTAAATTTGGGAAAAAATTAGATATCTCAGAAATGACGAAAAGGAACAAACAATTTTCTTCTGTTAAATTAGGTTGGCTATGAAATGGTCAACCTTAATAGTTAGGTTTTTTTTATATGTTGCATATATTTTGCATATTTTATGCATATGCATTTTATGCAAATATGCAAAAAAAAAAAATATGCCATTAATTTTAAACTATATTTTTATTGAAACGAACTTTGGTGTTTTCGGAATTGATCTATCTTTATCCTATAAAAATATGCAAATATGCAAAATCCGAGGTCTACTAATTATAATAAGTTACTATCGTTATTGACATCAAATATGTAATTCAAAGTGCCTACCACTCGATGTGAGCAGGGGCATATCGTTAAAAAATTCCCCTTATGGCGCAGTGGTTCTTAAATACAAAATGTATATTATAAATGTTTTACAAGCAGTCCATTGCCTAATAAATACAAATACAAATACAAAAGGTTTGAATTAAATCCATCCCACCAGTTTTTATAGAAAAAATCGCAAAGTTAGTCGATTTTTTGCTGCCAAAGACCAGGGACTCGTCCAACAAGCGATCCCTTGGAAAAGAAATAAGATTAAGGGGTTATATACAGTTGTGATAGATGAAAAAATCGATTTTTTTTTATTGCATATTCTTTAAGTATATACTGTTGAGAATACTCTCACAAAAATTCCAAACGATCGGAGCTTTAGAACCGAAGTTGTAGCTATTTATAGCTCACTACCTGCACATCGGCCGTTAACAAACTTGAAACTTTAAACGCGATTATCTCAGAATCTTGTTTTTTCGAAAATACCTTTGCGGTGGACACGATTACTAAAAAACTATTAATCCGATCAACATCAAATTTTTACCACTTATTTATTATAACAATAGCTAGTCCTTGAACGAAGGATTTTCAATTTTTTTTTTATAGCATAAAATCCATAATTTTTTACCTTGAAAAAGTACATTTTTTGTTAAAACCGTCGCCTTTTTTTTTAATCAACATTTTTACAAATCCTTCGTTCAGGGACTAGGCAATACAATATACTAACGAAATTTTTTTGAATTGGGAATTTGAGATGAACCGTTCTTGGGATATGATGTCCACCGCAAGTCACCATCGAAAAAAGACGATCTTGGAATTTGGCCATAACATTTTTATTATTTAATATTTTTTATGAAGAAATTTTAATAAGTACCCAGAAACATATACTAAACAACGCCGGCAAAACATTTTTAATAAGTATTTTTTTTGGTGTCAAAAAAAATCGGTAAAATTTCATTTTTTTGTGCGGTACAACTGTATATAACCCCTAACTGGAAAGGGGAAGGTGATGGGTATGTGTGAAGTGTGTGCAAAAAATGTTCGAGAAGAATAACGCAATCGATTCCAAAAAATTAAGATCGCCAAAAATGATCGTGAATTGTAATGAGAAATGCCACCCCGCTGCGGTGATTTGCTATGCAGCATATTCACGAGCGCAAAGGTCATATAAAATAAGGAAGCAACCTACCCGCCGCGGTGATATTAATTGACGGGCGCATTTGTGTTACGAGAATAAAATAAAATAACCCGATAACCGCTGCGGTAACCTGTTTACGAGCGGCCCCATGTTTAATAAAGTGAAATTATAAAGCAGAAAGTGACGAAGGTAACTAGATACGCTCCGTGTAAACGGAATCAATTAGAATTGCGAAATAAGAAAGAAGCATTAAAAAGAAAAATAAGGAAAAATAAGAAAAAATAAGAATACCCGCAAAATAGGGAGAAAATTGTTTAAATATTAAAGGATGAAAAACTCCACAAAAAAAAAAAATAATAAAGATAAAAAAACCAACAAAAACACCCAGGAAAATAAAAGAAGATAATAATAAAAATTCGTAAATGCACACTCACATTACAACTCACTTACCGCTCCCCAAATAATTTTGCTAGGTTGACAAACCACTAAAACAAATTTTTACCCTTAGAATCTACACCTACAAGTGGTCAACAATCGGAAAGAAGTTTTCACACCATTCACAAATCGTCTTGGAAACGAGATAAACACACACGAAAAAGACAAAGGCCTAAATAACACAAAAACACGGGTGAGTGAAGCGTTTCCAATAATAAGCGTTTCCATAATACTCCCCATTCGACCGTTACCCTGGCCAAAAACCGTTAGAAAAAATAAAAAACCTAGCAGCCCATCTGTCTAAAATAAGATAAAGGGTATACAACATTTTTTGAAAAGTTAGCAGCCTTGAGGAAATTAGAAATTTGAAAATGGAAGAGGTGAAGGAAACCCTGAACAAATTTGAGGCTACACTGTCGACCCTACTTGGCCAAATGGCCAATGTAAAGGAAGACATAAAGAATGTTAGCCAGAAAGTGACCGGATTAGAAGGCGACCGGGAGAGGGACAACCAGGATGCTCCGCAACCCAAGCCCTTGACCCCCGCTCGCACCGAGTATGAACTAAAAGAAATTTCGAGATTACCGGACTGCGTGAAAGAATTACAGATCTTTGAGGGGGGGTCTGGTAGTTATGATTCATGGATTGGAAGAGCCGAGGCAGTTTTAAAGGATTACGAAATAATCAAAGATAGACCCTTGTACCGCTCAATAGTACTCAGTAGCAGGCAGAAGGTTAGGGGTAATGCTGAGACGACCCTGTTGTCGTATAATGTCCCGGGCGACGATTGGACCGAAATTAAGATGGTCTTGTCCCTCCATTACGCGGATAGGCGCGACCTTCGCACATTGGAACACAAGAGGGTGCGAAGTCCATCGATACATTTTATTCAGGGGTTAACAACCACTTTGCACTCATAATTCGTTGCCTTAAGAACGGCAGCCAAAGCCCGGAAGTTGCGAACGCCCTCGTGGAAACCTATAGAGATAGGGCCTTTGACGTGTTCATTAGAGGCCGGAACGGCGACTTTTCAAAATTATTATTCATCAGAGGACCGAAAAATCTACCAGAAGCTTACGCAATTTGTCTGGAGTTGCAGAACTTGACGTCCAAGGCGCAAGTTAGCTACTCCTCTAACTACTCCAATAAACACCATAACTATCAGAATTACCGCCCCAGATACACCTGGACTCCGCAGGCGAACCACTCTCACCACTCGGCACCCAACGACCAATACCAAGACGCGGGGAAAAATTCGCAATCCTCCCCTAGACATTCAAACCCGCGGGCAATAAAAATGGAACCCAGTCAATTAGGGCACTCTTATAGTTCCAATCAAAACCAGGGGAACCAAAGCGTAAAACGCAGCCCCGGCACTTCTTCCGATCTTAATCCCTTTCGAAAATCTCAGAGATTGTACCACTTGAACGCCTCTCCGTCCTCGACGAATGCCGTCCGTAGCGAGTATGAGGAAAGGGCTACTGACGAAACTTATCGTGAGAGCACAGACCCGACCGATTGCCGCACCGAAGGTGAAGTTGATAGAATTGGCGATGTAAATTTTATGGCCGACGCCTCTCTAGCGAACCATACATAGAGTATGACGCGAAAGATGGGGCTAAGCTACAGTTTCTGATAGACACTGGCGCAAATAAAAACTTCATTAGCCCCCAGATAGCTAAGGGTTGCACTCCCTTGCCTAAGCCATTCCGAGTGCAATCCGCAGCAGGAGATATAAAGATAACTCATCAACTAACGGGACCCTTCTTTAAGCCGATAGGCAACGAATCCCTTATCAAATTCTTTGTCCTCCCCGGTTTAACCGCCGTTCATGGCATTATCGGGTGTGACACCCTTAAAGCGTTGAACGCAATAATCGACAGGAAAAATGATTCCTTGACCATAACCCCCGGGATAAAGATTCCATTATTAGCTAGGGAATCCCACAATATTCATTCGCTGATCGACGATCAGCACCCAGAGGAAGCGAAAAAATCACTTGATGCGTTAATTAAAGAATATTCAACCATCTTTGACCCACTCTCACCTGGCGAAGCTGTGGAAACGTGTGTAAGAGCCGAAATCCGCACCAGCACCCAAGAGCCAATCTATTCCAAAAGTTACCCTTACCCCGTCAATATGAGGGGAGAGGTAGAGAGACAGGTCGAAGAATTGCTGCGCGAAGGAATAATCCGACCTTCAAAAAGCCCCTATAATTCTCCAATATGGGTGGTTCCAAAAAAGCCAAAGCCGAATGGGGATAAGCAATACCGGACGGTGGTCGATTTTAAGCGTCTCAATGCCGTCACCATCTCGGACACCTACCCAATTCCGGATATAACATCCACCCTTTCCAGTCTTGGAGAAGCAAAATTCTTTACAACCCTCGACTTAACGTCGGGATTCCATGAGATTCATATGAAGAAGTCTGATATCCCAAAAACAGCCTTCTTTACCCTAAATGGGAAGTACGAATTTTTGGGTCTTCCATTTGGGTTGAAAAATGCCCCTGCTGTATTCCAAAGAATGATCGATGATGTGCTGCGTGATTACATTGGAAAAATTTGTTACGTCTATATAGACGATATCATTGTTTTTAGCAAAGATTACGAGTCCCACTGGTACAATCTTCGGGCCGTATTTGAAAAACTCAAACCAGCTCGACTAGAGGTCAATTTAGGAAAAACACAGTTCCTGCGCACACAGGTTGAGTTCCTGGGTTACGTCGTAACCTCAACGGGAATCCGTGCGGATGAAAAAAAAAGTAAAAGCCATACGCGAAACGCAAACGCCTACCAACTTAAAGGAACTCAAAAGCTTCATGGGAATGACCTCGTATTATAGGAAATTTATCTGCGATTAAAGGCTTTTACCGAGCTGAAAACTATCCTAGCCTCTTCTCTAGTGTTAGCCTTCCCTGACTTTAATAAACCTTTCCTTTTAACTACTGACGCATTAAATTAGGCAATCGGAGCCGTTCTCTCCCAGAATGACATTAAATAAGACAGAGGAAAACTATGCGGTTAACGATAAAGAAATGTTGGCAATTGTGTGTGCACTCAATAACCTCCGTTCCTATTTGTACGGAGCTATAAGTTTCATAAAGATCGGTCCACAACTTAAAACGTTCTACATGAATCGCACAACGCTAGATATCTATACATAAATACAAATTGCCCGTCCATACAAGTTTGTATGAAATTCGTTTTTAACGATAGAGCAGTTTTGTTATCGTGCACATCGTCAACAGCCATTTAATAAGTTGTTGACCGATCTTTTTGAAACATATCTCAACTTTTTAGTCGTTTTATCTACTAACAAAATAAAAATAAAAAAATTAAGAATTTAAAATTTAACTATTTTTTTTAAATTAAAACCGCATGTAACTTAGGTTTTTGACAAGTATTTTTTGCAATTTTTACGGTGTAAGTACTCATTTATTTCCAAATCGATTTTATTTATTAAGAAGTTTTAAGGAATCACAAGCCCTACTTAAGTGTTAAAGTTCCTTTTAAGCTGCAAATCAGATTTTAGCATGGATGATGACTTTGAAGTAACCAAATCAAGGCTTGGAAACTTTTTGGATCGTCCAATTGGCCTAGACTTCTTATAAACATGATCCTAACTTAAGATAAAATACTAACCGTATCCCCATTCTAGATTTAATATTTTAAAATTTATAAATAACACAAGTGTACTTATTATTTTGACCACACCAAAACCGACCTTTCGCACAAATGTATGGCTAACATGGAATAGACAGGTTTTACTGTATCCATTGTTTATTAAAATATTGCAGAACAGAATAACCTTTCAAATTAAAAAGGTTTGGGAGGTCTGGCCTCAATAGCTATAGAGATATCTCTTAGCAAGTGAGGATGTAACATGTGTACTTATTATTTTGATCAGTAGTGTATATGATATGGTAGTTCGATATTGATCAAATTAAAATCGAAATTCGAAAACATTTTAAAAGAGTCATATCCCAGAGTAGAAGAGAATACAGTAAAGACCATTTCATATTATATTCCCATTAATTTTCCGATCGTTCCTATGGCAGATATATGATATAGTTGTCCGATTTTAAAAAAATTTTATTCGAAATTCAGAATTAGATAAAAAATGGCATTTCCAAAAGTAGGAGGTTATAGGTTTAAAAACACCCAAGATATAATTTTTTTACATTTTTTCCCCGATTATTCCTATGGGAGCTATATGATATAGTTGTCCGATCCGTCTCGTTCCGACTTATATACTACCTGCAACAGAAAGAAGACTTTTGGGAAAGTTTTAGCCCGATAGCTTTAAAACTGAGAGACTAGTTCACAAGAAACGGACGGACAGTCGGACGGACAGACGGACGGACAGACGGACATGGCTAGATCGACTCGTCGAGTGATGCTGATCAAGAATATATATACTTTATGGGGTCGGAAACGTCTCCTTCACTGCGATGCAAACTTCTGACTGAAATCATAATACCCTCTGCAAGGGTATAAAAAGAACCACTCCATCTCAGAGAGCTGGCCATTTTTATTAACACTGCAAATTTTAAAAATCCGAACTCTAAAAATCCATTATAAATCCAATTTTCTGTCTGGTTTTATTCGGTAGGATGTAAACTTCACACATTATGATTTTTCAACGGATTTATTTCGAGTTTTTACTATATATACAGCCGACCTACCAACAAAACACATTTTTATACCCTTGCAGAGGGTATTAAGATTTCAGTCAGAAGTTTGCAACGCAGTGAAGGAGACGTTTACGACCCTATAAAGTATATATATTCTTGATCAGCATCACTAGACGAGTCGATCTAGCCATGTCCGTCTGTCCGTCCGTTTCTACGCAAACTAGTCTCTCAGTTTTAAAGCTATCGGGCTAAAACTTTTCCAAAAGTCTTCTTTCTTTTGCAGGCAGTATATAAGTCGGAACGAGTCGTAGGAACGATCGGTAAATTAATGGGAATATAAAAGGAAATAAATTATTGCATCGTTGGTTTTTATTGTATTCTCTTCTACGTCATATCCCAGACTCTTTTTAAATGTTTATCAATTATCCAACTACTATATCATATAGCTGCCATAGGTACGATCGGAAAATTAGTTATTAATAGGAATTATCTGCAAGGGTGTATAAGCTTCGGCTGGCCGAAGCTAGCTTCCTTTCTTGTTCATCTTTGTAGAGCTGCTGCCCTGCCATTATAAAACTGGCCCAATTGGGTGGATATGTGCAGAGATATAAAATAATATTAGAAAAAAGTCAGAAATTTATCATTTTGTTCCTTAAAAAAACTGTGATATAGAAAAAAAAGTTGGTAATATTTTCGTGATCTATGGCTCCAACACTAACAGAATTTGTCATCAATTGGTGGGGAGAATTTTGGCTGTAAAGTAGTGAAATTCGTTAACACACCATTTCAATAACTACTCCGAAATTTGGTATTTTAAAGTTCGAGAAAATTTGTGCCCGTGTCAGGTTGGATTGTTTGCAATTTGCAGTTTTATTGTTATATATATATAAGGGGGGACATCTAGTTACAATCGAATAAATCGAAAACAAAATGGCGGCTGTGCAGCATTTCTTCGTAGGCCCTTTTTTGTTAAAGGAGGTTCATGGCCGGACACCTAACGTCCTTAATTTTTTATCTAAAAAAAAAATTGGTTAGTTTCTTTACATCAACAGCTATCGACAGACGTAGGATTTTTTCGATATATTGATTTTTTGCACAATGGTGAGTGACTGAAAAAAAATTAAAATTTTTTTGAATAAAAAACGTTACAAAATTGTTGATAAAAACAAGTAAGCAAAATAAAAAAAAATCCTACGTCTGTCGATAGACAAAGGTATTTTGAATATACTGTTAAAATTTGAGATCGATCGGTTAAGATTTGTTCGAGTTATGTGTCCGGCCGTCTCAAAAAAAGTGGTTTCGAGGAAAACGCGTTTAAAGTTTTAAGGTGCCCGGGATATACCTGTGAGGCATCGCCGCAGAAGGGAAAATTTCGACACTTAGACACTTTTGCCGGACTCTATCTTTTGGTATATTATCACTATGGACGGCAGTCCATGTAGTGACGAAGCGCACCAGGAGAGTGTGCGATTTTTAAGACCCTAAAGAATTTTTTAGACGGAAAAAAAAATGTCGATTTTTTCAAAATTCTACCTAGATGTCCCCCCTTAACCTATAGAAATGTAGAAGAAATTTTTTAAATCGGACCATTCCACTATGGGAAAAAAGTCAATTTTTTGGCATAAAATATACTTATTTTACAAATTATTTTTAAAAATAAAATATGTTTTTTGAATTTATTATTAGCCAATAACCGTTATCTAAGATTTTTTACCAACCACACTTGTTTTGTGAAGCAACAAATTGATTTATTATTTCTGATTATGGCAAATCGTAGCAAAAGTATTTATAAATGTATCTTAGATTACATGTTTTGATTATTATGGCTTTTTGTCCAACTGTGAACTGTTTTATATGTGTATATTTTTAGCTTAATACTAACAAGTTTGTTTGTGTTCCGTGGTGTATAACTTATAAGTGGCAAAAAGTTGCAAAAAGGTAAAAACGCAAAGTTATTACCAAATGTATCCTTAATATCGCAAAACTAATCATTTTTGCAACTTTTTGCACGTTTCTTCTAAAAACTTACTTTTGTCCAGCAACTTATAAACTAATAAAAAAAATTTTCAAAATAAAAAAACATGTGGCTTGCATCAAGCTTAAAAGTAGAAAGAACAACGAATTTATGATAAACCTGGCTGCAAAAGGCTCAAATATAAAGAAGCAGCACCATCGTTAAAGCTAAAATTAGCATCTGCTCATAGATAATATTTCACTATTCTTGTATATGGTAAACATTTTTTTTTTGACAAATTTCAAAAAATAAAGAAAACCGAAATTATTTTACCGCCTTACGAATACAAATAAACATTTTTTAAAATTCCTGCCACATCATTTATTTATGCGGCGTGGGCGGTGGATGAAAGCAATAGTCCGATTCAAAAAGTAACAAAAACCGAAATTACACCTTTATCTTAATAGTATATATACAAAATTTCAAATTTTTATCTATAAAACTAGAGTTTATGCCTAAAAAATCGACTTTTTTCCCATAGTGCCATGGTAAATAAAGCTAGGGTTGCGCTTGGCTTTATAAAAAGTTGGTGTAAGGAATTTGATGATCCTTATATTACTAAGACTTTATTCATCTCGCTCGTCCGGGCCATACTTGAGTTCGGATCACCCGTCTGGAGTCCCCGATACGGAATTCATATTGACCGTATCGAATCTGTACAAAAGAACTTTTTGCCTTAGGGCTAGTAATCAACCCAAAAAAACGTCGTCAAAAAAAAAACTTCATATGGAAAAACATTTCTTGACGTTTTTTTCATATGAAGTTTTTTGTTTTGGACGACTTGTTGTTGGGTTGAGTACTAGCCCTAAAAGCGCCTAAACTGGGATGCAAACCACATTTTACCTTCTTTTTATAGTAGATTACTCTCATTTAACTTACCCTCCCTACACACAAAAAAAAATGGTAAAATCAACTGTTATAATTGTCAAACATGCCCCAACCATAAAAAATAGTCAATTCTACTAAGTAAATAGTTACTTTCACAACAACAAATACACACAATTAGCAAAGACACACACCTATATCCTTGACAAAATTGACAATTTTTTTTGGTTGGGGACTTTTTGACAATTTTTATACCCGTTACTCGTAGAGTAAAAGGGTATATTGTATTCGTGCAAAAGTATGTAACAGCTAGAAGGAAGCGTTTCCCACCCCATAAGGTATATATATTCTTGATCAGGGTCACTAGTTGATATAGTTATGTCTGTCTGTCCGTCTGTATGAACGCTGAGATCTCGGTAACTACAAAAGCTAGAAGGTTGAGATTTCCCACACATATTCTTGGGGTTCCTACGCAGCGCAGGTTTATTTCAGCCGAGCGCCACGCCCCCTCTTACGCCCACAATCACCCATAATCGCCCACAAACTATACTAAAATGTGTCTGGCGCCCACATTTTTAAAGATTTTTGATAAATGCAATTCTGTTGTGTTTAGTTATACCTATCGAAATGAAGAAGAAATTTTTTAAATCGGACCATTCGTTAAAAAGTTAGGCCTGATCAAAGTTTATATCTCCATCCCCCTCTCACTCCCTTTAGCCGAGTGACGGGTATTAGATAGTCGGGACACCAACCCCACTATAGCGTTCACTCTTGTTGTACCCGTTACTCGTAAAGTAAAAGGGTATATTGTATTCGTGCAAAAGTATGTAACAGCTAGAAGGAAGCGTTTCCGACCCCATAAAGTATATATATTCTTGATCAGGATCACTAGCCGAGTCGATCTAGCCATGTCCGTCTGTCCGTCTGTCTGTCTGTATGAACGCTGTGATCTCAGAAACTACAAAAGCTAGAAAGTTGGGATTACCAACACATATTCTTGGGCTTCCTACGCAGCGCAAGTTTATTTCAGCCAAGCGCCACGCCCCCTCTAACGCCCACAATCACCCATAATCGCACACAAACTATACTAAAATGTGTCTGGCGCCCACATTTTTAAAGATTTTGGATAAGTATAAATGCAATTCTGTTGTGTTTAGTTAAACCTATCGAAATGTAGAAGAAATTTTTTAAATCGGACCATTCGTTTAAAACTTATGCCTGATCAAAGTTTTTATCTCCATTTATTAGATAGTCGGGACACCAACCCGACTACTGCGTTCGCACTCCCTTTAGCCGAGTGACGGGTATTAGATAGTCGGGACACCAACCCGACTATAGCGTTCTCTCTTGTTTTTAACTTAAAAATGTTAAGTTTTTTCCATAAGTTATATAAACACTGTTTATGCGTGGGATGGTTTTAGGGTATATTTGTAAACTTCGTAGTGCCGAATAATAATTTATTTAATAACAATTTGTTATTATTGTATATAAATTTCATGTGTTACCAATTTATTCGGCGTTCAGCTTTACAGTTAAAAGCGAATTTATATTTTCCGCACTAAGAGAGCATCGTTTCTCGTGCGGAAAATGCCCTTTCCAAAGACACCTGCGGGCCTGGTGTAGCCAGCACCACCTGGGCAAGAGCAGTTAAATGTGGCGATTGCATCTTCAGGCCATCAAAAAATTGCAATATGTTGGAGTTCAATGTTATAGAGCTCATGGAGAGCGCGTCATATCTTGGGTCCACAATCTCGCGGAACCCATCGCTATCTAAATGCATGAAAGGCCTCCCATCCGTAATTACAATTTTCACAATTGAAGAAGTTAAATTAAGTTAAATTCTTCGCTGGTCGTTCCCGCACATCGCTGTTTGTCCTGTTGGGATCCCAATCTTTAAAAACATCAGCATGTTTTGCTTTGAAGTGCTGTCGCCTTTAATTTGTAACGTTTAAAAATTCGTATTTTAAACATTTACTATTCGACACTGAGACACATATGAATAACTGTCCCAGAATAACTGTCTCTGGAAAACAGAAACACATTTGAAACAAAACAAACTGTTTTCTGTTGAGCAAAGACAGAAAAAACAGAAGACAGAAATTAACCTGTTTCGTTCTGACAATTTTCTCAATTTGCCGAACAAATTGAAAGTGTCGACAGTTATTTACGAGCTCTGATTCAAATTGAAGATAATACTGATATCCTTTTTCTAAAAGAATATTTCATTTGCATTTCCTCAACAGATTTAAGACATTTTGTAACGGATTTTTGTGATTCAAAATTCAAATCGCATTAATAATATTAAAAGTACATTAAAACCAATTGATTCTCTTGCTCTTTATTACACGTGCCTCATATTGTTTAAACAAATGCAAATGTTCTAATCAAGGTGAAAAATGAATAATAACAGAAATACTAAAACCAAAATAATAATTTTATAATGCGGTTATAGTCAAATTAAATAAAAACACCTCTTATTTTTTGATATTTGATATCAGAAGTTTTTGTTTGTTTACATTTGCTCTCATAGGAGCTAATATATACATTTAAATTTAAATTGGTCAATCATAACACTATGCAGCATCATAAATTTACCTCGATGGATGCTATATTTTTGGATTCGTTACGAAATCCCAAGTTAAACTGCGTTTTCCAAAAAGTTTCCCGACGCAAGGATTCTTAGCAAAAAGACATCAAAGTTCGAAAAATGCTGAAATTGGCCAACTTTCCGGAGCTCTCAGAGGCAAACGGATTTATGGTTTGATGCGATGTTAAAGTTTGGTGACGGCAACGGGGTCAAAAAATAGCTAAATTTAATAGCTAGAAAATTATATAAATGAATTTAATTTCTAAAAATTCTTAAAAAAATATAAAATTGCTTGCGTTATGACTGTAAGTATTTTTAATAGGTAACATCCATTTGGATAATTTATTAATTTCAAATATTAAATTCACTTTTGTAATTTTTTAGCTTTTAAATATCTGATTTAGCTATTTAGTGACCCGGCTGCCAACACCAATCATTTTTGTTTACATGCCGCCGCCTATGATAAATCTTAAATTTTGACTCTGTCAACCAAAAAAAGGTGAAAAATCCAAACTTTAAAAGTCCACCATAAATCCAATTTTCCATGGATTTGGGCCATTATCGGCTTGTTTTATTCGGTAGGATTTTTTATGATTTTTCAACGGATTTATTTCGAGTTTTTACGATATATACAGCCGACTTACAGTGGACCAAAAAACACATTTTTCATCTTTGTCGAGCTTCTGCGCTGCCATCCCTTATCCAATTATATTGATCTGTATGGCAAAGTTAAGCTCTGATCTATTGGCTTTAATATAAAACGAAAACTGGCCCAATCGGGTGGATATCTGCCGCGATATAAGAAGAAATTCGAAAAAAGTCCGAAATGTAACATTTTGAACTTTAAAAAATCTTAAAAAAAACTGTGCCATCGAAAAAAAATTGCTGGTATTTTCGTGATTTGGGGGTTTAACACTAACGGAATTTGCCATCAATTGCTTTGAAGCAGTTTGGCTGTAAACTAGTGTATTCAACAATCAAACAAAAACACCTCTTAACGAGGTAAAAAAATAGTGACGACCGCACCTTCAACATACAAAAGATCTGATATCATATTTTGTGACGAAAAATAATTTTACATTCGAAAATATAAAAACACTTTCTAAAATTTACTCATTCGGCCCGCTTCAGACAAATTTATAAGATTTTACCCACACGAACATTTTTTATTGTAGCGTGCCGAAAAAGTAAATTTTAGAAAGTGTTTTTATATTTTCGAATGTAAAATTATTTTTCGTCACAAAATATGATATCAGATCTTTTGTATGTTGAAGGTGCGGTCGTCACTATTTTTTTACCTCGTTAAGAGGTGTTTTTGTTTGATATCAGAAGTTTTTAAAGAGACAATTTATACCCTGGGTTTAATTTACATATTAGTATACCTCATACCATGACCAAAAGTCATCCCCATATAACTTAGTTATTAAAAAACTAAAGCACATAGGATTGACCCCTGATCTTAGCTGAACGCCGCCTGATATATTGCAAGCACTGTTGCAAGCCCTATTAAATAGCCCAATTTAAATACAAAATTTTTTATAATCTTAATTTGTTTTTATTTTTAAGAAAATAAAAACTTATTTTTTTTAACATTTTTTTTTTTAAAGAACATGAAGTACTTTTTCAAATTTGTCAATTTTTGGAAAACTTTAAAAAATTCTAACTAAAAAAATAATTTTTTTTCGGACAAATCCTGATACACGTGATTGCTCATTTTCCGAATAGAACATGTAAAAAAAATGTTCAGGCAAATCAAAAATGTAAAAATTTTTTTTGGCCCAAATCTGTTTGGCTCGTAAATGAACGGCCCTTAGGCAGCATTAATTGTTATGAGCTGGCAAAATATAAATATAAAATATATATATAAAAACACTTTCTAAAATTTACTCATTCGGCCCGCTTCAGACAAATTTATAAGATTTTACCCACACGAACATTTTTTATTGTAGCGTGCCGAAAAAGTAAATTTTAGAAAGTGTTTTTATATTTTCGAATGTAAAATTATTTTTCGTCACAAAATATGATATCAGATCTTTTGTATGTTGAAGGTGCGGTCGTCACTATTTTTTTACCTCGTTAAGAGGTGTTTTTGTTTGATATCAGAAGTTTTTAAAGAGACAATTTATACCCTGGGTTTAATTTACATATTAGTATACCTCATACCATGACCAAAAGTCATCCCCATATAACTTAGTTATTAAAAAACTAAAGCACATAGGATTGACCCCTGATCTTAGCTGAACGCCGCCTGATATATTGCAAGCACTGTTGCAAGCCCTATTAAATAGCCCAATTTAAATACAAAATTTTTTATAATCTTAATTTGTTTTTATTTTTAAGAAAATAAAAACTTATTTTTTTTAACATTTTTTTTTTAAAGAACATGAAGTACTTTTTCAAATTTGTCAATTTTTGGAAAACTTTAAAAAATTCTAACTAAAAAAATAATTTTTTTTCGGACTAATCCTGATACACGTGATTGCTCATTTTCCGAATAGAACATGTAAAAAAAATGTTCAGGCAAATCAAAAATGTAAAAATTTTTTTTGGCCCAAATCTGTTTGGCTCGTAAATGAACGGCCCTTAGGCAGCATTAATTGTTATGAGCTGGCAAAAGTGGCTATTTTCGTTTCTTAATAACTTTAAAACGTGATTTTTTACAGTAATGTGTTATATACCAAAATTTAAGGAATCTCAAGGGCTATACAGTTTAAAGTTGTAAGGAAAATCGTTAGAGCCGTTTTTGAGAAAATTAAAAAAAAGCTAAAAAAAAAGTTTAAACCAATTGTCTTTTGTTCATATCTTTTTAACTATTACATTTACACAATGTGCATATAGAAGGCATTTAAAAGCATTTAAAAATACCTTTCAAACGAGATGCAGCACAAGTCTGTAGCTTTAGTAGTATAGAAGGTACGGCTTTCCGAATTTTAGCTATTTATAGCTGTTTTCCCGCTAAACTAGCGGGTTTTTCCAAAAGTGGTAGAACAAAACTTTTTTATATCGATGTGATGAACGTCATATCAAATTTTCAGAACTTAAAAAACATATTTTGGACAAACTGACAAACTGACAAACTGACAAACTGACAAACAGAATTAAATTTTCATTTTGGGAAGAAGAAGTAAATCTTATTTTGGCTATAACTTTTGAACGGAGCGTCCGATTCTCTGATATGACCCCTCATTTTAAGCGTATTTTCAGTAGCAATACAACTAACGTAGTCCGGGGGGCCAATTATCCCCACCGGCTCCAACAGATCCAAATTTCTAAATTTTCACTTTTACACTTTCACCGCTCTCCCTCCCAAACCAATTGATTTTCTTGAGGTCTTGGTATGCAATCCTTTAAGTTTTAGCAATACCTTTAATTTGGTGTATTACTCATTACGATCGGACTATCACAGCAGATTTTCATTTCTTCGTGTATATATAGTAGTCGCCTTCGCACACTCTCCTGGTGCGCTTCGTCACTACATGGACTGCCGTCCATAGTGATACCTGCGGAGAAACCGTAGAGGTATCCCGGTCTTTTGCGGTGAACTACATGAATTGTTCACTGCAAATAAACGGAGTAATGTACAGTGATCAAGCTGTGGAAGTAAGGGAGGAAAGAATAAAATTGACTACCACAATTTCAAAGGAGGTTACCATTGATAAAACAATAATGGACCTCAACCTTGAAACTTTGCACCTGGAAGATTTAAAACACATCAAAACTGTTACCGTCATTAAAACAAATCAGGAACGACATTTTTCTATCATTTATGGAACGCTGCTAGTAATCTGAATAGCACTCGGAGTAATCTGGAAAATTAAAGGATCAACGACCACGTTAATTCCCAACACCATCTGGAGAAACCACAAAAGTGGCCATCGCTCCATTCTCGGGGGGGAGGAGCTACCGTATCGGTACCGCCGCCTAAGCCTCCCCGTGCTACCTCGTATAAGTTAAATTTTTATCCTTTAAAAAAAATAAAAAAGGTAACGAAGGTTTTTATTTAAAGCACTTGTTTATTAGTAGTTTAAATATCGACTGACTTTTGGATACAATTGTATAAAGAATGAAACCTATTAAAGCATTGGCAGCGGCGGCGGCAGCGGCGGCAGCAGCGGCAGCGGAGACGTCAGCGGGTGGCAGCGGAGACGATGGCGGGTTGCAGTGGAGTCAGCGAAATCAGAAAGTCGGTAGCGGGGTTTTTGGACAAGTTCAGCGCTCTCGGACTTGTGTGGTGTCGGAGACGCAGGTGGGGGCAAAGCTCAGCACTGTTCCAGTCGTCTGTCGTCGAATATGAGGTGGGGAACAGTTTCTCAGAAATGATAATGGGGCTGCTTAGGCGCACAATATTTTGAACAGGATGTGGATTTGTAGTTCTTGCACAATGATATTGCAAGTGGGCAATGAACTGTGCAAGAATTTATTTTTTTGTCTTATTTTTTTATATATTTATAGGGTTATGTTTTTAGGGTGTTAACTCTTCCCCACTAAGTTGTTGCTAGTCCTCGAGCAACTGTTGATTCTTAGAAGAATGGAATATTATTGAACTCCGGTGCTAAGTTTAATTGGTTCAATTTTATTTCGGGTTTCATATTTTGAACTTCTTCTGTCATTGGAGTAGTGGGGTTCATTTGTATTATTATTTATTTTTTCGTTTTTCGGCATATGAATAATATGGATACGATAACCATTGTTATAATAAATAAGGTGATGAACGAGATTCGGTTCCACAGAGAGTGAGTTTCGAGATTTTTTTAGGTGGTTGGTATTATTAATATGAAGTGCTTCTAGGGCTTCAAGTGATAGAATTCTCAGTCGTTTGATTTCAGTTGGGGTAATTTGAATGACGGGTTGTATTGATTTCATTGTAATTATTTCTGTATTGCTGAATTCTGTATTGTTAATTATTATTGTATCGTTGGAGAAATGTATTACAAAGGTTCCTTCCAACTGATTTTTAGTGTTATTCCACTCCACTGTTCCATTGAAGTTGTTGAGTGTGATTATGCCGTCGCCAATGCTTTCAATTTTTGGTAAGTGCTGTGAGTTACTGAATTTACAAGCGGCTTTTTTGCCTTTAGTCAAATTAGGAATACAATCAGAGTTACTTAAATCAAAAATTTGGTTGTGATTACATGTTTTTATGTTTAATAATGTTTTACAATTTTCTTTTATTCCATAAATTTTATCTTGTAGTACAAATAATTCATTGCTATCTAAGTGGATTATTGAATTGTTTTTAATAACTGGTTTTAAAATAATGTTTTGATACTCAAATTTTTCAAATAATGGAATTTTAATAAGGTAAATTAAAGTAGTTTTGTTATGTAAAATTGAAACGTCAGTAAATTCTAGCATTTCTTCTATTGAAAGAGATGGCAAATTACTTAAATTGAAAGTTGTTTTTATTTCGTTTAACTCCATATTATTTAAAAGGACTGAGTTAATTATGTTTAATCTGGCCCATTGTATGGCATATCTTATATTATTAATTTCTTCTTTTATTAGTCTGATTTGATTTTGTAAACTTACAGCTATGCTTGTACTTAAAGAACTATCTTTTCTTATGGAGTTTGATAAGTCGTTTGTGACTTTTGTCATTTTATTAATTTTCTCTTCAAATTGTTTATTTATGATTACTTGTTTATTATTGTTTGAAATAATATTATTAAAATGTTGTTCGATCATAATTAAATCATCATGATCTGGATTTCCCGCAACATATTTCCAAGCAGACCCAATCCAGTTAATAGATCTTTTCTTACGATTATTAAAATTAATTGTTATTGCGTAAAGTGTGTCAAATGCTTGTGTTATTTCGTGGTGTAGGGTGTGATAAAGGTTGTTTGTTTTTAATTCGGTTTCAGTATGGTATGATATTTCATTGAGTGTTTTTTCTAGTGCTTCAAGGTTAATAATATGAAGGATGATTTTAGATGATGATTTTATTTTTCCAATTCCACGGTGAATGGAAATGGTTTGTGCGTCCGTGTAATTAGTTATTTCTACGGATCCATTAGTTGTAGCCAAATTAATAAGAATTAATCTGAAAAAAAAAATGAATTTACGTTTTACAAAGCTTAGTTTTTCGGATATGGTCCGATTCGTGGTGCTATAATCGGTTGGAATCCGCAATCGGATGACGTATTCTGGGATTTATTGAATTTTATACATATTTTATATTTAAGTACGGACCTAGGAATCTCGGAAACCTAACAATTTTTTATATTGCTTTTGTGAACAATTTTCCCTGACATTGTTGTTATCGTTGTATTGTTATCTTCTTTTACTATTTCTTTTTTGAATCGGGGAGTTAGTTTTGAACCTAACCTTACATTTAGTTTGACAAAAATTTCTTGACCTGGGCAGTACGTTATAATAGGTTTCTTGTTTTGATTATGTGTTTTTAAGTCTAACTGTTGTTTTATTTTTAGTTTATCGATATTATCTTGTCGACTTTTTTCATATTGGTCCGGATTCGTTGTGACGTTTCTCCCAAAAAAAACTTCTAAAGGTTTTTTGTTAGTTACTGAATGTATTGAAAAATTGTATTCATAAATGGCTCGATCTAACAATTCTTGGAACGTGTTGTAAATTCCATTACTTTTTAGGCATCGCATAATTTCTGAAAGTGTAGAATGGAATCGTTCTATTTGTCCATTTACTGAACTTTTATACGGGGGAGCCGTGTAGACTTTAATTCCTAATTGGTCTTTCATCATAAAAGTTATGGAGGCGGAATTCAATGATTTTTCGTTATCAATAACTACACTTTTTGGTATACCGAAATAAAATAAAAGATCGTGTAGAGCGGGTTTCACATGTTCTATTGATTTAGATTTTATAATTCTACCCTGCGCTAACTTAGAGAACTTATCTAATGCTGTCAGAACTAAATTTTTTTCTGTAGAATAAATGTCAATATGGAGAGTGTGTCCTGGGTATTCGGGGATTGGTGTTAGTTGAAGTTCTGGATTTGTGGGATGTCTGTCATATTTGACTGTTTTACAAATTTCACATTGTTTTAAAAGATTTGTAACTTTTTGTTTCATTTTTGGAAAGTAGAAGTTTTCTGAAAGCTGTTTTAAATTTTCAATCGCATTTCGATGAGCTCTATTGTGAATTTTAAGTATCTCTTCATTTTGATGGGCTTCATTAACCAGATCTTTTACTCTACTCTGGGAGAATCTTATTTTGTATTGATTGAAATTGGATGGAAATAGTCTTTGAATTTTTCCCATAATCTGTTCCGAGGTTTGTATTCCGTTTATTAGTAGTGGGTTAAGATATTGTTTTAATATTTTTCTGAGGTCGCTGTCAGTGAAAATATTTTGACTTATTTCATGACGGTTAAATGTTGGAAAAGGGTTACTTAATTTATAGCTATTATCTCCCAAATTTAAAAATATTTGATTCCTAAAAACGTTTATGGGGGTTTCAATACTAGGTATTAGATTTTCTGCAGAACTTTCACTACTATGTTGGGTTGTAACGGAATTTATTTGTGGAATCCTTGATAATGAATCGGCTACTACGTTAGATTTTCCTGGTTGGTAAATTAATGTACAATTGTATTCATCTAAGAATGATTTCCAGCGTTTTATTCTCGCGTTGCCGTTCCAATCACTCATAGAATGCGTTAATGGTTGGTGATCAGTTACAATTTTTACTTTTGTCCCTCCATATAAATAATTTCGTAAAGACTTTAAAGCCCAAATCACGGCCAACATTTCTTTTTCGTTAGTTGCGTAATTTTCTTCTGCCTTAGAAAGTGTCCTGGAAATGAATGCTACCGGTTTGTTATTTTGAGCAAGAACTGCGCCTAATGCGTAATTAGATGCGTCTGTAGTGAGTTGAAATTCCTTTTCAAAGTCGGGGTATTGTAAAATTACTTCGCTGGAAACAAGGGTATTTTTTAATTTTTTGAATGCTTCTATTGCTTCGGAATTAAAGTGAATTAGTTTTTTATTTGACATTTTCTTAGGAATTCTACCATCTTCCCCTCTTAACAATGAGGTAAGTGGTTTGGCTAGCTTTGCATAATCTTTGATAAACCTTCTATAATAACCGGACATACCTAGGAAAGATCGCAAATCTTTTAATGTTTTTGGAAAAGGATAATTGACAATGGCCTCTACTTTGACCGGATTTGTTTCGATACCTTTATCGGAAATAATAAAACCTAAAAATTCTACTCTCTTTTTAAAAAATTCACATTTGTCGAGTTGACATTTTATATTAGCTTTTTCTAGGGTATCGAATACTGTTGCCAGATTTTTGGCGTGAGTTTCATCATCTTTACCAAAAATAATTATATCATCAATATAAATATAACAGATTTCACCGATATGGGGGCGTAAAATATCATCGAGTGCTCTTTGAAATATGGCCGGAGCATTTTTTAAGCCAAATGGAAGTCGTGTAAATTCGTACTTTCCATTGTTAATGGAAAACGCAGTTTTTTCTATGTCGCTTTCTTTGAGGAGGATTTGATGAAAGCCATTTTTTAAATCAAGGACTGAAAAAATTTTATTGTTTCCCAATTGGGCTAAAACTTCATTAATATTAGGTATCGGATACTTGTCTGCAACAGTAACTAAGTTTAATTTTCTGTAATCAATTACTACTCGGAATTTTTTTATTTTAGAGGCATCCATTTTTTTTGGAACAAGCCAAACGGGAGAATTGTACGGAGAGCGGGATGGTCTTATTATTCCGTCGTGTAATAGTTCTACGATTTGTCTCTCTACTTCAGATTTAGCCCCTACTGGTAAGGGATAATATCGTGAGTAAACCGGACTATCTGAGTTAGTGCGTATTTCTGCTTTAACGTTAGTAGTGTAAGTCAGTTTTTTGTCTGGGTCTGCAAAAAGGGTGGAATATTTTTTTAAAAGGGTTTCAAGATAACATTTTTGATTGTTCGTTAGATGATCTGTTCTATTAAATATTGTATTTATTGAATTGAATATTTTTTCTCTCATGGGTATAACTTTTCCGGTTTTGATAATTATTTTTTGTTCTTGGGTGTTAATTACTGCGCCTACCTTTTTAAGGTAGTCGTTTCCCAAAATGGCGTCAAATGATTTTAAAGTTGGTAAGAGATAAAATTTAACATTAGTGTTAGGGATGTTAAAAAGGTTTGCCATTTTGTGATGAGTTATTTTTATGCTTCCCCCGACGGTAACAGCGTTAAAAGACTTTTCATTTAGCAAAGGGTTAGAAACATGTTTGGGTTGAATATAACTTTTGTTTGAACCTGTGTCTACTAATATTTTTAAAACACGGCCGCTCCTCAACTTACACTCGATATAAGGTAAAGAGGAGTTCTTTATTCTAAAAAATGTAAATCGCTATATTCCTCTGGATTATTGTCGAGGTCAGTATTTTGTGTGTAATCTTCAAGGTCTTGTTCTATATTATTTTCTATTTCGTATTCTGTCAGTGCTGGATCATATTCTGTTTGCGTTGCATAATTTTCTGCATCGTACGTCTGGGGATCTTCGGCTTGTATGTTAAAGTGTCTCTGTTTTTTGTCTGTGTGTTCCATTGGAATTGGGGGTCTTTTACCTGTTTCAAATTGTTTGGGGCGATTCATGTAGTTTATTGCTTTAGTACGAACAGTAGAATCAATCTCCATTGGTTCTGGCTTGGGCTGTGGCTTAGGGGCTGTCGGATAAATAGGTCGTTGTGTTGAATACACTTTTGGAAAAGTATTAATTGGTTGGGAATTTTGATAGTAATAGTGCTGTCTGGGGGGTACAGGCGGCTTAGACTGGCTATATTGAATAAATTGAGGTTGTGGTCTAAAGTTACTCGGAGGGTTTGTTCGGGGTGCTGGAATTGGCTTCTGAAAATTATTTCTAAAGTTGGTGTGGGCCAATTTGGAGTTGGCGTGGTTGGCCCTATAATTTTGATTTTCCAATTTTAAACACAGATGTAATGCAGATGGGAGATCTATTGGTTCTCTCATTCCGAGGAGTCGAGGTAGATCACCTCTTAAACCTCTTATGAATGTGTCAAGAGCCTTATCTCGGTACATTTTGGTCATTAATTGTTGTGATTCTTTACTTACGTCCATACAACCGATTTTATTTAATATTAATGAAAGGTGCTTGTAGACAGATTGATGAAATTCCTCTACTGATTGCTGACTAGTTTGGATGATCATGGTCATTTGGTATTCTAAAGTACTGAGGTCCCGTTTATCGGCATAGTGCAATGTCAAACATTTTGATATTGCACTCCAATTGAGTGGAATGTTATATGATTCCAAAGCCGTATCAGCATTTCCCGTTATTTTGTTGCGGATGGAATGTAAAATTCCGAAGTACTTTGCGGTTCCTTCTTGGCCTGCGTAACTTTCTAATATTCGCTCAACACCTTTTTTCCATGAACTAAATTCGGATCTATCTCCAGAAAACTCCCGAATACTTTTCACAATGTCGGGTATTTTGTCTAGCTCGTTTATGTTTCCGCGATATTCTGGAGAAATGGATTGATCGGACAGATTATAAAAATCATGTATTGGGTTATTGATTTGTCGGACAAGATTCGGTAAATTTCTTGTGAGTATTTGATTCACAACTGTAGTTACAATAGCAGTTAATTCTGCGAGGTTTGGTTGGCCCTGAGGAGCTGCTGGGGGGGGAGGGGGGTTAATAATCGGGGGTCTAATTAGAGGTTGGTGTTGTTGGTTCATATTTAAATGTTAATAATTCTATTAAAAGCTGAAAATAATTATTTGAATAATAATAAGGATGATAATAACGATTGGTATTGATGTGAAAAAATATTAATGTAAATTGTCAGTTAAAAATAAGTATTTGCTTTTATTTTTTATTTATATTTTGTAAGGTCCAGTGGCTGGACTTTTCCTTTTATTTCGGAGGGTCTCTATGAGAGTCGCGAAATTGGAATATTTTATACTGAATTTTCAGTAAATTTTTGTGTTTTGATCTTTTTACTTTTGGTTAAAAAAAAATTTTTTTTTTTATTTCATTTGTGTTTTATCCGTTTTTTATTGGTGTTTGTCTTCCTTTTGCGGAGGGTTTAAATTTGTATTGAGTAAAAACTTACAGTAAAATTGTTGATATGGCTACTCCAGCGGGCGATCCGGAATTCATCCTGTTTAGATCCTTTGAACTTACTGAGGTTCCTGAAATCTGCTCCTTTTTTTTTGCTGGTTTTCCTGGGTGCTGAACTTGCAGGAAGTGTAGTCCACCGAAATTAAATTGTTAGGTTTTTTAAGCCACTTTTTTTTTCGCTTTACCGGGAAGTCAAATTAATGGCTTCGAGTCGAACCGATAACGCTTATTGAACCAGACGGACTGCAAATTATTTATTGCAGTTTTTTTTCGCGAACTTACTAACCGTTTTGTTGTTTCGTTCACTTTGTCTGGTCCCTGTTCGGGCGCCAGTTAAATTTTTATCCTTTAAAAAAAATAAAAAAGGTAACGAAGGTTTTTATTTAAAGCACTTGTTTATTAGTAGTTTAAATATCGACTGACTTTTGGATACAATTGTATAAAGAATGAAACCTATTAAAGCATTGGCAGCGGCGGCGGCAGCGGCGGCAGCAGCGGCAGCGGAGACGTCAGCGGGTGGCAGCGGAAACGATGGCGGGTTGCAGTGGAGTCAGCGAAATCAGAAAGTCGGTAGCGGGGTTTTTGGACATAGTTCAGCGCTCTCGGACTTGTGTGGTGTCGGAGACGCAGGTGGGGGCAAAGCTCAGCACTGTTCCAGTCGTCTGTCGTCGAATATGAGGTGGGGAACAGTTTCTCAGAAATGATAATGGGGCTGCTTAGGCGCACAATATTTTGAACAGGATGTGGATTTGTAGTTCTTGCACAATGATATTGCAAGTGGGCAATGAACTGTGCAAGAATTTATTTTTTTGTCTTATTTTTTTATATATTTATAGGGTTATGTTTTTAGGGTGTTAACTTATATGGATGACGACCGGCAGCTCCCCGTCCATCGCCCTACATAGAACTGCAATGTCAGCAACAGGCAGGATGTACTCCCGCTCGAGCGAATACGCCTAATAAAATTATTCTGATTTTGAACTCGAAGAAAGAAAGAAGTGCAGTTCTTATTTAACATAACTTAAACTATTACAAATATTACAAATACTACCTATGTCGCAAGAGGTCGGTCTGGCTCTAGCCTGAGAAATAAATGGCCCGTTGCCACTTCCATTTCGTCAGTTCCAGTTATCGATGTCCGTTATCAAGATCCCAGCGCACAGTGGGGTAACAGAGGCCGATTTTGCGAATTAATGTTAAAATCAAATCTCAAAAATCTCTAAAAGTAATGATGGGTGTTTATGGTACATTGAATGACCTTTCATAATCTAAAACTGAAATCGCATTTAGTTTTATCAGACCAGAGTTATCCTTTCTCAAAGTTACAATTTGATTCACATTTCATCAAGACTATCCAAATTTTTCCTTTTCTTTTTACTTTTACTTTTTATTCATTTTTAAAAAAATATTAAACTAACAATCTTTAATGTACCAAAAACTGGAAATGCCATTGTTTTCTTTTAAATGTTAACTAATTTTTCATTTAAAAACAAAAATTTAGAATTCATATATTATATTTTTAATAAATATTTTTTATACACCTTAAATTTAACCTGATTCTGAGAAATCTTTAAAGATTTCTCCGAAGAGCCGGGTTTCGCCGTGTTTATATTTTACTGAAAATTTCTCTGATATATAAACTTTCAAATGAGCAAAAATAGAGGTGCTGTTTTGTGCATTTTTTGAGAAAAGTTAATAACAGTAACCTAACCTCAAAAATTAAAAATTTTCCAGAAACGGTTTTATTAGTACGTTTGCCTTTCTTGGGGATATTTTAAGGAAGTAAATTGCACTTTTACTAACTTTTAGGCAGCAGAGTTGGAATCTTTTGTTCCTGTACCTCGATCGTTTATAGTTATGGAGATATCTTCACATTTGTAAGCCAAAAAGGTGCGCTTACTCTTTTAGCTTTTGTGGGTGAATTAATTGACCAATCCGAATCAAATTTGGCTCTAAATGCATATAAAACAATTGGAAAAAGACCTTTAAGGTTAACAGTCAGCCCAAATCGTGAGAATTGTTATTCGATTTTCAATAAAATTGTTCGATAAAAAATATATGGCAGATACGGACACAGATTGTTAAGACTGTTTAATAATTTTAGTGTTAATAAAGTATTATGAAAAAAAAAACATACAAAAAAAAAACCCAAATTTTTGGTCAAAAAACTTTTTTCGCCCCTAAATATTAATCGAAAATGGTTGGACAACATAAGAAATGTTTTTATTTAATATTTAAGATATTAACAATTACCTAAAATAATAATATAAAACAAATTTACTGCAAATGCATTGAGACACACGAAAATAACAGAATAACATAGTTTTCGTCTATTTTACTAAAATTAAAAATTAATTTTAAATACTAAAAAAAATATTTTTTTAGTAAATCCGTTTTTCTTTTATAAGTGATTTAAACTTGTTAAAAAAAATTTTTTTTGGGCATCGTATCATGCTTGGTTGATTTGATTCGCACTTTTGGCCTCTGTTACCCCACTGTGCAGCGTTGCCATTTTCATTCCAGTCAGTCTCGAATACCAATGTTTATGTTGAAACAGGTGAGTGAATTCGAGATTTTGTGTTCCTTTGTAATGCCAGCGTTTCTTTCCTTTTGCAGCTCCGTGATCCACTAGATTCAGATCCACTAGATTTGGTGGGACGAACACACAACTATACTGAGCAGACCTAAAAAATCAGTTTGTTACAAGCTTTTAAGTCCCCCATAACAGTCTTACTCATATGACATGCCTAAATCAAACTTTATCATTTCTTCGTTGCTTGCGATCCACACTTCTCTGTGGTAAGCCGAGGCGAAATCAAAACCCTTGCTTTTGTCTTCCAAATAAAATTCCTAGTAAAGCGTGAGGGGGATTGAAAGCAGGGGGTGGGGTGGGATGAAATCCTATACAGGATATGGTTTTTTAGGAGTATGCTACACACAATTTGTACTGAAAACGCCCCCGACAAAAATTGCTCTCGTGACACTGCACCAAACTTAACACCTTTGGATCGGGCAATCTGGATTCTCGTTTTCCACCTAGTCTTGGCCGAATTCGAGGACTTACCGGTTTTTGTTTAGGTACAGCAACTGGCTTTGACACCTTAGAGTCTACTAAAACTATGTATCAATAAACTGGAATATTTTTTTGTCCTTCGGCAAACTTTGCACAGGGTCTGACATCAATCAATAACTGACTATTTTATCCACAATACTAAAGCTCATATCAGAAGAAAATATCGTTAGTATGTTGTGTTCTTTTATGCCAACGACAAGTGACTTGTTATAATGGTTAGATCGACTCAGCTAGTGATCACTTCCTTATACTAGTTACATACGTCTTAACCAATACAATATACCCACTTACTTTACAAGTATTTTGTGTTAGTGTAGCATTAAACAAAATG
Source organism: Drosophila prostipennis (assembly GCA_037075205.1). NCBI lineage: Eukaryota > Metazoa > Arthropoda > Insecta > Diptera > Drosophilidae > Drosophila > Drosophila prostipennis. The sequence goes on from JBAMCJ010007600.1 coordinate 52,289, forward strand.
TGCTTATATTTGTTTAAAAGCTTTAAATTTAAGCTAAAAAAATATTTAAAGTAAATGTTTTTATTTATATTACATTTCATATTATAATTATTTGAGATTATACTAAATTATATTAGACTTTTACAACGAAACAAATCAATATCAATTATACATAGTATATTAAATAAACCAAATTATACTATTTATCTCATGCAAAATCCGCGCCACTGTTTTCATCATCCGATGACTCCATTTTTCTTCGTTTTTTTTTGCTTTGCACATGATTTGCCTTGCGGACACTTGCTTTTGAAGTTGAAACGGACGCTTTTACAATATGAGATATTAGTTCTTCGGGCACATCCTAAAAGAACGAAATAAAAACTGATTAATCTTTGAAATGCGAATAAGGACAAAATTGCAACCATCTGTGCCATTCCAGAATTTATTGGGAAGTGAATTAGTCAAGAAAATCCCTTCAGCCTTATTCATTCCGCTCGAATTCCATTAAGCGGTGAAACAGACTTAGTTCTTCCGCTGATTTGAAATCGCTGACTATTGTGACTTACCATTTGATAAAGGTTAGCTTAGCATTAAGCGTCTTAAGTTATTAATGGGTTTAATGGTGATTTTTGCCAAAAACAAACACTATTTCATGATATTTATACCCATTACTCGTAGAGTAAAAGGGTATATTGTATTCGTGCAAAAGTATGTAACAGGTAGAAGGAAGCGTTTCCGACCCTATAAAGTATATATATTCTTGATCAGGATCACTAGCCGAGTCGATCTAGCCATGTCTGTCTGTCCATCTGTCCGTCTGTCCGTCTGTCTGTCTGTCTGTCTGTCTGTATGAACGCTGGGATCTCGGAAACTATAAAAGCTAGGAGATTGACATTTTGCATGCAGATTCTAGGAGCTCCTACGCAGCGCAAGTTTGTTTCAAAATGGTGCCACGCCCCCTTTAACGCCCACAATAGCGTATAAACGATTTTAAAAATTTAAATATTTCGGAAAAGTAAAAATGTAGTTTTGTTGTGTTTATCAATACAATACTCGAAATGTAGAAGACATTTTTTAAATCGGACCATTCGTTTAAAACTTATGCCTGATCAAAGTTTTTATATCCCTCGCACTCCCTTTAGCTGAGTTACGTTTATTAGATAGTCGGGACACCAACCCGACTACAGAGTTCGCACTCCCTTTAGCTGAGTGACGGGTATAAGATAGTCGGGACACCAACCCGACTATAGCGTTCTCTCTTGTTTTTAAATATTTCTAATGAAAAATCTCTAAAAGTAATGATGGGTGTTTATGGTACATTGAATGACCTTTCATAATCTAAAACTGAAATCGCATTTAGTTTTATCAGACCAGAGTTATCCTTTCTCAAAGTTACAATTTGATTCACATTTCATCAAGACTATCCAAATTTTTACTTTTACTTTTTACTTTTACTTTTTCTTCATTTTTAAAAAAATATTAAACTAACAATCTTTAATGTACCAAAAAACTGGAAATGCCATTGTTTTCTTTTAAATGTTAACTAATTTTTCATTTAAAAACAAAAATTTAGAATTCATATATTATATTTTTAATAAATATTTTTTATACACCTTAAATTTAACCTGATTCTGAGAAATCTTTAAAGATTTCTCGGAAGAGCCGGGTTTCGCCGTTTTCATATTTTACTGAAAATTTCTCTGATATATAAACTTTCAAATGAGCAAAAATAGAGGTGCTGTTTTGTGCATTTTTTGAGAAAAGTTAATAACAGTAACCTAACCTCAAAAATTAAAAATTTTCCAGATACGGTTTTATTAGTACGTTTGCCTTTCTTGGGCATATTTTAAGGAAGTAAATTGCACTTTTACTAACTTTTAGGCAGCAGAGTTGGAATCTTTTGTTCCTTTACCTCTATCGTTTATAGTTATGGAGATATCTTCACATTTGTAAGCCAAAAAGGTGCGCTTACTCTTTTAGCTTTTGTGGGTGAATTAATTGACCAATCCGAATCAAATTTGGCTCTAAATGCATATAAAACAATTGGAAAAAGACCTTTAAGGTTAACAGTCAGCCCAAATCGTGAGAATTGTTATTCGATTTTCAATAAAATTGTTCGATAAAAAATATATGGCAGATACGGACACAGATTGTTAAGACTGTTTAATAATTTTAGTGTTAATAAAGTATTATGAAAAAAAAACATACAAAAAAAAAAACCCAAATTTTTGGTCAAAAAACTTTTTTCGCCCCTAAATATTAATCGAAAATGGTTGGACAACATAAGAAATGTTTTTATTTAATATTTAAGATATTAACAATTACCTAAAATAATAATATAAAACAAATTTACTGCAAATGCATTGAGACACACGAAAATAACAGAATAACATAGTTTTCGTCTATTTTACTAAAATTAAAAATTAATTTTAAATACTAAAAAAAATATTTTTTTAGTAAATCCGTTTTTCTTTTATAAGTGATTTAAACTTGTTAAAAAAAATTTTTTTTGGGCATCGTATCATGCTTGGTTGATTTGATTCGCACTTTTGGCCTCTGTTACCCCACTGTGCAGCGTTGCCATTTTCATTCCAGTCAGTCTCGAATACCAATGTTTATGTTGAAACAGGTGAGTGAATTCGAGATTTTGTGTTCCTTTGTAATGCCAGCGTTTCTTTCCTTTTGCAGCTCCGTGATCCACTAGATTCAGATCCACTAGATTTGGTGGGACGAACACACAACTATACTGAGCAGACCTAAAAAATCAGTTTGTTACAAGCTTTTAAGTCCCCCATAACAGTCTTACTCATATGACATGCCTAAATCAAACTTTATCATTTCTTCGTTGCTTGCGATCCACACTTCTCTGTGGTAAGCCGAGGCGAAATCAAAACCCTTGCTTTTGTCTTCCAAATAAAATTCCTAGTAAAGCGTGAGGGGGATTGAAAGCAGGGGGTGGGGTGGGATGAAATCCTATACAGGATATGGTTTTTTAGGAGTATGCTACACACAATTTGTACTGAAAACGCACCGACAAAAATTGCTCTCGTGACACTGCACCAAACTCAACACCTTTGGATCGGGCAATCTGGATTCTCGTTTTCCACCTAGTCTTGGCCGAATTCGAGGACTTACCGGTTTTTGTTTAGGTACAGCAACTAACTTTGACACCTTAGAGTCTACTAAAACTATGTATCAATAAACTGGAATATTTTTTTGTCCTTCGGCAAACTTTGCACAGGGTCTGACATCAATCAATAACTGACTATTTTATCCACAATACTAAAGCTCATATCGGAAGAAAATATCGTTAGTATGTTGTGTTCTTTTATGCCAACGACAAGTGACTTGTTATAATGGTTAGATCGACTCAGCTAGTGATCACTTCCTTATACTAGTTACATACGTCTTAACCAATACAATATACCCACTTACTTTACAAGTATTTTGTGTTAGTGTAGCATTAAACAAAATGTGCTTATATTTGTTTAAAAGCTTTAAATTTAAGCTAAAAAAATATTTAAAGTAAATGTTTTTATTTATATTACATTACATATTATAATTATTTGAGATTATACTAAATTATATTAGACTTTTACAACGAAACAAATCAATATCAATTATACATAGTATATTAAATAAACCAAATTATACTATTTATCTCATGCAAAATCCGCGCCACTGTTTTCATCATCCGATGACTCAATTTTTCTTCGTTTTTTTTTGCTTTGCACTGGATTTGCCTTGCGGACACTTGCTTTTGAAGTTGAAACGGACGCTTTTACAATATGAGATATTGGTTCTTCGGGCACATCCTAAAAGAGCGAAATAAAAACTGATTAATTTTTGAAATGCGAATAAGGACAAAATTGCAACCATCTGTGCCATTCCAGTATTTATTGGGAAGTGAATTAGTCAAGAAAATCCCTTCAGCCTTACTTCATTCCGCTCGAATTCCATTAAGCGGTGAAACAGACTTAGTTCTTCCGCTGATTTGAAATCGCTGACTATTGTGACTTACCATTTGATAAAGGTTAGGTTAGCATTAAGCGTCTTAAGTTATTAATGGGTTTCATGGTGATTTTTGCCGAAAACAAACACTATTTCATGATATTTATACCCATTACTCGTAGAGTAAAAGGGTATATTGTATTCGTGCAAAAGTATGTAACAGGTAGAAGGAAGCGTTTCCGACCCCATAAAGTATATATATTCTTGATCAGGATCACTAGCCGAGTCGATCTAGCCATGTCTGTCTGTCCGTCTGTCCGTCTGTCTGTCTGTCTGTATGAACGCTGGGATCTCGGAAACTATAAAAGCTAGGAGATTGACATTTTGCATGCAGATTCTAGGAGCTCCTACGCAGCGCAAGTTTGTTTCAAAATGGTGCCACGCCCCCTTTAACGCCCACAATAGCGTATAAACGATTTTAAAAATTTAAATATTTCGGAAAAGTAAAAATGCAGTTTTGTTGTGTTTATCAATACAATACTCGAAATGTAGAAGACATTTTTTAAATCGGACCATTCGTTTAAAACTTATGCCTGATCAAAGTTTTTATATCCCTCGCACTCCCTTTAGCTGAGTTACGTTTATTAGATAGTCGGGACACCAACCCGACTACAGAGTTCGCACTCCCTTTAGCTGAGTGACGGTTATAAGATAGTCGGGACACCAACCCGACTATAGCGTTCTCTCTTGTTTTTAAATATTTCTAATGATATTCTAAGCTATCATGTTACATTTTAGGTACATGCTTGCTCAGTAACATAACAACAATTTTCGAATATTTAATATCAAATAAAAACAGCTTTTAAGGAGGTAAAAAACTAGTGACGATCGCACCTTCAACATACAAAAGTTCTGATATAAACATTTGTGACAAATTATTACACTCGTCATAAAATACACTTTCTAACATTTTCTGATTCGGCCCGCCCTAGCAAACTATTCCAGCCTTTTTGCCTTCACAGGCATTTTCTATTGCAGCGTGCCGAATGAGAAAATATTAGAAAGTGTATTTAATAACGAGTGGAATAATTTTTCGTCTTAGGAAAAATTTACAACATTTCGGCCAGCCGAAGTTTATATACATTTGCAGGTATGCCTATTTAAAATATTTTTTTTAAATTGTCAAAAATCAAAACGCTTACTTCCCACATAGTTACAATTAGGGTATTCAATTGTGTTGCAAACGTTTGAAAAGTGTAAAAGGGTAAGCAGTTCCAACAAAAATTTCCATACAAAATAATTTTCAAGGCCTATAACACCCCAGCCTAGGTATACAAATCTGTTGTACTTGTGTAAAAATAGGGGGTTAATAATGGGTAGGAATTTAAGCTAAAATACTAAAAATATACTGAAAAGTTGGATTTTTTTAATTACACAAAATTACAAAGCCTTCTTTTCATTCACAGCTCTACATTTTTAAACAAATACTTTAAGCAATAAAAAAATTTAAAAGTTGGCTTTCTATTGAACGTCAATTTCTTGCAACGATTTTTTTAAATATAGGGCGTTCACAATTCTCGTCTGGCAAACTTACAAATCTAACACTTTTGCAACGCAATTGAATACCCTAAATGTTTTTTCTATTATTTTTGATTATTCCTATGGTAGCCATAAGATATAAAAGACTAGCTACCTTAGGAAAATTACAGAGCTAAATACAAGTCCCAACACCAGATCTGCGTGGAGATTTCTAAAAAATCTTAAAAACTGTCAAGAAACACCGTCTGAGAAGTTTGACCTAGATAAGTCTAGTCAGTATCTGGTTTTTTTGAAAAACCAAATACCGTTGGAAAATCAAGATGTAGATGATAGTTTAATTGCCACAAAAAACAATGATAGTCCAAATTTTTCAATAGATGAGCTTGAGCAGATTTTGAATAAACCTAAGAAAACTGCTGGTGGTTTGGACAAAATAACGTACAGTATGGTTAGCGCACTAAACCTTGAAGCCAAAAAAGAGCTGGTCTTGTTCTACAATGACTTAGTGGCCAACTGTAATTTTCCAAAAGAATGGAGAAGTATCAAGATTACTCCTATTCCAAAAAAGGACAAGGACCTGACTAATGTCGAAAATTTTAGGCCAATATCTCTCATCTCTGTGTTGGCAAAAACAGTAAACAGCCTTGTTAAAATGAGACTGGAAAAGTTTACTAAGGAAAATGAAGTGTTACCATACAGATCTTACGCATATCAAAAGGGTAAATCTGCTTCAATGTGCATTAACGATGTGATAAATGCAATAGCATCAAAGAAAATGATACAGCATTGCGTTATCATGGCGGTTGTAGATCTATCTAATGCTTACAATTGTGTTAATGTAAATTCTTTAAAGGTGATCATGGAGAGTGAAAACTATCCAAAGGTTTTAATAGACTGGTACCTCAGTTTTCTATCAAAAAGGGTCTTGAAATTAGGAGAAGCTGTTCAAACTGTCAGTGGTGGCACTCCGCAGGGATCATGCTTATCCCCTTTTCTTTTCAACATTTACACTAAAAGATTACATCAAATATGCAATGGCCAGACCCAAGTAATGCAATTTGCGGATGATTTTGTAATAATCTCCTCGGAACGGAATTTCAATAGAACGGCAGATAATCTACAAAGGAAGCTCATAGATTTTAACTTGCTATGCCATGATTTAGGTTTTTCGTTTAATCCTAGTAAATCTGCTATAGTTAATATAGGTAAAGGACGCACTCGAGTAGTAGAAGCGAAAATCGAAAATGTTCCTATTCCAAATCGGAAGAAAATACTTTTTTTGGGGAGAGTTTTATCCGCTAACATGTCGCTTAGTGATCATGTGAAGAAGGTGAAAGATGATACCAAGAAGAGTAAAAGAATTATTTAGTATGCAACAACCATCAAATCAGGTCTAAAGCCGAGAATAAGCACTAATCTTTTCAAATCCTTTGTTCGTGCCAAGCAGGAATATGCAATAACGAGTCTTGCGAATATGGGTATTGGGGCAAGCAGGAATTTAGAAATTGCTCAGGCAAGTGTGCTAAGAAGGTGTGTTGGTGTTCCACCAGGAACTAGCAAACATGAAATATTTGCTCTTGCAGGTGTAATGCCGCCAATGTTTCGTGCAAAATTTCTTACGGCGAGAGAGCTCGCTCAAGTGTTCCCTGGCCGATACAAGCTACACGAGTACCATTAAGGACTTCAGTTTCTTCTTTGAGAATAGGGGAGAGGTCTGTAGGTTGGTACACCTTTTGTTTTTAGTCTACCATTTGGACATTTGCTTTTGAAACTTCACGTGTTAGGTACCGATCGAAAGCTTAGTCTTTTAGCTGAACAATAAAGCAAAAAAAAAAATTTTTTTTCTCTGGGGAAAACTAAAAAATAATTTTTTTTGAAAAGTGCCAAAAAATGACAATTTGAAAAAGAGGTCTGTAAGTTGAGACACTTTTAAAAGTCAATAATACGCACACCAAAAGTACTCCAAACTTTTAAAAACTATTTATTTATGTTAATTTAGTCAATTTTAGTTCGTCTTAAATTATTTCCCATCCATTTTTTAAGAACTTAGACCAAATAACAATTAAAACCAAAAGGCTCATTGAACATTCACTTTTCCCCTAATATCAAAGAAATGTACTAGGCAGAAAGCGACCTCTGTCGGGCTAAGGCCTTTTTGTATGAAAAATGGGTGTCTCAACTTACACGCTCAAAGTGTCCCAACTTACACTAAATGGATGTTTCGGGAAAAAATTAATAACTTTTTTTCTGACTGTGACATTAAGCTGATTCTTTTTTTAATTTGTTAACAGTTAATTTACTAATGTTTTAAATCTCTTACCAAGTTAATTTAAGCACGTTATTAATTTTTAATGGAATTTTGAAAAAAGTGGACAAAAACTTTTTTGGTGCAAAATGGTACACCACTCTCACAGCTTAAATCTGGCTAGAGCCTGGCTTATAATGTTTTCCCCAAAAGTTTTGTCACTGAAAAGGACTACAAAAAAAAAATAAAAAAAATTTTTTTAGTGGAAAAGTTTTGAGAAAATTGAGTGTCTCAACTTACAGACTGTCTCAACCTACAGACCTCTCCCCTACTAAAATTCGATGTTCCTTCTGTTTTTCAAGGAAGGTAAATGTAAAAGAGAAAGTGCTGGAGAAAAACAAGGAAGAATATTCGTGGGAGGAAGTGAAGGCCATATACAGTGAGATAATAACTGGGTACTTGGACAGGGGTTGGAATGTTATATCCACCGATGCTTCCTTAAGTTCGGTTGCTAGTGGAATTGGCATCGTAGAGTTGCCTAGTGGAAGTACGCACAAATTCAAAGTCGAATCGTCCTTATCATCCGTGAGTGCAGAGTTAGCGGGTATAAAACTAGCCAGTGAGATCTGTCAAAGAAATAAGTATATACAGGCGGCCATTTTCTGCGATTGCTTGGGTGCAGTTAACTTAATAAAAAATAAGGAAAATGAGTCTTATATTGTGCAAGAAATTCACGACATAGTTCAGAAATCGGTTTTTACTGTTATATGGATTCCAGGACACAAAGGAATCGAAATTAATGAAAAGACTGATGCTGCAGCAAAGTTGGCTGTCAGTGAGGGTAGTACTATAGATATTAAATTTAGCACCAAAGTCGCCTTAAGGGAAATCAAAAAGATTCTAAATCACAAATGGAATGAGGACTATAAAACCAAATGTAGAAACAAAGGGTCTAACCTTATAAAAATATTTCCTGACATTCCCATAAAGCCATGGCACTTTAACCTCAAATGGGAAGCCAAAAGCATTAAAGTGCTAAATAGACTAATGGTAGATCATACGTATGATAAAGTATTCTTAAATAGAATTAAAGTTGCTAACTCTAATCTCTGTGATACCTGTAACGTACCTGAATATGTCGAACATCAAATCTTTAACTGCCAAAAACTAACTAACATCAGAACTAAATTTAAAATTTTAACTACTATAATAACCTAACTAGTTTACTAGAAAAACAAGAAAGGAAGCTAGCTTCGGCCAGCCGAAGCTTATATACCCTTGCAGATAATTCCTATTTACCACTAATTTTCCGATCGTTCCTATGGCAGCTATATGATATTGATAAAATTAAAATCGAAATTCGAAAACATTTAAAAATAGTCATATCCCAGAGTAGAAGAGAATACGATAAAAACCAACGAAGCAATAATTTATTTCCGATTATATTCCCATTAATTTTTTTTTCCTATGGCAGCTATATGATATAGTCGTCCGATTTTGAAAAAAAATTATTCGAAATTCAGAATTAGAAAAAAAAAGGGATTTCCAAAAGAAGGAGGTTATAGGTTCAAAAACACCCAAGATATAATTTTTTTACATTTTGTTCCCCGACTATTCCTATGGGAGCTATATGATATGATTGTCCGATCCGGCTCGTTCCGACTTATATACTAGCTGCAATAGATATAAGACTTTTGGGAAAGTTTTAGCCCAATAGCTTTAAAACTGAGAGACTAGTTTGCGTAGAAACGGACAGACGGACATGGCTAGATCGACTCGTCTAGTGATGCTGATCAAGAATAGGGTCGGAAACGTCTCCTTCACTGCGTTGCAAACTTCTGATTGAAATCATAATACCCTCTGCAAGGGTATAAAAATCAGAAATGAAACCTATAAAATATGCAATTTTGTTGTAATTTATAATTGTGTATTTCAGACGAGAACTCAAGGTTTTAATGTGTACAATTGAATTCTATCAAGTATCTTCTTCCCTTTTGCGCTCTTTTTTAAATAACAAGGTGATTTTCAAAAACAGATAGCTGCGCTTTATCTGCAACCCAATCTAAACTGATAATCCGAAATATTTAAATTTTTATATTAGTATATAAATGTGGGCGTTAGAGGGGGCGTGGCGCCTTCTTGAAACAAACTTGCGCTGCGTAGGAACTCCAAGAATCTTCATGCCAAATACCAATCCTCTAGCTTTTATAGTTTCCGAGATCTCAGCGTTCATACAGACAGTCGGACAGACGGACTTGGCTAGATCGACTCATATAGTCGGAAACGCGTCCTTCTACCTGTTACATACTTTTGCACGAATACAAAATACCCTTTTTCTTTACGAGTAACGGTATAAAAAAAGAAAAATTACCATAGAAGAACAGCGAGTTCTTAGCCATTTATATTTCTTTGGCACAATAAAAATGGTATGGAATACTTAAAAGTAGAGTATCATAGGTTGTGGCATTAAGTAAAAAATAAAAGAATAGCGAGTTCCTAAGGAAAGGAGGAACTTTCTATATTTTAGTACCTAAATAAATATCTTAAATAAATCTACCAACCTTCTGGCCGTTTTTAAAAAAAATCTCAAAAACCGTTAATTCAAATCCTTGAATAAGAATTGGTCGCTTTTCGAAGATTGAGCGATTTGATCTCAAGGATCGAAACGAAATCAACCTCGAATTCTTCAGAAGAGGAGGAATTCAAAGAAATGCTATGGAACAAAGGTTTGTTCTATTATGTTATATAACAATTTACTCATTGGTTTTTTAAAAAAAATTCTCAACAGTGAATTCAAATCTTTGACTAAATATTGATGTCTTCGTAGAGATTGATGACGCAATTCAACTTATTAATCAAAGTTCGACTCTGTAAACTTTAAAGTTTAAAGACATTTTTCCTCCGACCCTTAATTGGGGAATAAGATGCTGGGAAAGGGCCCTATGCAGGGACCGTAACAGTTATAAGTTTAATTAGTAAAAATAATTTTTAACGGTTATTTAAAATCTTTATTGTAAAAGTTTTAAAATAATTATTAGTATCAATTTTATTTTATAATATCCCTCAAAAATAACTTTTATTTTTGATTTTTATTTTATAAGTCTCGAATAACAGTTATTTATGATTATTCAAATAAAAGTCTCTGAGAAACTTTTTTCTTCAAATCAAAAAAATAAAAATCACTCAAAGACTTTTATTCTGACTTTTCGTAAGTAAAAGTCTTTGAAAGACTTTTATTTTTCAAAAAATAAAATAAAAGTCTTTTCCATATATCTCTCGAACTGTTCAAGTCTAAGCTACCAAATTTATAACATGGGTTTTTCTTAATTGTTTTAAAATTCAGCTTTAATCCAATTCCTCATCGCGATTTTCCACTATCTAACAATTTTGTATTCCCCAAATAATGAAATCCAGAATTACACAGCTTCTAAGCTTAAAAGACACAATCTATTTTTTTTACTTTTTACCCACTCTTAAAAAATGAAATTTTATTGCTCAATAACAATGTTTATGGAAGCGACATTTTTTTCCCATCTTGTTTTTAAAATAAAAATGCGCTCTTGTATAAATTTAATACATGCCTGCGCCCAGTGTCGGATCTAGGATTTTATTGTGGGGGCTGATATCAGAACAATTCCTTTCATTTTGCACCCAGGGGGGGGGGTATATCACCCATATCACCCCCCGTGGATCCGCGCATGCCTGCGCCATTTTCTTAACAAAAAAACAATCATTTGAAAATATAAAACATTATTTATGTCATATTTTTACTGTTACATGTTGTTCTTTCTAAGACGTTCTTCTAAAAAACTAATCATTTTCTTTAAAGATAGTGGGCCAATATGTTTAACTGGCTTCTTTTAACCCCCGCTAGTATTTAAAATACAAATAAATATTTTTTATTTAATTTTAATAATAAAATTTGCATTTTCATTAAAATATGAGCGGTTATTTTCTTTTTGCTTGCGTCCCATTTTATATGTTTATTGACCTTGCTCATTAATTACAGGTATTTGTTTGAACAATACAAAAAAATCTAAGGTAACTCAATGGGTAAAACTTTATGCAAATATACACTTAACTATTAAGTAACGGTATATTTTAAAAAATGGCCAACGTGAAAAACTTATCTAAAAATTTAAAAATATTTAAGATTAACCCATAATCCAAATTTGATAGCTATGACCTGAACTGTTAGCGAGATATATGGAAAAGACTTTTATTTTATTTTTTGAAAAATAAAAGTCTTTTAAAGACTTTTATTTTCAGAGTGTCAGAATAAAAGTCTTGGGAAGACTTTTATTTTTGATTTTTATTTAGAAAAATCAGATATAACAGTTATTGTATGACTACAAAAATAAAAGTTATATTTAACAGATAATGTAAAAATTAAAGAATAATAGTTATTTTTAAGGTTTATTTTAAAACGCAGTATTAACCGTTATTTTTAATTTATAATTAAAAAATTAAGATATAAACGTTATTGATAGGAGCCTTAGATAGAGTGCTTAGAATAGGTGGGTAAAGTCGTCGCATTTTTAAAAAAATTTTTAATAGGATATTTTTTGATTTCCGTTTTTTAAAATAACAGTTATTTTCGGGCCCTGGCCCTATGGAAAATGCTTGGAATGAAGTGGCATCATTATATTAAAAATAGTGTATAGAGTAACATCCGTTACTGAGATGATAACACAATTCTCGAATCGCCAGAGGGATCGCTTTCTGGTGCATTCTAACCGCCTGGCTAGACGTCTTGCCACACCACTGGGTCGACATAGTCTCCGCAGACGACACCCCGCACACTTATGGATTGACCGTGATAGACAATGGCGACTTTTTAAGGTGTAATTGAAACATGCAGATATAGTCACATGCCCCACTGTGGCTTCAACTGATTTCGGAATTTTTTGTTAGATGACAGACAAATGAAAACAAAAACCTTTTTTTTTTGAGGCGTGTTAATAACATTTGTTAAACAAATGTGCTTATATAACCAAAAAAAAAAAAATGTTGCAATATATAAATGAACTTTTAAAAATCCTTGGAAAAAACTGTGTCAGAAAAAAATGTTTGTGACATTTTTGTGGTTGTGATTTTTTGACTATACTTACATTTGACGTTAAATGATTTCCATCACTGTGAGAACTTTTCGTTGAAGTTGTGTATATTATGCCATCAGAAGTAAAAGAGTGATTTAAACTTGATTTGTCTCGAGCTTCTTCTGCATCCGAGTCTCCATCTTCTGGATCCAGTTTTAACATAAGTTTCTTAAACTAAAATCAAATTAGAATATATTGAAAAACATATTTTTTGATACCTACATCAAGGTACTTGACAACAAGGTCTAGTTTCTCCTCTTTGGTGAAAGGAAAATGGATGTCAGTGCTCAATATTTGTTGTGACATTTGTTTCTTGATCATATCAATAGTGGTTTTCGGGTTAAAGTCAGTAACGCTTCTACGTGTCACGGCTTTTTCATATAATTTTTGTTCGGATGGCGAATATCTCGAAATTTTACTGTCAGTAATACCGTACATATCCTTTAAATGTTCTTTTAGTATTAAAAGTAGCATACATGCTTGAGCAGATGTTATACATTTTTTTATTTCCGTCATATCTTCGGGCAATCGATTAAATAAAACTTGTGGATCTTCAACGTCATCATCATCTTCCAATATATCTCCCTCTTTGTCACTTGGTTTTAAATGATCCTTAAAAGTTGCGAGTAAATGTGTTCCAGCCATAGAAATTAGTAGATCGATTTGATGTATCAGATAAAGAGGTTCATCTTGAACTACATATGGGAAGTAAGCCAGATTATCCGCAATGTACAACATTTGTTGTAACGAAGTTTTCTGATCATCGAACTGTTTTGTAACTGTTTGTACCAAGGCACGCCTTTGTGGTTTAGTTGTACGAAGCAGTGAATAAAGAAAGTCGTTTAAGGCGGTAGCTACATTTTCTGGTCCACGATTCCTTAAATTTAAAATTGGGTTATTTAATTACAAATTTACAAAGAACAACACAACATAAAACACTTACGCAAAACCTCTAATTAGTTCAAGTTTTCCTATGTTGTTTATTTGTAAAACTTTTTGTAGCTTGAAGCAAAGTTGTAATCCAAACTGTACTTTCATATTAACAAATCCAGAATATGTTTTATCAATATCCTTTAATAGGGCATCGGCTCTATGGGCGGACTAATAATTTGTTGTTGTTTAAGATTTTAATCCACATCAAAAAATGCAATACTTACTTCTATCTTAGGATCAGTGCTTAGGCATATTAAATACGGAACCATTCTAACAGGATGAACCAGTCCTTGACGAAGAACAATCTGTATTACTTTAACAGCCCACAAACGTACTGTATCGTCCCGATTTAAAAAGCATTCGAGAATTTCTTCCAGATATAGCTGGATTATTCGACTTGCCATGCCAGAGGAAACGTCGTTCATTTCCTTAAGATCTTCGTGCTTTGATTGTTTTTCCCCTAAAAAAACATGGAAAATGTTAGTAAAATATCAGATATACGGCAAAGTACACAAATGTTTATTTGATTTGCTTTACGAATTGTAATCATTAATTTGTATAAAGTTTAGACAATTTTTATGATAAACTTTATATTCTTCTTTACAGTCTTGAAACTAGTATTTATAAAATCTATATACTTGTTTTGTGGACTATTGAAATGAACAGTGAGACCTTTTCATCCATAATCAGGTCTGAGAACATACGTTTATTGTTGGCCACAGCTGCAGAAAAAGAGTTATTGATTCATCAATATTGATTTATCGAATATGTATTTAAAGAGTAACCTGGGCTTGTATGAAAGCAGTACCAATCGAGTTTAAAAGCTGAACTAGGCGTTATATGGAAATCTACGTTGAACGACACACTATAAACTTTGTATACTATAAATACGATTTTAAATAACAGGAAAATAAATTGTAAGGTGCGAACTCGTGCTCACAGCACTGTGTACCAGCACACTAATACCTAGCCTACGTATCGATTTAGTTCTGGGTGGAATAGTTCATACTTGATTGTTAAGCCGTTTCAGTTACACATAAATGACATAAAAGTCTAAAAAAAAAACTACGAAGGGCAAAAAGAAGAAATTTTTTTGTACCGAAGAAGAAATTTTTTTTGGAGCCCACTCCAAACCGAAGAACAAAATTCCAATATGGGACGGACAAGGGAGGTAAATAATAATTTGGTTATATAAGGGTCGTCAAATTCTTCTGACCAACGCTTTATAAACCCAAGAACACTCATAGCTTTGTTGACAGTCAGCATTATGTGGCAGTCAAATTTAAGCTTCGGGTCCAGAAGAACGCCTAAATCATTACCAGTGATATTAGAGAGGAACATAAATGTTGCAAATGAGTTGTGATAATACGTTTAAAGGCTTTTGGAATTGCCGAGAATTCAGAAATATCTCCATAATTCTGGGCATCCGCCTTCGCACCCTTTTTGTGAAGTCGAACAATAAAAGAGTCCTTCCAGATAGTTGGAAAAAGTGATGATGAAATAGACCAATGAAAGAGTTAAGGAATAAGTTTGCAAATGGTTGATGCACAAAACTTAAGCACACACCCAGGAAGTCCATAAGGACCGGGAGAATAAGTTGTCGTTGTTGTTGTTAAATCTCTTAAGAGAGAACTTTCGGTAATTATAGGGGAAAAAATACAATTCGCCCTATTTAAGGGATTTTGGAAGTTAGAATTTGACCAAAAAGACGAGCTATAAGTAGTTTGGAAAAAGTCGGCAAATAAATCAGCAGTTTCAAAAGCTGTCGATGCCTCCATTGAGTCATAACGAACCGATGAAAGCCAAGCCGAAGACTTACGCTTAGCGTTAACAAAGTAATAAAACTGCCTCGGATCATTTGAAAATTCATATTTACAACGATTTAAATACATAGTATAGCAGATCGAGCCAGCATATATTTCGAAAAATCGGATGGCATGTCCGATTTTTTATACTTTTTATAAGTGTTTGATTTAAGATTTTTTTTGGCTTTGGTGGAAGCCTATCAGGAACGCATTCATTAAAAAAATTGTTTAGAAAGCTATAGAACAGTTCAGTGGCACTTTCGATATCCATACAATTATAAAAATCAGTCCAATTATATTGAGAAATCATTAAATGAAGTTTATTATAGTCACATATAAGAAAAAGCGTCTTATTTTAGATGGAGAAACTAAAGGAGAGAGGGTATCAAGGTAGGGGAGGCCAACTGTCAATTCCATAGTTGGGTGGTAGTTCTAGATAGTGTGACTTCAGACGGCTCTGAAACAAACACAAGATCTAATTGTCTATTTAATGAATTTCGTATAAAGCTAACTTGCTGTAACGATAATTCTAAAAGACCATCCACAAAATCATGGGTGGATAAAGGCAGAGCGACAATTGAGTCAGTAGGAGGGGACCAAGAAATATCCGGGAGATTAAAGTCACCCAAAACAATCAAAAGGTCCCTATTAGAAAGAAAGAATAGAATAGATTTAATAGCAGATAGATGTTGCTAATAAATTATTAGGTCAGAGCCAGGTGGAATATAAGAACATGTTATAAACTAGTCTCTTAGTTTTATAGCTATCGGGCTAAAACTTTCCCAAAAGTCTTCTTTCTGTTGCAGGTAGTATTTAAGTCGGTACGAGCCGGATCGGACAACTATTTCATATAGCTCCCATAGGAATAATCGGGGAAAAAATGTAAAAAAATTATATCTTGGGTGTTTTTGAACCTAGAACCTCCTACTTTTGGGAATGCCATTTTTTATCTAATTCTGAATTTCGAATAAAATTGTTTCAAAATCGGACGACTATATCATATAGCTGCCATAGGAACGATCGGAAAATTAATGGGAATATAATAGAAAATAAATTATTGCTTCGATGACTTATTTTAATTTATTTATTTGTTTTATCCCGATGCGACAAGACTAGGTCTTATAAATTATTACATCGGTCACTTTGTATTCTCTTTTACTCTGGAACATGACTCTTTTTAAATGCTTTCGAATTTCGATTTTAATTTTATCAATATCGAACTACTATATCATATAAAGTGGTTCACAGCTTATTTCAGCCAGTCTACAAAATAAGCCGAAAAAAAAGGACACAGCTTTTTTAATATGGCATGACTACCCTTTTGTTTAACAACAATTTAAAGTTAACTTTACATGGATACAATGCCTTTGGTTGTTGTTGCCAAGTAAAAACTACTCTCGACTTTTGGGAAGGACTTTTGGCGTAGTTTCGTCTAAAAATATTGTGTTTTCGAACATTTTTTCGTTATGTGGACTTCCAATTTTGTTTTGTGGTAATGTTAAGACACCTCTCGACAGCTCTGGATGAGCTAAATCTGCGAAAAAATATGCACTTCCCATGGGTCATTTCTTTAGTTAAATCAAAAATTAATTTATATTTTAAGATCCTTTGAGTTTTTAATTCATTTATCCTTTAGAATGTGAAGATAAACTCAAATCCTAATCGCGGAGTAAAAAAAAAATTTGGATTTTTTTAAGGGAGAAACAAATTCTTGAAAACATTGTCAAAAAACATAAAAGTATACAGCTGCGGACAAAATAGTAGTAGTGTTGTAGTACAAAGTCTTGGTTTTGTGTCAATGACAGTTTAATTGCCATTTATGTAGATGATATTACAAAATAAGTCGATTTGGCAGAAAAAAAAATGAAAGTGCAGCAAAGCTTTGATATCCAGGACGACGCACAGTGGATCCAATAGCCCTGCTAGCGGAGTTTTATTAATAACTCCAGTAAATGAATAAATATTTTTATGAAACCTTGTACTTACAGTGTTTAACCTATTTTACGCAAATTTTTTGAATTTCATCGGGCCACTTAAGTTATTTCCTAAAGCTCCCATACAAATGTAAAAAAAAATTCAGACAAAAAACATTTTATCTCCTTAGAATAATATACGTTGCATTTAAAAATCGCAATTTTGTCACTGAAATTGCAGCCCTGCTAAATTCGGTGGCCCTGAAAGTCAGCTGTTCGTTGACTAGAAACGTGGACTTTTAGGCACGCTAAATAATAGCACATTTTAAAGTTATATGTCTGAAGTTCTAAATATTAATAGAGGTATGTAGAATTAAAGTGTTTAATGCAATATTTGTGTGTTTGTGTATATGTGCTTTTGTAAAGTTGTATATTAAACAATTTTAGCCTAGCATTTTTCGTCTTTCGTGGAATAAAAGTTGGATTGTGCCGGATTATAAAAACTAATAACGCAGTTTTGTCCTTAAATTTATTAACAATACGATGACATTAACCTTTTTTGCTCGCTTTTGCTCCATTTTACAAAAACTAACTTTTTGCTAGACAACATAGACCTAAGTTATGTAGAAATAAAGAAAAATGCATCCGAAGCTTTGAACAAAATTTATAAAAATGATAGACGTTCGCATGCAAGAGAAAATAGTCGCTTAAACACCATGACTGACGTTTTTTATAGAGCACTTGATTCATCAGATCCGATGGTTTCTAGCATCCCCATTGAGGAAAGAGTACATCAAAACAAAACACGCAGCAGTTACCCATTAGAAGTAAATAGTTATATAGTTAAATAGTTATCCTACTACAGATAACCATGATGAAGATGACTTGGATTCATTTGAATATACTTATGCCTTTTCCTATGATTTAAAGGTTGAAAGTGATTGCAAATTAATTAGGTAAATATCTTATAATTGTTCAAGATGCATTATTTAGTTTGGAAGTTGAAGATTGGTAGGGCGGGAAGGGATTGGGGATTGAGGGGATGTTTACTAAAGTTATTTTATATATATTTAAAATTTATGGGATATATTGGCCGAATTTTCATGGATATTTTGTAAATTTTTGTCCCAGGGTGCATTGGTTTCTATGGGGCGGAAAGGAAGGCGTGGCCCGATCGACAAAATTTTGTCCGGACTTTGCATATATAATAACTATATAATGTGCCAAGTTTCAAATCTGTAGCTTCATTTTTATATTTGATGCAAGAATATTGGGCATTGGGACCAGTGTGCAGTGTAAACACGAGAGAACGCTGTAGTCGGGTGCCCCGACTATCAGATACCAGTTACTCAGCTAAAGGGAGTGCGAGGGAGATGGAAATATAAAACTTTGATCGGGCATAACTTTTTAACGAATGGTCCGATTTTAAAAAATTTCTTCTACATTTCGATAGGTATTGATAAACACAATAAAATCGTATATAAGCGATTGTGGGAGTTAGAGGGGTGTGGCACCCTTTTGAAACAAACTTGCGCTGCGTAGGAACTCCTAGAATCTGCATGCAGAATGCCAATCTTCTAGCTTTTATAGTTTCCGAGATCTCAGCGTTCATCCGGATGGACAGACGAACATGGCTATATCGACTCGGCTAGTGACCCTGATCAAGAATATATATAATTTATAGGGTCGGAAATGCTTCCTTCTGGCTGTTACATACTTTTGCACGAATTTGCTGGTGCTCGCGTTACCCCACAACTGGGAGCCGTAAGTCCAGACGGGCTTGAGCGTTAAATTGTAGAGCAGGACCTTGAAGTCCAGGCAGAGGGGGGAGCGAGCGTTTAGGAGCCAGTGGAGGCTATTGGACTTTAGTTTTAGATTAATTTTCTTAGCTTCGATATGTTTCCTCCATGTAAGTCTCCTGTCTAGGTGAACGCCAAGGTACGTTACATCGTCAGCTTGTGGAAGTGGCGTGTTATTCAGAGTTAGCGGTGGACACGTTTGTCTGTTAAGAGTAAATGTTATGTGTTTACTCTTTTGCGCATTTATTTTTATACGCCAGTCTGATAACCACCTCTCCACTACCACGAGATGATCAGCTAGTAGTGCTGTTGCCTGAATTGGGCATTTGGACCGACTTATGATCGCGGTATCGTCTGCGAATGTGGAAGTAGTTAGCCGGTCGTTCGTGGGAATATCTGCGGTGTAAAGGAGAAATAGAGTTGGACCAAGGGCACTACCTTGGGGAACTCCAGCCTCTATGGTGTAATCGTCGGATGTTGTAGTGTTGCATCTCTGTTGTAAAGGTACGATTCAAGTATCCTGTGAGTGTTTTCCGGCAGAATAGTTCTGATTTTGTGCATAAGGCCATCAAGCCAGACTCGATCGAAAGCCTCTGCAACGTCAAGGAATACCGCACTGCAGTATTCCCGGTATTCGAATGCAGACCGTATTTCCGTTGTTAATTTACTGACTTGCTCTATTGTTCCATGGCTTTCTCGAAAGTCAAACTGATGTGCCGGAATAACGTTGTGCTCTTTCAGATATGGGATTATACGCGTCAAAAGGCATTTTTCTAGCAGTTTTGACAGGCACGAGAGTGAAGCTGGTATTGTGTGATCTTTTCCTGGCTTTGGGATCATTATGATTACCGATTTTTTCCATTTTTTTGGAAAGTAGCCAAGTCGTGTAATCCCGTTAAAGAGTTTACAAATGGCCTCAACTGCACAGTTTGGGAGTTCAATTAGCATTTTGGGAGTTATTAGATCACCGCCTGGGGCCTTTTTTGGTTTCAATTGCTCGCTGATGACTTTTGCAACTTCGTTTGGTTGAAACAGAATTGGTGTCGTCTCAGTTTCAATTCGAATTGACGGCGAAGGTAGTGCGAATGAGTTTGTTGCGGGGTTTGGCTGAAAGACGTTTCGAAGGTGTAAAGCAAATGTACAAGCTCTGTCTTTGTCGCTTCTGGCCCATCTGCCTGAAGAGTCTGTTATGGGAATTACTGTTTCGGCCGGCGCACTTAGATTTGGGTGGGCCCTCCACAAAGGATGTTTGGTGCTGGTGGGTGAAAGTTTCTCAATGTACTGGCGTTGAGCTTTTACTTCTTCGTGCCTTAGGGCCCTGGTAAGTCTGCGACCAGCTTCCTTAAGACTTTGTTTAGAGGATGGCGATCTGCTGGTTTGCCAAGCTCGCCTAAAACGTCTTTTCTCCAGAACAAGCTGTTCGATTTCAAGGTTGGTTCTGTGTTAGTGTGTGCGCCCATCCCTCCCTTGCGGTGTAGAGACTTTGGCTGCTGCGACGAGTACAGACACCAGTGCATCGGCATAGCAGTCGATGTCCTCATTGATGTTGAGCTGTGGGGTTAGTTCAATGTGGGAACTTACGTGCATTTTGAACTTCAGCCAGTTGGTTAGATGCGCCGTCAGCCTGCAAGGGTGCTCGATTAATTCCGGGCTTTGAAGAAGAGTTATTAGCACTGGTGAGTGGTCCGATGATAGATCCAAAAGCGATTTTGCAGATATAAGATTGCGAGAAATATTTTTTGTCACAGCAAAATCAATTAAATCGGGTAGTTTTCTAGGATCTGTAGGCCAGTATGTAGGGCTCCCTGGCGAAACGTAGTCCAATTTGTTGCATGTTTTGATGAGTGCATTATATAGTTGCCTTCCTTTGAGGGCACAAGGCGGGATCCCCAGTGCGTGTGCTTGGCGTTGTAATCTCCTGCTGCTATAAATCGCTCTCCAAGTGAGTTGTAGAAGTCCATGAATTGGTCTTCGGAGACTGTAAAACGGGGTGGGCAGTAAACAGCGGCAATGGCAAGGTTGCAGTTGCCCAACTGTATTTTTATCGATGTAGCTTGCAAATAGTTTTTTGCAAACCTTTGGTGAAAGTGGTGTTTGATGCGGTCTCTTATTAAGATGCCGGTTCCACCATGTGCTTTACCATCTGGATGATCGGTGCTATAAAACGTGTATCCCCGTATTTGAAAGTTATATTTGCTGGTGAGATGCGTTTCTGCCAGCAGCATAACGTCGATGTGGTTTTCGTTCAGAAATTTAGTTATTTCAGGTTTATGCCGTGAAACACCGTTGGCGTTCCACAGAGTTATTCGAAGACTAGGCATAGTTTATTTGGACTGCTGAGTTTCAAGCATGTTTAACAAGATGTTTTGGGCTTGCACAAGGGTTTGCATGGTGGTTTTCATGAATGACATAAATTCCATCATATTTTGTTGCAAGGTTATCATCATAGTTTCCATGTTACTTTGTGGCTGTCCCATGGCCTGCGGGATGTTATTCATTTTCGGCTCTATGTGTGCTGTGCCTGATCTTAGAGCACTGGCGTAAGAAATGCCGTTGGTGGTAATTGAAGGGCCAAATGATGACCTGGCTGCTTTTGCGAAGAAAGCTTCCGGTGTCGTTTGTGATCTCATGTAGATGTTCTGTGTGTTCTGGGAGCGTGCCGTTGTCGATCGTTGCATCCGACTTTTCATCTCCTTGTAGACTGGATAGCCTCTGTAGTTTGCTGTGTGATTTCCTTGGCAGTTTACACACTTTTTAGTTAGAGAGTCTTCCTTGTTGGCAGGGCAGGGTTCGGAGCCGTGGCAGTTTCCACAAGCTACACATACTGACCTGAGGGCGCAGTAAGTCCTGGTGTGTCCGTATTCCTGGCAATTCGTGCATTGCACTGGCCCGTTCCGTTTGTGCGGCTCTTCTACTGTGATCCTACGATGCAGCAGGTACAGCAGCTTGTAGTTCGGGTGCACTGCGTTTTTTTTCAAAGTTCTGCTGTCTGGCTCCAGCTCGACCTTGAATAGTGGTTGCGGCTTCTTGTTTTTGTTCATAATGTATATATATAGGTATATATATCTATGAAAAGGTAATAAAATAAGCTTTATTTCTGCATTTTTAAAATTTTTGGGTTTATTAGTTTTAAAACTTTTATTCACGTTTGAAGTTGAAAAAAAAAACCGAATATTAATGGGATACACTGTATATAGAATAGCTACCCTGCAGTTCCCGAATTCAGACCGAGCGCTTAATAGCACTGCGTCGGCAGCGCCGCGGCAGAATCGACTCTCTCACCAACCCCCTCTCTCAAAATCTATCTCTTTACGAAATTAATGTGCTGAACAAGCAGTGAATGAGCGCCTAAAAATAGTGAGGAACAGGTGATGAATTTCATCACAACATCATCACTAGGCCGACAGTGTCGCCGACCAAAACGGCGACAGAGACGACGCTCTCCCAAATTTCTCCGTCTCAATCTCTCTCTCTGCGCAGGGGTAGAGACAAGTTAAGCAAGCGCGATCGTGACAAAGGGAAAAGAACAACAAGAGAAATTGCAGATGTTGTTTTTCTCGCTCAGTATTCTTTTTATATTTCTCAAAGGCAGACGCCGTTGTTCCGCGTTTTTCAATTGCGTTCTAGCTGTGACAAGTTGTTTTCGAGTTCAAACAAAAGTGCTATTAATCAAGAATACATTTTTAGGTAAGTAATTTTCAAGGGTATTAAAACTTTGTCTTGTCTTTATTATTATAGCTTCTCATTTTTAAAATATGTATGTTTTATTGTTTAATATTTTTAGGTCAAGCTGACGGTACAAGGTGCATAAACAATATCGTTTCAGATTAAATCATTTTGTCCTACAGCCCAGAAGGATGCTAAGTAAGTTTTACCGTTCTTGTCTCTTTATATAATATTATAAAAATATATATTTTCCAAACTCAGATCCCATTGGTCAGGTGGAGCCTACAGTGCCTCCGGAGAGGATGCGGAGATGACTGAAAAATCTCCATGCGCGAAAATGCAGCTCACCAAGACTCCGGAAGCTAAGAACGTGCCGAAGAGCCCTACAAGTCACCGTAGTTTGTAAAAATCTATTAATTTAATGTAAAAGTATGAAAATAATTTATAAAAAATTATGTAGTAAAAATGAATTGAAGAGAAATAAACCTAATGTTAAAATTCAACATATTTTTAATGAAAATGGGCGGTGAACAGGTGATAAAAATGGGCAGTGAATAGGTGATGATTTTGGGTGATAATTAGGCGCTGAAAAAGCGCCGAATTTAGTGATGAATTAGGCGCTGAAAAATGGTGATAAACAGGTGCTAAAAAAACGCTGGTTTCTGGCAGTGATGAGCCCCTAGGACATGCCCATGTTAAAATCATCGCTATTTTTCATACAAATTCAGCAGTGATTGAGCGCTTAGTGCTCAGTTTTTAGCAGTGATTCACTGCTAAAAAAGCGCTGAATGGAACTGCAGGGTACATAAATTGACATACCTTAACCTTTACTACTTATTTAAACTTTTAAAAATTCCCAAGATTAGCCTAAAAGCCGAGAAATCATTTTATATGTTTCTTAGTTTCCACAAAAACAACAGTATTACGTCCTCCATTAAAAAAAAAACTTGGTAAAATTAACCAATAAACTTGTTAAACCGTTCTCAACCACAAAAATGTTCAATTCTACCAATTAAATAATTACTTTCACAACAACAAATACACACAATTCGCATATACACACACCCAAAGCAAAAACAAAAAAACCGTAAATCTTTTTTTATTGTTACGTAACTATCTTTATACGTCAATTTTACCAATTAAATTTTTTTGTGTGTATGCAAAGTATTTAAAAAAAAAAACAAAAACTTAAGTTAAGTTTTAAAATTGTTATTTTGTTTTCGGTATTTTAGTTTTCATTAATTTTTCACCTCGATTAGAATTATATTATTAACTAGCAAGGTGGGCCGCAGCTTCGCCCGCGGAAATTAAGATAGAAAATATGTATGTATGTATGTAGAATAGCTACATATATTTCCAGGGTGCATGTCATAACGTGTGTCATGAGGCCCGCGGGCCTTATGACACACTCAAAAGTGTCATAACGCCCGCAGGCGATATGTCACTTTTTTTGAGGGCCTTATGACACACAGGAAATTGTCATAACGCCCGCAGGGAAAATATATTTAACTATTATTTATATAAGTAAAGAAGTCGAATTCAGCTTGAAAAAATGCGGCTTGCACCTTTATTCAAACAAATTTTTGTCTTCGCCCTATTTAACATTTTATTGAATTTCTTGTAAATGCGAGTAACATAGAGTAATATAATAATGAATTTTTGCCTGCGCCCTATTTAACATTTTATTGAAATTCTTGTAAATGCGAGGAACATAGAGTAATATAATAATGAGTATTATAGAATAATGTAGGAACGAGTGATGAGCTAGGAGTAAAATGTGTAAACCGATAATAAAGCGCCACAGGCAAAAATTTTTTTTCTAAAAAATCGCGTGAATTTTTAGAAAAAAAATTTTCGTCTTCGGTTTATTTAACAATTTATTGAAATACTTGTAAATGATTTTCAACTATCCGTCTGCAGTATGGGCAGAGCAATAGAGAGTTTTTTGAACGCTGTTCCAGATTTTTGAAGCACTCAAAGCATATTTTGAAGTACATACATGATAGAAAAACTACGTCCCGCGGCCTATCAAGCAAATAATACATTTTAGCACGTCAGCCATTTGGCTGAACTGGAAAGTATTTTCCACATCTTCATCTTCTGAATCAGAACCGAAACATAGAATTTTTGCGAAAGCCAGCAACAATTTTGTATTCGAAAGGTTCAAAAGCCTCCATATCGCGTCCACGTTGTTTAAAGATCAGTGATTAACTAACTAAAATATGAAAATGCTTGAGAGGTATCATAATAAACGGTACTACTCTTCTCGGTAATCTCATTGTTTCTGAATGCGCTTTACAACATAACAAACAGTAATTCTTTTATTTTTATTTATTTGATTGTTTTTATCCCAGCGCTACAAGCATGTAGCATACTTATAAATTAAGGCGCTAGTCACAGGTGTACAATTTGAAGGCTGAACTTAAAGCTTAACTTATATGCTAACATTTGTGTCGGCTCAGATTGCAATGTATATATATAATCCGTTTCATTATTACTCTTACTACTATTACTATTTTAATTGACTTTTATTTTTAAATGTTGATTTTAATTTTTAATTATTTATTTTTTGATTTTTTTAAAATTTTTGAATTTTTAAATTTTAATTTTTAGTTAGTTAATTTTAATTTTAAACTGTAATTTTTGATTTTTTATTACTCTCACTTTCTCTCTAGATTCTGGTGGTGCTCTTAATTAGTCTTAAAATATTCTTGCAGTGCGTTTTTAAATTGAGCTTCGTTACTGATTGCCTTGATAGTGTGTGGAAGTTGGTTCCAATTACGAACAGCATATACAAGGAACTGCCTCCTTGTGCATAGATACTTATACTTAATGCTCATTATGTTTCTGGTTCTTCTTGACGAACTAAAAATAAGTTTTTCATATAGGTACAACGGCTCTTGCTTGCTTATAATTTTATGGAGTAGTAATAGGGCCCTAAGGTTTGTCCAGGATTTAAGTGGCATGTTAAAGATTTTAGTTGTAACGTCACTTATATGGTCAGCTCTCTGTCTATTATAAATATATCTTGCCACATTATTAAACGCTACCTGCAGCTTGCGCTGACCTACGGAGCTGCAGTCACTAAATACCTCTAGTCCATAGAAAAGTACCGGTATAAGGTACATTTTTGCAATTGTCTCTTTTATTTTGGTCGGTAAGAAGTCTTTGGTCAAGTATAGGTTTCTAAGTATTGCATACATTTTTCCCACAGATTTATTAATGTGATCATCCCAAGTCAATGTTTGATTAAACGTAAATCCTAAATTAATTGCAGTTTTCACATACTCAAGAGGAGCATTATTAGTAGACAGTTTTTCCAATGCACCGGTAGCCATCACTCTTTTACCTACCACAATACATTTCGATTTTTTCGGGTTTAATCCTAGCCCATTGATTTTCGCCCACTGGCTAACAATTTCCAATTCAGTTTGACAGACACTTATACATTCATTAATTCTACGAATAGGACGGCTTACATACATTTGAACATCATCAGCATACATGTGTACTTCACAGTTTGACATATTACTAGGTAAATCATTTACATACACTGAGAACAGTAGTGGACCTAGGACGGATCCTTGCGGCACACCACGCTTCAGACAAAGAAAAGACGAGTACACATTATTTACGAAAACAGACTGCCCGCGATTGCTTAGATAGGAACAAATAAGTTGCACTGATGAGCGCGAGAAATTACATAGACGCTTTAACTTAATACAAAGAATTTCGTGATTTACCGTATCAAATGCTTTACTATAATCTAAAAGAGTCAAAAATGTTATGTTGTCAGTATCCATTTTTTCCCTGATGTCTTCAACTATTTTAATTATAGCTGTGGTACAGCTTCTGCCAACACGGAACCCTGATTGCTTATCGGTTAGTATATTCTTACTTGTTAAATAATTGGTCATCTGACCAGCCATAAGTCTTTCGAAGACTTTAGACAAATATGGTAAGATTGAAATTGGCCTATATTCGTTTGCAGATTTTGGAACAGGTATAATTTTAGCTAATTTCCAAGAGTCGGGAAATATTGATTGTGTCAAGGCAGTATTATATATAAAAGTTATGTATGGTAATATTTTTGGCAATAGTATCTTTATAAATTTTGGGTTTATGTCGTCGACTCCAGTAGCATTTGACTTAATTAGTAACATTGATTTAAGGACATCAGACTCAGTTACACACACGAAACTAAAACTACTATCACAGGTACCATTATCACAGCCGCAATTTATATTATCACAATTTCGATATGTATTTTGAGGTAGGTGATCAATATAGTCATCTTTAGTTACTTCAGGTACTTTGCAGTCTAAAAATTTTTGGTTTAGTTCATCAGGATTTGCATCACATCGATTAGTGTTGGTTTTACCAATGCCTAGTTTTTTAATATCAGCCCATTTCTGCTGACTCGTTGTTGCCCTATTAAATCTGTTAAAGAAATATTTGCGTTTCTCTTGATTAATCA
The DNA here is from genome assembly GCA_037075205.1 of Drosophila prostipennis. NCBI lineage: Eukaryota > Metazoa > Arthropoda > Insecta > Diptera > Drosophilidae > Drosophila > Drosophila prostipennis. Next base: position 79,695 of record JBAMCJ010007600.1, read on the forward strand.
ATTGTGAAACATTTTTTCTTAGAGTTTTATATTGGGCCGCGTGCTGGCTTGTCTTGTATCGCTTCCATTTTTTAAATGCAGTATCCCGTTTGTCAATAAGTACCTTAATTGCTGAATTGAACCATGGATTTTCACGTGGCTTGGTCATTTTCGTCACTAACGGTACTGATCGATTATATAAGTATATTATATTATTTTGTAGGACAGTCAATTGAGAATTAATATTTGTATGGTCATAAATAGAGTCCCAGTCACATAAATTATAGTCGTTACTTAACAAGGCGTAGTCAATATTTTTAAAGTCCCTATAAACTATATGGTTTTCAGTAAAGTCAGTATTAATATTATAAATTAGATAAATTAGGTCGTGTTTTGAAAACAATGGCATTGAAAGTTGACTATACATGGACATTTTATCACAGTCAGTTACAAAAAATAAATCAAGTAAGGTATCACAGTGGTTTGAAAAATGTGTAGGTACTGATGAGTTTACTAAATTTAAACCAATAGATTCGATGTCGTCGGATAATTTATTTTCTTTTAGAATATTGCTGTTGAAATCCCCAGCAAGGATAACGTCCGAATATTGTATAGACATAGAGGACAATAAGTCAATTAAGTTTTGGTAGTCAATAAATCGGTTTGGTCTATAAACACAGCCTATTAAAGTTTTTGATGAGTATAATGTATTTGTGATCTGAACAAATATCCATTCAACGGAGCTATCACTCGGATGTTTACAGACAAACTTTGCATTAAGACGTTTGTTTACATATAAGGCTACTCCCCCAGCGTGGCTACCTCGGTCGGAACGAAAGATATCATAACAATTACACTCTACTAACGAATCACTGACATACGACGAAAACCACGTTTCGGACAAGCAAATAACATCAATGTTAGAACTAACAAATAAATACCTAAATTCTTCGATTTTTTTCACTAAGCTTTGAGCGTTAATATGGCATACACGAAGGCCATTTCTCTGATTACCAAGTACTCTAAGCATCGTATAGCTGCTCGCACTCGGGGAACAATCATTGTCATCCATCATCGACAGACCAGACAATCAGTAACGCATACGCACCTATTGATTTTGATATAAGAATTAGTCTAAGCACCACTATTAAAAACAAAAAAGAGTCTTGAGTGAGTGTGAGATACCTAATTAAGAGAGTCGTATTTTTAAGAGTTTGGGAAATCTTATGTCTAATATAGAAAGAATATTTAGATTTAAAGAACCTATTTATAATTAGATTAAGATACAGGAACATATCAGCGGCGAAATCCCTCACAATTCGCAGCGATTCCGTCCACCACAGATGACGAAGTTGCAGCGCGCGGAGGTGTATTTAATTGAGAAGAGCGAGAAGAGGCTAGCTTATCAGCATCTTGCGAGAGCGCCAACAGCTGATCCATACTCTCGATGCAGTAGATTTTATCATTGCACCTGACGTGGACTAAACCTCTGCGGGTAAAAAGAGCAGAGAACAGTCTGCGCTTTTTAAGCTTCATTGCCTCTTTAAATATTATATAGTGCTCTCTCAAAAGCTGCTCATTGACATAAAGAGCAGCTTGTGAGTCGAAGCCCATCATATGCAAACTTAGTTGTTGGTTTACTGCGCGACGATAAGCTCCGATACAGCGCAGCAGCGTGATTTTTTCGTGCTGATTTTCCATACGTATTATGACCACCGGGTCAACAGAAGAGTTTTGTGTTTTTCTGGCCCGGAATAGCTCCTTGATTTTCGGTGGCGGTGCTAGCTTGAGTGAAAAACAGAGCTGGTTATACAAAACCTTCAAGTTTTCCCCCTCAATAAATGGAATTCCATGTACGCGTAAGTCACACGCCTGATTTGCCATTTGTTGTGCTGCCAGTTTTGCCTCGATCTCTCCCACTCTCTCTCTCAGGGTGGTCAGCTCGCCAACCTCCCGATCCAGATGCTTGACGCTCTCAATCAGCTGATTCCTCCCAGCGCGTAATTGTGCCACTTCGCCCTCCACGATGGTGACACGCTCACCAAACTGCTTCATCTCGGCTGCAATGCAATCTAAGCGGCTCGTAAGACCGTCTAGAATACGTTCCTCTGCGTCCCTCACATAGGATGCTATTTGCTCAGTTTGTTCTTTGAAGCGCGAGTTGAGCATCTCTAGGAGCCACGGCGGCGGAGCATCAGACATGCGCTCGGTGGGACTCACAATGTTGTTGGTGTTGCTGCGAAGTCGCTTGTTTGCTGGAGCCGAAGTTAAAGACATGGCGACTTGAAGAGTGTGAAGAGTGTGGACAGATAATTTCGACGGTGGTAAGTTCGATGTTCGTGCACAAGTATGGATGCGGCGTTCAATTTTTATTTGTTTCTTTAGTTATTTTAATCAGTTTATATGGCAACCTGGCCGGTATCCAAAAAGACTTGCAGTATTCACAGTGAAAGCGAGATCTTAGTACCCTTTTAACTGGTGTCTACGCTTATTTTAACTATAAGTTCAGAGTGAAAACTATTTTTCTTTGGAGCTTTGAGAAAACACGTCCGTTCGTACCGAATACACTTTGCTGTGGAACACTATTTACGACGGTGTCCTCAAGCTCCCAATGCCAAACAACACCAGCATAGTCGTCTTCGCCAATGACGTGGTTTCCAAGCAGGTGCCAACTATAGTCGCGACTGCCAACAGGGCGATCCAAGCGGTGGAGGCGTGGCTTTCTGTGGCGGGCTTGGAACTGCTCGTTCCGCGAGCACCTCGAGTACGCGAACAAGAAAGCGAGGGAGACGACAAGATCGCTTTGCAGGATCCTGCTGAACACGAGGGGGCCGAAACAGGACAATAGGATACTCCTCGCGAGCGTGATCAAGTCACAATTGCTGTACGCTGCACCGGTGTGGGCGGAGGCCATGGCTAAGAATAGCTACATGCGAGAGGTCAACTCGACATATCGTTTGTGCGCTATCAGAATATCCTGCGCCTTTAGAACCATCTCTGACGATGCGGTTATTGTAGCCCTTGCAACTGAAACAAAGTGATTTCGATCGAGTAAAAATTAATTAGAAATAATATAAAAAAATATTTCAAAATAAAAAAAATATTTTAAATTAATATTAAATTTGTAGAATAATAAATAGTTAAACTACACATAAGTTAGAAATGCTTCTAAAATGTTTTAAATTCAAGTTTTTCCGAATTTTTCAAAATGTTCAGTTTCAAAACCATTATGCAAAGCGCCCATAAAGCTTCCAAGAACACAGAGGCGCACTTAAAATAGACATTAAAATACAAATGACTAATTATTCCACTAGTAAATAAAGTACGCTTGCTCTCCGCTCAGCCAAGGCCAAATCCATATCGAATTCGTTTATTTGTTCCAGCGACTGAGTAATTAGTGCTGAAAGCAGAATCAAATGGCGGGCAAATTAATGGCAGCCACGCCCACCAGCGCGGCCTTTGAGTTTTGGCCTTATCTGCTCGGCAAAGAGAACGTGCAACTGCAACAGCAGCTGCAACTGCAACTGCAACAGCGGCAGCAGCAACTCTACTACGAGCAATGCTAAATGCAATTTTTTTTTCCTTTCTGTCTTTACGAGCGATAGTAAAATGTGTGCCACTGTTTGAGTGTGAGTATGTGAGTGTGTGTGTGGCTGAGTGGCTGGGCAAACATGGATATATATATATTCAAATGTATATATGTGTAGCTATACCTGAACCACCCCCGAAGCAGCCACTTTTGCTGACCCAGTTAAAAGTCATTCGCCCCGACCCTCGGGCCACGTGCCACTTCCCCCCTTTCGCACCCCCTTCTCCCCCTTTCCTTGAGCTTTTGGCTCCAGCTCGCCAAAGTCTTTGCTTTCATTCGAGGTTACTTACCCCTTTTCAGGGGGTGGTGTTTGGCTTGCGGCTTAGCTTGTTTCACTTTTCCACATCCACAGCAGCTGCTCCTGGCTGATGGGCCAAAATATTGCGTTTGTTTAGACGGCTATTTGTGGAGCCAAAAGGGGGAGAAAAGTGCGAGGGGTTGTTGCGCGCGGGTTCAAGGGTTGTCTTGTCATCCTACGGCCAATTGAAAAGATGAAATATTGGGCAAAAGTTTTGGGGCATATTAAAATTTCGTCCAAGAAATATTTCCATTTTAAATAGAATAAATCATTCCTCTGTCCTGTGGGAAATTTACTTAAATATTGGCTAAACATTTTAAAAATATTTTTCAACTTATTCAAACTTTAATTACATAAATTGCACGAAAAATAAGCTCCGCTGTTGTGTAATCTCCCTCCATCTGATGTCACATTTTGCCAGCCTTTTTGTTTCCTCAGATTTTCCTCAGTCCGCTCAACATGTTGCACAGGCTGTTGCTTTCTCTTTCTCCGCTGCAATCTGCAATCTAGCTGGAAATTTCCCAGTTGGTTGGCAACATTCTAGAACACTCGCACACACACAGAGGCACACAGAAAAACAGAAATGCAGAACGTCAACGAACTTGCAACAAACGCAACGAGTTTTTCAGCCGCTTTGCTTTATTTTTGCTTGCTGTTTGAGCATTGAAAGTACCGCAACTCGCAGATAGAGATAGAGAGAGAGGCAGAGAGAGAGAGAGGGAGAAAGGCTGAATAGTTGCAACAAAGTGCATTGACTCTGCTTTCTTTGCCAAGCCAAAACGTTGACGTCAGTCAGCCCGTCAGCCCGGGTTGAATGCACTTTTGCGCAGAGGAAAAACCCGAGCTAGCCGAGACTCGAACCCGCGATGCGATCACATGTTGCAAGTGGATGGAGAAGGAGGCAAGTGGTAGTAGCACCATCACCATTACCATCATCAGTTTCTTAGAGACTAGAGTTCAATGCGCTACCGATGCTGCACCTTGGCTAAAGACTATAGGCTATAATTGTCTTATGTCATAAGTCAAAAAACCGTCTGGCATTTTGCCGTTGACAGTTTTATGCTGCCGTTTCTGTTTCTGTTTCTGTTTGTGCTTCTCTTTCTGCCCGCTGCTCCGTTTTCGCCTTGACTTGGCCAATAATTAAGAGCGAATTATTTATGTGGCCTGTGCTGTGTGTGTCGGGGGCAGGGCGTGCCATCTTGGCCAGGACTGTCGGTGTGGCGTGGGAAAGGCTCACGACTCGTTAATTGCCTGCCAAGGGAATCGTTCTTTGGGCCGCAATTAAGTTTAAGGGAGCACACAGGTCTTCGTTGGTACGAGTTAATTTGCTTGTTTAATTGAACTTTTGGCATGGGAAATTCGGCTTGCAATGATTGGTATTTAAACTTAAGGGTTGGTCTTGTTGGATTTCATTTGCCAGCACATTTGTGAGTTGTAAAGAAGAAATGCCATGAAATGAAGTTGCATATCTTTTGATAACACTCTCCTTATTTTTAGTGAATTTAATTATTCAAAGCCCACCACTTTTAACCTGACCAAGCCGAGTTACTTGGGTTAGTTTTCCACACGGGTTGTTCCCATCCCCCATACTTACCTTAACCAGTAGGAGTAGCCCAAATTAAGCTGCATACCAAGTGGTTCCGCATTTCTCCCAATATATTTCTTCTTCTCGGTGATTCGCTCCGCTCAGTTCGCTCAATTCCCAATCCACCCGGCAATTTCGATGGCAAGTACCGCCCCGAACAGGCCTTCAATTATCCCTAAAACAAAATGAGCGCCCTTCCTCCGCCTCGGCTAATTGATTTATGTGGCCCGGCGCATTTCTAAGGCGCGATAAGCAACACGAAATATGCCCCAGAGCCGCAGAAGCCAACCTCAAGTCAAGTCAGGCAATTCAATCCAATTCAATCCAAGCCGAAACCGAATTCGCGGTAGTAACAATGCAAGTTTGTTGGGCACGCGAGGCGAATGGGGAATGAAGTTCGGAACGGTTTGGTAGTTGGGTAGCTGGGTAGTTGGGTAGTCGAAAAAGAACCACAAAGAAAAACCTTGCAACTGGCAGGCAGGCGTTTAGCTTTAACTGATTTCGCTGCTGCCTCTTTTTTCTTTTTTCTCGTTTTTTTTTCCCCCACTTTGTGCTTGTGTACTAACCTCGGACAAGCGGCCAAACGTTGCGGCGGCCCAGCTCGTAATCCTTCTGGCTACCTAACGGTTACTGGCCGCGGTCAAAGACCGCTCCAACTGCCTCCCAGTAGCGCAGCTGCTGCCCTGGGTTGCCATTCCCCATTACCCGATCCCCTGGATTGTTGGCCAGGTTTTGATAGCAATGGTCATGCCACGCACGTTTCGCTGTGAGTTGCCAGTTGCCAGGCAGCCAAAGGCCCACGGGCAGACCACAAAGTAGCCGGGGGGAGGGGGTATCAGTTAAGGAGGAGGAGGGTGGATCGAGGAGTTTCCATGGAAAACTTGGAGGTGGTCTTGGCAAAGTAGCTTAGTTAATAATATATTAAAAGTATATATTATTTTAGCTAGTTTAATAAATATAAAATTATAAAAACTTTAAAATAAAAACCTTTCTATTTACAATGTTTTGAGAATATACATAATTATTTTCCTAATGTTTTGATTAAGTAATACAACAAATATTTGATTTATTAACCCATTAAGGCGACTATAAAATACCTCAGTAATAAATTAGACATCTTCATTGATATATGATCAGATTAAACCACCCAAAACGGATTTTACCTCCATCACCGCAACCCGCTTGATTTCCATTGAAAACTCTTGACTCCAACCCATGTGTGTACAATGTACATAGCAGAGCGAATCATTGCTTATTTTTGTTTTTTACAAATCCAAAGTTTGTCGATAACGCAACATTTAAAAACAAAAGAAAAGATTTGCGATATAATCGATTTTTTAACCGCGCATTTTAAATTTTTTGTGACTGTGTTATTTTTTTATTTCCCTTGCACGGTCACACTTAAAATGCTACATACACACACTTACGACTTAATACAAAGTTCGCCAGCAGAACATACATACATACACAACAAAATTCGAAAATAATGGGGACTTGGTTAAGGAGGCTATGATGATGCTCAAAATTGGAATGTTTGTTGTTTGTTGTGGACTTTCAATTCGAACTGAAGTTCCTTCACAGTAACTTCTCATTTTTATCCCCTCTTCATATGGGGAGCATGCATTTTCCACCACCATCCCTCCCTCGCAATCATACCCTTTGAGAAGTTTTAGTTAGACAATCCACCACATCCCCATGTAACAATATTAATCACAAGATGTCATAAAAGGGACTCGCACAAGGGGTACCCGACCGCAATAAAAGTCACAAGCCTCAAGGCGCGCGCTCAATGATAAGATCATAAACGTTACGTCAATGCCCAAGGCTTGCTCTAACATGTGCCATAATAGGGGTGGAAATCACGATCCCGCAATTAGTCCATTCTCCGTACCTGCAATTTGAACTCCAAATAAAAAGACGGTGTTTAATTTGTAACACAATAATATATTTATTCATTTATTTTGGGATTCTAAACATATTTCATTATATATTGAATTTTCTGGCTCCATCCCGACGGTTTGCATAGAAGTGGCAGGCGCAGGTGGATGGTGTCAATTCGGGATTACAGAATGTAAAATGTTCACCATATTTCATAGTTTTAAGATCATATCCACCTTGATTCATGAACATCGTTTTTATACCCGTTACTCGTAGAGTAAAAGGGTATATTGTATTCATGCAAAAGTATGTAACAGCTAGAAGAAAGCATTTCCGACCCTATAAAGTATATATATTCTTGATCAGGGTCACTAGCCCAGTCGATATAGCCATGTCCGTCCTTATGTCTGTCTGTCCGTCCGTATGAACGGTGAGATCTCGGAAACTATAAAAGCTAGAAGATTGGCATTTTGCATGCAGATTCTAGGAGTTCCTACGCAGCGCAAGTTTATTTCAAAAGGATGCCACGCCCGCTCCAACGCCCACAATCGGTTTACAACAATTTTAAAAATTTAAATATTTCGGAAAAGCAAAACTGCAGTTTTGTTGTGTTTATTAATACCTATCGAAATGTAGAAGAATTTTTTAAATCGGACCTTTCGTTAAAAAGTTATGCCTGATCAAAGTTTATAAATCCATCTCCCTCGCACCCCCTTTAGCTGAGTAACGGGTATCTGATAGTCGGGGCACCTGAATATAGCGTTCTCTCTTGTTGTGTTAAGGAGGAATTAAAAGTGTTAGCCAATTACCTCCCCTTTAAAATCTTGAATAC
>JBAMCJ010007606.1:0-122785 GCA_037075205.1 Drosophila prostipennis
TTAACGAATGGTTCGATTTAAAAAAATTTCTTCTACATTTCGATAGGTATTGATAATCACAACAAAACTGCATTTTTACTTTTCCGAAATATTAAAATTTTTAAAATCGTGTATTAGCTATTGTAGGCGTTAGAGGGGGCGTGGCACCTTCTTGAAATAAACTTGCGCTGCGTAGGAACTCCAAGAATCTTCATTCCAAATACCAATCCTCTAGCTTTTATAGTTCCCGAGATCTCAGCGTTTATACGGACGGACAGACGGACAGACAGACATGGCTAGATCGACTCGGCTAGTGATCCTGATCAAGAATATATATACTTCATGGGGTCGGAAACGCTTCCTTCTACCTGTTACATACTTTTGCACGAATACAATATACCCTTTTACTCTACGAGTAACGGGTATAAAAATTTGAAAACAACTAAATCCAGATTAAAATTGCATTGATACCATTGTTACTGTAATTTTTAGCGAACAATTCGCTTCGGGTATAGCTAGTTTATTATATTTGTTTAAACAATCTGAATCCAAAAAACTTACGTAATCCCTTTAGAATTATGTTTGTTTTTTGTCAACTCTCGGATCCTTTAGGTCCTTGCAATAAGTACAAGATTTTCTCATTAGAAGATATACTTCATTCATTACAATTGCCCGTAATCTCTAACATTAATGATAAAATTATGGAAAGAGTCTATAACAAATGCCTAATAAGCATCGAACACTTTGTATTATCTATTGTTGGAACATGTCTTAAAGAATATGGTCTTCCTCAACCAATTATTCCTGAAGCCGAATTGGAAGAAAATAATACCGATTATAATCGGTATAATTATAATTATCTAAGAGAAATAAGTTATGAAAGTAACAACACTCTCCTTACCAACAACGAAAATTCGCTTACAGACGAGAAAAAAGTCGTATACAATACAATTTTACAAAGCGTTGGGGCTGAGATGGGTGAAATATTTTTTTGGATGCACCTGGAGGGACAGGTAAAACCTTCCTGACATACTTATTGTTGGCAAAATTTCGAAGTTAAAAAAATACCCCTAGCTGTAGCATCTTCTGGTATAGGTGCTACCCTGCTCAATGGAGGTCGAACTGCACATTTTACATTCAAACTTTCTTTGGATTTAGTTAATTTAGAAACACCTCATTGCTCTATTTCAAAGCAATGTAATGCGGTGTTTGAAGATTGTAAGTTGATTGTTTGGGATGAGTGCACCATATCACATAAAGGTGGGCTTAAAGCCATAAATAGAACCCTGCAAGATATAAATGAGAGTAGTAGGTTGATGGGTGGTATTACAGTCCTGCTATCTGGAGACTTTCGCCAAATTCTTCCTGTACAATAAGTACAAGAGGTGATGAAATAAAGGCCTGTTTAAAATCTGCATTTTTATGGCCACAGATAAAAAAACAAGAGAGAACTCTATAGTCGGGTGCCCCAACTATCAAATACCCGTGCGAGGGAGATGGAGATATAAAACTTTGATTGGGTTCGTACTAAACTAATAAATTGTAACGAATCATTTGGTGTCGATGGCAATGGAAGTATAAAGGACGCACGCGCTAAGGTCCAGCTTTCTCCTTGTCGGTTGTGTGGGGTGGTGATCTTGTCCTTCATTCTTCAGCCTTTATTCATTTTCAAAAAATATATCAATTGCGTGCTACGACAAGAATTTAATGGAGGGAGAACAATCGTATCCAGACAAGCAGACAGACAAAATAGGTAGAAGCTCCTCGAATATCCCTTGTAGTCCTCAGATGTTCTTGGAGGAATTCCGGATGCCCTCCCTGCCTTGGCCATTCTGTACCTGAATTCAAATTATTTGTCGAATGGCCCTTTTTGGGATCGCTGAAAAGTTTTTACAGGGGAGTCATCCTAGTCATAGGTAAACAAAGCTGGTTTTTTAACACATTATAAAATATATTTTAAATCGTAATAAAATAACTTACTACTAACAGGCATAATAAAACAGATAGATAAATTAAAATGCATGCAAATACCTTCGCTAACGAGTGGGATTAAAGATACGAACGACCGGCAATTATAACAGAATTAATGAAAAATTACTTTTCTAGATTAGAATATTTTTACCGAACATAATTAAAATAGACTCCAACATAAATAAAATTCGAATAGCACGATTAACTAAAAAAAATAACCAAAAAGAAACTTCGAAGAATTCAAAGGAAATATGAGATCGTTCAGCAGCCAAAAATAATGCATTAAAATCAAAGTCAACAAGAGTCTGCGAATTCGCCGCAAAGACACTGTCACACATTTTAAATTGCCCTTGAATTCCGATTCCACTGTTCCAGAAATTGAGTAGAGAGCTTGCCCTTGAAATTACACGTTTGCCATTCCCCGTTTATCCGTGATAGCTACGGCCGTGAAATTCTAATTCTTTTCTTACATTCGCATTCGGCTTAAAGGGACGGGGACAGTGGGGAAAATATCGATCTTTAGGGCTTTTGGTTTATAGCATATATTTTTACTTGTGAAATATCACTCACTACTCACCGCAAAGACACTGTCACACATTTGAAACTGCCCTTGAATTCCGATTCCACTGTTCCAGAAATGGAGAGAGAGCTTGCCCTTGAAATTACACGTTTGCCATTCCCGTTTATCCGTGATAGCTACGTTCCGTGAAATTCTAATTATTTTTACATTCGCATTCGCTTAAAGGGACTTGGGACAGTGGGGCAAATATCGATCTTTTTGGACTTTGGTTTATGGCATATATTTATACCCGTTACTCGTAGAGTAAAAGGGTATATTGTATTCGTGCAAAAGTATGTAACAGGGAGAAGGAAGCGTTTCCGACTCTATAAAGTATATATATTCTTGGTCAGGGTCACTAGCCGAGTCGATATAGCCATGTCCGTCTGTCCGTCTGTCCGTCTGTCTGTCCGTCCGTATGAACGCTGAGATCTCGGAAACTATAAAAGCTAGAGGATTGGCATTTTGCATGAAGATTCTTGGAGTTCCTACGCAGCGCAAGTTTATTTCAAGAAGGTGCCACGCCCCCTCTAACGCCCACAATCGCTTATATACGATTTTAAAAATTTAAATATTTCGGAAATGTAAAAATGCGGTTTTGTTGTGTTTATCAATACCTATCGTATTGTAGAAGAAATTTTTTAAATCGGACCATTCGTTGCAAAGTTATTGCTGATCAAAGTCAGTCACTCGGCTAAAGGCAGTGCGAGGGAGATGGAGATATAACCATCTCCCTCGCACTGCCTTCAGCCGAGTGACGGGGTATTAAATAGTCGGGACACCAACCCGACTATAGCGTTCTCTCTTGTTTTTCTTGTGAAATATCACTCACCAGAACTCGGGGGATCCATCGACGAAAGCGCTTCCGTGAGGTTTTCCGAATGCTGTGAAACTTGAAAAAAAACCAAAAAAATATTAACTATTCTACCCACTACTCACTCTTATTTCTCTTTCTTTTTTCTTCACTTCTTTCGGGCACCTGTGGTTTTATTTTTCGTTGCTTTAGCCTTTGGCCCCATTTCCCGATTCTCCGCCATTTCTTCTAGCCTTCTTTTTCCCACTCTTGATTTAGTTTTCGTACACCAATAACACTAACACTAGTACAAAAAAACAAAATTCTTAATCTGTTAACCTGATGACACGCGACCAGCCGACATTTTCACTGATTTTTCTTATAATTTTCCCGGCAAAGTTTCCACTCCTTTTTCCTGGTTCTTTTACGGCCACTCGGAGATCATGCGACCGATATCACGCGCTGGCCAAGAAAAAACTACTCTCTCAGAATTCCACTCTGCTCACCTCATTAATCGTTGCTTTGTGAATTAGGGGAGAGAGACGAAGCGGGATTGAAATGAATATTTCGGCTAAATTCAACTCTGGTTGATTGAAGTTGCATCGACCAACTTTCTGGAGACTTGGCGGTTCGATTCGCCAAATACACTTGATTTGCCTATGCCCCTGAGATAGAAATTTGACAAATATGCCTTTCTTTTAGCTTAACGCTTAACAATAATTAAAATCATCAAGGTTCCCTTTGGGGAGATGGGGGTCGTCGTTTCGCTTTCAGCGGCTCGCTTCAGATCATGGGTGTATAATTATTCAGCATTAAGCGCCAAACCTGAGTAATTAAAAAAAGTCTAGATGGCTGCTACATGTATGTCCCTGACTGTTTATGGGCTTACCCTAATTTTTGGATTCAGCGCGGATTTTGGTTTCCAGATGGAATAGCTCTCAAGATTTTCCGTTTAGTGCTTCTGGGCTATTTAAACTGTTGCACACACTGAAATTTACTTTCACATTTAGCTACCGATTAGACTTAACCTTTTTCTGGTGGGAACTTACTTAGACCCAACTGCACACTGATACTGTCAAAAACGGAAAGAATCATTGTGGCGCGCGGATCTAGGTTGGAGTCACCACCGCTCTCCCAGATTATGACTTCGCCATTTTGGCAACCTTGACAATTGGCTCTGTTGCCTCTTTGTCTCCGAATTCTATCCCCTCCAGAGTTCCCTCCTCTGGCCCAATGGTAATACCACAGCCGAAAAGTAGATGGCGGCACCACCACCGTTTGACCCCTAGGTGGCTCTGCTAGCCCCTTTTATCTGCCACAAGCGTTACAGAATGGAACTCAATACCGTGTATAAGAAAGTTAGAGGGCATTCTATTACCTGTAAAATGAGTCTACGATGGCCGCAATCGGTTAATCACAGCTCGAGTTAAAAATTAAAAAAGCGTCAAAACACTTTAAAAAAAATTGGTACCATACAAAAAATTGTAAGTGCCCTTTTCTTAATCAGAAAGATGTACCTTATCGGAAAATTATTATTTCATGAAGAGCGTATTTCATTAATTTTTTTTTGTAAACTGGTGTTATCAGTGTATTGGACGAATATTTTTCAAAATTGAGAACATACAACTACCTTTCAAAAGGATTGATGTGAACGTCCTCGCGTTTTGAAAGGGGAAGCAGTGCACCAAGCAGGAGTTATACGCAATTAGCAATGTTTGCTTTGGCGTACCCCAAACTCAGCTAAATATTAAGCTACATATATTCATTTGTTTTATAACAGATCTCGATTGAAAGATCCTTCTTCACCCTAAGACTGGTTCTAACGGATTACACAAGTCGGCTTAGCCAAGATGTCTTGGAATTTGTCTTGGAAAAAAAAGAAGTAGAGTACGACGACGCAAATTAATTATACAAAATCATTTTAAAAAGGCGTGTATTATTACCGACGACTCCCTAAAATGTTTCCTTGCTGCTGCTTTGACTTTCCGAACGAAGCAGAAGCAAGCGTCAGCAAAACATTTGGAAATATAACTTGCGTATTGTTTCGACACTCGGCAGTTTTCGTATTTCGACTGTGTCATGAAGGGACCGTTTATGGGCAAAATCTACTATTTGTGAGATATCGGTAAAAATTAATATTTTTTCCTTTTTGTGTCTTGTTTTTAATTGCCAAATGTCTTCATATCCGCCTTGGGAAAATGCTGTATCTGTTAATATGTTTCTTGCTTCAGTCTTAAGTGCACTTTCAAGCAGATGTAGCTTTTGTGTAGGAGGGTACGGATGATTGTGAACTAACTCCATAAAGAGGTCGTGTGTGGTGTGTGATGGTAGTTTGTTGGGTTGCTAGATTGAGAGATGATTCCATTTCGGTACTTCGTAACTGCAATAGTCGGATTGCCTTGTTTATTGATGCGTCTAGATCCTTCGGCAATGGTTTCTTTGAATTGCAGTCTTCTCGTACAAGTCGAGGTGTCTTGTGTGGGCCGCTGCCTGACGGATAATTTTTACCAAATACCTTTTGGTATTTTTCTACTAACTCTTTTAATGTGTCGTATCGTGTTAGATATTCTGGTTCTGTCGGTAGTGCCTCTTCTCTGACGTCGGCGGAACTATTGCCAAAGCTACTTTAATTGGACTAGTCGGTTGGGACTAATGTTAATTGAAGTCTGTTTAGTGTGCCTTTTTCTGTAGGCCTTGCCTGTATCTACAAGGCTCAAAGAGAATTAGAGCCCCTGAATCTACAGGCCTCCCAGTCGGAAGTTTTGGAGTGGTCGGCGTTCGGAATGCATCCGGATCGCATCTTTGTCCACAGCACAGTGGGCCAGAAAGTTCATTTTTTGACCAAAAATCTGTAATTTCTTTCCTAGGACAGTTAGAAGGATGCAGTTTTTTGCGTTTTTTTCTTAAAAGATTGAACTTTCCAACGAACTAAAAGTAAAATTTCTTGGAATTTTATATGATATATATAATCCAAACCAAAGTCGGAAAATTTTATGTACTTTTCGGTTTATTATTTAAAAAAAAATATCTAGAAGACGCACTCAATCCATTTTCATACACAATAAAGTATGAGATAAAACAACCTAAAAAAAATTAACATCACTAAAAAATATTATGTAGTTTAAGATTTATGAACCGTAAAAAACTGCAACTTTCGGAGGCTCCCACATCAACGTTTATAAAACAATCGATTTAAAAATAACACAGGAACACAAAATTAAACTTTGTGAAATTTCCACGAACCATTTCAAGTTTTCCATGATATTTGGGTGCTCCTGAGTAAAGGTCCCATACAAAATTATTTTCCATCACCTACAGGTTCCGCGGTATAGCTAAGAATACAAAAAACCGATGTTTGCCGACATTTTGAATTACGTGGCCTATATAATTGGACTTACCTCAATTATTTTCGCTGAAACCTACTCTCAATACATCACGGCATTCGTAAGAAATAGTCCGCATTGTGAACCATTGCCCATGTCTTTGGAATTCGACGCCAAAGTCGAAACTCCCAAAATTTTCACAATTTCTCTGATGAAAAAACAATTCAGAGAATTTAATCTTGAATGGAACTAATTTTAACTATTCGTTGAATTTATTGTCCATTGTATGCTTTAATTTCGATTTAAAGCGTTTTCATGAGGATATTTTATTGGATTTCTTATACCAATTAAACCGTTTTTTTATTTTATTATCTACTCCTATGTGCTGTCAAATTTTGAATAAGTCATTTTAGTAAAAATCCCACATATATTCTTGATCAGCATCACTAGACAAGTCGATCTAATCGGGAAAAAAAATGTAAAAAAATTATATCTTGGGTGTTTTTGAACCTATAAGCTCCTACTTTTGGAAAAGCCATTTTTTATCTAATTCTGAATTTCGAATACAATTTTTTCAAAATCGGACGACTATATCATATAGCTGCCATATGAACGATCGGAAAATTAATGGGAATATAATAGAAAATAAATTACACAGGCGAACAAAATGGACTTTATTAAAAGGTGCAGGCCTATGGGCATTAAAATATGTTAATATAGACGTATATAAGCATATCTGCATACTTAGTTTTCGTGTTTAACGGGTGGTATTTGTGTAATCGCGGTTTGAAAAAAATAGCAACATTTAATGTTTTGATTTAAGATATCTTCGAGGGTCTGTATTCAATTGTATTATAACCTATGCCAAAAAATTGCTTAGATGTCCTTCTACATAACTGCATTTAAGGTTTCATCATTATTTGAGTCAATCAAAGCCTATGAGCCATTTAAGTAACTTGTTCACCTCTATTCACAACCAACTTGATGCGGTGAACAGACTAAAAAAAATACAAGGAAAAATATGTGCCTCAAAACATTGTGCAGGCATCTAGAGGCGTCTTTACCCGAATTTTTGAGATAAATGTCAGCCTTGTACGTCGAAGGATGAATTTTATAGAATTTTTTCCATATGAACGTGAAAAGTAACAAGTATTTTTATACCCTTGCAGAGGGTATTATGATTTCAGTCAGAAGTTTGCAACGCAGTGAAGGAGACGTTTCCGACCCCATAAAGTATATATATTCTTGATCAGCATCACTAGACGAGTCGATCTAGCCATGTCCGTCTGTCCGTCTGTCCGTCTGTCCGTCTGTCCTTCTGTCCGTCTGTCCGTCTGTCTGTTTCTACGCAAACTAGTCTCTCAGTTTTAAAGCTATCGGGCTAAAACTTTCCGAAAAGCCTTCTTTCTGTTGCAGGTAGTATATAAGTCGGAACGAGCCGGATCGGACAACTATATCATATAGCTCCCATAGGAATAATCGGCGAAAAAAATGAAAAAAAAATTATATCTTGGGTGTTTTTGAACCTAGAACCTCCTACTTTTGGAAATGCCATTTTTTATCTAATTCTGAATTTCGAATAAAATTTTTTCAAAATCGGATGACTATATCATATAGCTGCCATAGGAACGATCGGAAAATTAATGGGAATATAATAGGAAATAAATGATTGCTTCGTTGACTTTTATTGTATTTTCTTCTACTCTGGGATATGAGACTTTTTAAATGTTTTCGAATATCGATTTTAATTTTATCAATATCGAACAACTATATCATATAGCTGCCATAGGAACGATCGGAAAATTAGTCATTAATAGGAAGTATCTGCAAGGGTATATAAGCTTCGGCTGGCCGAAGCTAGCTTCCTTTCTTGTTAAATCTCATTTTACATAAATATCTGACACATTCGTAAAAATTTCACTTTGAATTTCACTATCAGTAGGCGCCGAGCATCGAAAAATTATATTTTCAAGGGGTTAGTATGCCTAATAAAAAGCTCCCCCTCAAAATTATAAGGCTACGCTACTGTTACCTTTAAAAAGCCTACTGCGTGAAATGGCGACAAACTAGTGACGTAAGAGTGACTTAAAAATACTTGTTACTTTTCACGTTCATATGGAAAAAATTCTATAAAATTCATCCTTCGACGTACAAGGCTGACATTTATCTCAAAAATTCGGGTAAAGACGCTTCTAGATGCCTGCACAATGTTTTGAGGCACATATTTTTCCTTGTATTTTTTTAGTCTGTTCACCGCATCAAGTTGGTTGTGAATAGAGGTGAACAAGTTACTTAAATGGCTCATAGGCTTTGATTGACTCAAATAACACTAGTTTACAAAAAAAAATCGACGTCACCCTACTTGAAGATAACCTTAATTTTCTGGTAAAGAACATCTCCCTGATTAAGAAATGGGCACTTATAATTTTTTTTATGATGCCAATTTTTTTTTAAGTGTAAAAAACGTTTTTGGCCCTTTTTTATTTTCTATCTTCTGTACTGGTAAACCGATTTTGATCATCTTAGACTTATTTTACAGGTAATAGAATGACCTTTAACTTTCTTATTCACAGCATTGAGTTCCAGTCATTAGTTTAGAAGCTACACCGCGTCAAAGTCTAAAAAAAGGGAAAAAATTCAATTTGGACAGGCATAAATCCGATCATTAAAAATACACGCCTAAAAACCGAAATTAGTTTTATAGTTTATTCTTAGAGATTGGACTTTAAGCAAAATAATAAGACCATCAGCTCAAAAATCAACCATGCGTTCCATTTTATATAGATTTTTCAAGCTGGGTAAAAAGGATATTACAGTCCTGTTAAAGCCATGTTAAGGCCCTGTTGTCTCAGTTAACAGCTGTAAACGGCGAAAAAATCACCGTTGTCCCAAACTCAAAATATTCATATAAAGTGCATTTGCTGGTGGATTCTAATGATCATTAGCTTGTTTTTTTTGTCAAAGAACAATCTACCAGAAGAAGTTATAAAACTAATTTCGGTTTTTAGGCGTGTATTTTTAATGATCGGATTTATGCCTGTCCAAGTTGAATTTTTTCCCTTTTTTTAGACTTTGACGTGGTGTAGCTTCTAAACTAATGACTGGAACTCAATGCTGTGAATAAGAAAGTTAAAGGTCATTCTATTACCTGTAAAATAAGTCTAAGATGATCAAAATCGGTTTACCAGAACAGAAGATAGAAAATAAAAAAGAGCCAAAAACGTTTTTTACACTTAAAAAAAAAATGACATCATAAAAAAAATTATAAGTGCCCATTTCTTAATCAGGGAGATGTTCTTTACCAGAAAATTAAGGTTGTCTTCAAGTAGGGCGACGTCGATTTTTTTTTGTAAACTAGTGTAATGATTAAACCTTAAATGCAGTTATGTAGAAGGACATCTAAGCAATTTTTTTGGCATAGGTTATAATACAATTGAATACAGACCCTCGAAGATATCTTAAATCAAAACATTAAATGTTGCTATTTTTTTCAAACCGCGATTACACAAATACCACCCGTTAAACGCGAAAATTAAGTATGCAGATATGCTTATATACGTCTATATTAACACAATTTAATGCCCATAGGCCTGCACCAAAAACACTGTCGGCCTGTGTTATTGCTTCATTGACTTTTATTGTATTCTCTTCTACTCTGGGATATGAGTCTTTTTAAATGTTTTCGAATTTCGATTTTAATTTTATCAATATCGAACAACTATATCATATAGCTTCCATAGGAACGATCGAAAAATTTGTGATTAATAGGAATTATCTTCAAGGGTATATATAGCTTCCTTTTCTGTTTTTTAGAAAATTTCCATTTGATTTGAAATTTAATTTTTTTGTTTACATAAGCTTAACCTAGACCATACGCTATCTTTTTTTCGTTTTAGAATTCATTCCTTCAATTGAAAAACTATTTGATGAGGAATTGCTTATTGGAAAAGGCGTTACATTGGAATCTATTCGACCATTGGCATATTCAACATTAGCAGACCTCGCTCACCATGTTCGCCAAAGCCTGAGCCTAGACGTATTAAGGGGGGACATCTAGGTAGAATTTTTAAAAAATCGAAAATTTTTTTTTTCGCTTAAAAAATGCTTTAGGTTCTTAAAAATAACATACCAAAAGATAGAGTCCGGCAAAAGTGTCTAAGTGTCGAAATTTTCCATTCTGCGGCGATGCCTCATGTATATCGCGGGCACCTTAAAACTTTAAACGCGTTTTTCTCGAAACCACTTTTTTTGAGGCGGCCGGACACATAACTCGAACAAATCTTAACCGATCGATCTCAATTTTTGACAGTATATTCAAAATACCTATGTCTATCGACGGACGTAGGATTTTTTTTTATTTTGCTTACTTTTTTTTTATCAATAATTTTGTGACGTTTTTTATTCGAAAAAATGCTACTTTTTTTTCAATCACTCACCATTTTTTAAAAAATCAAAATATCGAAAAAATCCTACGTCCGTCGATAGCTGTTGAGGTATAGAAACTAACCAAATTTTTTTTTTTTTTTAGATCAAAAATTAAGGACGTTAGGTTTCCGGCCATGGACCCCCTTTAACAAAAAAGGGCCTACGAAGAAATGCTGCACAGCCGCCATTTTGTTTTCGATTTATTCGAAAAAAATTTTATTTTGTACTTTGGACCTAATATAATAAAACGTAGTTTACAAATTTTCGATTGGCTTCTTCATTTGGCCAAAAAAAAAAATCCAGAAAATCCGCTTTTTTTTCCCCAGTTACCTAGATGTCCCCCCTTAATAAAAGCAGTAAATCTATTTTCAAAAAATGTTCATGATGAAACACTTGCTGTTGGAATACAAACCATGTCTTGCCAGCTTTTGTTAAACCTGGTTGACTGCTTACGACAACACAGTGAAATAGAGCCTCAAAGATCTAGAGCTATACTTTCAAAGCTCTTAAAAGTTTTTGTAAAAAAATTTGAAACAATTGCGACAGTTCAACTTCCATTAATAATTCAAAAATGGTAAGTGAAATTCAAGTTTCCACACAGAATATATGGGGTATTCTTTCGAAAACCGGGATATATAATTTTATCTCCATTTTAAAAATACTTGTGTAATTTATGAGTTGTCCTTTTTAAAAAAAAAATTTATCTAGTCTAGAATCAAAAGCACATGGAAATGGAATATGTTCATCTAAACTAATATAATAGGAACAATAAAAAATGGTCAGTAGCCAATTTCTCCAGAACGGATTGACATAAAAATCTAGAAAAATCAAATTAATTTTGAAATAATTAGGAGACGCGTGTGAGGTACAAATTAAAACAATAAACGACCCCAAAGTGCCCCAAAATTCGATTCGTTTTTTTTTTTAATTCTTTCTTTTACCATTTCTCTGTTATAAATGTTGTTAAAATGGTTTAAAAAAATTATGATCATAATCTTATGGCATTTAAATTTTTTGGAAATTCAGCCTCCTTAACCAAGTCCCCAATATTTTCCAATTTGGTTGTGTGTGACGTCACGGCCTCCACATATGTATGTATGTATGTTCTGCTGGCGCACTTTGCATTAAGTCGTAAATGTGTGTATGTAGCATTTTAAGTGTGACCGCGCAAGGGGAAAAATTAAAATACCAGTCACAAAAAATTTAAAATGCGCGGTTAAAAAATCGATTATATCGCAAATCTTTTCTTTTGTTTTCAAATGTTGAGTTATCTACAAACTTTGGATTTGTAAAAAACAAAAATAATGATTCGCTCTGCTATGTACACACACACGCACGAAATATGTATATCCAAAAAATGCGTATTTTACACGAACAGCCATTAGATTGTGTGTGTGCATTGCAGCTGACTAAAGATTAAAGATAATACTGATATCCTTTTGCTAAAAGAATTTTTCATTTCCACAACGGATTTAAGACATTTTGTAACGGATTTTTGTGATTTAAAATTCAAATCGCATTGATAATATTAAAAAAAAATCGAAATATTCTAGTCAAATGATTCTCTTGCTCTTTCTTACACGTGCCTCATTTTGTTTAAACAAATGCAAATGTTTAAACAATTTGATTCACGGCGTCCCCCTCCACCTGTCTTCCTGTCGTGTAAACTAATATAATTGGACCAATAAAAAATGGTCAGTAGCAAATTCCTACCAGAGCGGATTGACATAAAAATCTTGAAAAATCAACATAATTCTGAAATAACTAGGAGGCTACAAATTATATATATATATGGACGTTGATGCACTACGAGAAGTACAAACAAGTGGCCCAACGACACCAAGCACGCGCTTGTTACGCGCGGGGCCCTATTATCAGTTTGGGCAGAAATACGATTTCGCGAGGAAGAATACATAAAGCAAAAATAATGACGGGACACATAATGAAAATTAAGACACAATTAGGAGTGAAGCAAAAGAGTTAAAATATTAGTTTTTAATACCGGGATAGACGGTGAAATGCAAATTAAATGATAAAGGTTGTTATAATTATTACATAGAATGCGAAAGGGCTCGTGCAGACTAAAATTTGATGTACATCGTGGCAAATTAAGAGGATAATAATTACGTGTTAGTCTAACGGGAACATTAAAAGTTAGGCGGCTTACAAGTTCTACAGAATCAATATCACCTCTTATAAGATTATGCATAAAAATAGTACCAAGCATTTTTCTACGATTTGCAAGTGTCGGTGAATTAAGCAACAATAATCTACTCTGATAGGAAGGTAGCCTTACGTTTTGATCCCAGTTCAAATTACGAAGGGCAAAAAGGAGAAATTTTATTTGTACCGACTCTATACGGTCAATGTGCACTTGGTATTGTGGGCTCCAAACCGAAGAACAATATTCCAATATAGGGCGGACAAGGAAGGTAAATAATAATTTGCTTATATAAGGGTCGTCAAATTCTTTTGACCAACGCTTTTTAAACCCAAGAACACTCATAGCTTTGTTGACCGTGGCAGTCAAATTTAAGCTTCGGGTCCAGAAGAACGCCTAAATCATTTACTGAATATATACGGTCAAGTGGCAAGTTCTGAAGCAAATAACTTATAAACGTAGGAGTACCCCTATGAAAGGTCATTACGTTACATTTCAGGCAGTTCAAATTTAAGAGGTTATACCCACACCATACTTGAAAATGATCAATGTCTGATTGTAAGCCGAAACCAGATTCTATA
Organism: Drosophila prostipennis; assembly: GCA_037075205.1. Taxonomy (NCBI): domain Eukaryota; kingdom Metazoa; phylum Arthropoda; class Insecta; order Diptera; family Drosophilidae; genus Drosophila; species Drosophila prostipennis. Next base: position 13,793 of record JBAMCJ010007606.1, read on the forward strand.
TTGTTGAATGTCAAAAAAAGCTTAACATCATCAGCATACATTAGTACACGTGAATTTGTTATGATAGAGGGAAGATCGTTAATAAACAAAGTGAACAGCAAAGGTCCCAAATGACTGCCCTGGGGCACTCCAGATGTCACGTGGATCATTTTAGAAACAGCGTTCTTAAATATAACCCTCTGAGTCCTTCCATTCAAATAACTCGAAATCCAAGTTAAAAGATTACATGGAAACCCAAGCAAGTCTAGTTTGAATAAAAGAAGAGAGTGGTTAACAGAGTCAAAGGCTTTACTGAAATCTGTCGGTTTGCATTTTATTGTTAAATCCATTTATTACAATAGATGACAATTCAAGTAGGTTGATAGTAGTCGATCTTCGCTTAACGAAACCATGCTGACACGGTGATATTAGCGAGGAACATAAATGTTGCAAATGAGATGTGATAATACGCTCAAAAGCTTTTAGAATTGCCGATAATTTAGAAATACCTCTACGAGTATAATTTTGGGCATCCGCCTTCGCACCCTTTTTGTGAAGTGGAATAAGAAAAGAGTCTTTCCAGATAGTTGGAAAAACTGATGATGAAATAGAAAAATGAAAGAGTTTAAGAATAGGTTTGCAAATGGTTGATGCACAAAACTTAAGCACACACCCAGAAAGTCCATCAGGACGGGGAGAATAAGTTGGCGTTGTTGTTGTTAAATCTCTTAAAAGAGAACTTTCGGTAATTACAGGGGAAAAAATACAATTTGCCCTATTTAAGGGATTAGGGTAAGGAGATTTTGACCAAGAAGAGGAGCTATAAGTAGTTTGGAAAAAGTCGGCAAGTAGATCAGCAATTTCAAAATCTGTCGATGCCTCCATCGAGTTAAAACGAACCGATGAAGGCAAAGCCGATGACTTTACGCTTAGCGTTTACTCTTAAAACTAAAAAAAATCGTTTGCCCACCCCTTAAAACTATGTTTTTATGCAAAAAAACGTTTGCCCACCTCTTAAAACTAAAAAAAACCCCTTGCCCACCCCTTAAAAATAATTTTTTATACCCGTTACTCGTAGAGTAAAAGGGTATATTGTATTCGTGCAAAAGTATGTAACAGCTAGAAGGAAGCGTTTCCGACCCCATAAAGTATATATATTCTTGATTAGGATCACTAGCCGAGACGATCTAGCCATGTCTGTCTGTCCGTCTGTCCGTCCGTATGAACGCTGAGATCTCGGAAACTATAAAAGCTAGAGGATTGGTATTTGGCATGAAGATTCTTGGAGTGCCTACGCAGCGCAAGTTTGTTTCAAGAAGATGCCACGCCCCCTCTAACGCCCACAATCGCTTATATACGATTTTAAAAATTAAAATATTTCGGAAAAGTAAAAATGTAGTTTTGTTGTGTTTATCAATACCTATCGAAATGTAGAAGAAATTTTTTAAATCGGACCATTCCACTATGGTCCAAAAGTCCATTTTTTTGGCATAAATTCTAAAAATTGAGTTACAGACTTCAAAATTGTCACATTTCGTTTTTTTAAAACGAATTCCATGCAAACAAATTTTGAAGTCTGTGCGACCACGCCCTCTCTTGCCTCCCATACAAGCAAATTCATAATACTACACTGTGTTATACAATTTAACCTTTATTTTTTTACATTGATGAAATCTTAAAATACTATTTGCTTTAAATAATCAGTGCTCTAAATGTGCTCTCAAAAAAATTATTTCACGCAAGAATTCTGAGAAAAATGACATTAAATTTGGAAAAATTCTGTATTTGGAACACTTTAAACCTGTTTTACAGACGAATTCTTGGTTTGTAATGCTGTCAAAACATTTAAAAGGTGCAACTCTGTATCTTTCAAACCCCACACTCAAAATATTTTTTGTAATTTTTTTAACGGAATTATAAGCTAAAGAAGACATATCCTTTTGTTTGTCTTATGAATGCTTAACAAAAAAGGATTCAAAACAAGAGAGAACGCTATAGTCGGATTGGTGTCCCGACTATTTAATACCCGTCACTCGGCTAAAGGGAGTGCGAGGGAGATGGAGATATAAACTTTGATCAGGAATAACTTTTTAACGAATGGTCCGATTTAAAAAATTTCTTCTACATTTCGATAGGTATTGATAAGCACAATAAAACTGCATTTGTAGGGGAGAGGTCTGTAGGTTGGTACACCTTTTGTTTTTAGTCTCCCATTTGGACATTCGCTTTTGAAACTTCACGTGTTAGGTACCGATCGAAAGCTTAGTCTTTTAGCTGTACAACAAAGCAAAAAAAAAAATTTTTTTCCCTGGGGAAAACTAAAAAATAATTTTTTTTGAAAAGTGCCAAAAAATGACAATTTGAAAAAGAGGTCTGTAGGTTGAGACACTTTTAAAAGTCAATAATACTCACACCAAAAGTACTCCAAACTTTTAAAAACTATTTATTTTTGTTAATTTAATCAATTTTAGTTCGTCCTAAATTATTTCCCATCCATTTTTTATGAACTTAGACCAAATAACAATTAAAACCAAAAGGCTCATTGAACATTCATTTTTCCCCTAATATCAAAGAAATGTACCAGGCAGAAAGCGACCTCTGTCGGGCTAAGGCCTTTTTGTATGAAAAACGGGTGTCTCAACTTACACGCTCAAAGTGTCTCAACTTACACAAATTGGGATGTTTCTGGAAAAAATTAATAACTTTTTTTCTTACTGTCACATTAAGCTGATTCTTTTTTTAATTTGTTAACAGTTAAATTACTAATGTTTTAAATCTCTTACAAAGTTAATTTAAGCACGTTCTTAATTTTTAATGGAATTTTGAAAAAAGTGGACAAAAACTTTTTTGGTGCAAAATGATACACGACTCTCACAGCTTAAATCTGGCTAGAGCCTGGCTTATAATGTTTTCCCCAAAAGTTTTGTCACTGAAAAGGACTACAAAAAAAAAATAAAAAAAATTTTTTTAGTGGAAAAGTTTTGAGAAAATTGAGTGTCTCAACTTACAGACTGTCTCAACCTACAGACCTCTCCCCTACTTTTCCGAAATATTTAAATTTTGTAAAATCTTATATAAGCGATTGTGGGCGTTAGAGGGGGCGTGGCACTTTCTGGAAACAAACTTGCGCTGCGTAAGAACTCCAAGAATCTTCATGCCAAATACCAATCCTCTAGCTTTTATAGTTTCAGAGATCTCAGCGTTCATACAGACGGACAGACAGACGGACAGACGGACAGACAGACATGCCTAGATCGACTCGGCTAGTGATCCTGATCAAGAATATATATACTTTATGGGGTCGGAAACGCTTCCTTCTAGCTGTTACATACTTTTGCACGAATACAATATACCCTTTTACTCTACGAGTAACGGGTATAATAACTAAATTTTTTTTATTTATTTCTGATGTTTTATCGCTACGAAGAAACTTTAAGGTCCCTGAATATTGTGGAATTTCGTGAAAAGGGGGACGAACGGGGAAAAGGTGTTAATTAGAGATAAAAAACGATATATATATGTACAAACTGGCGTACTTTGTTTTTGTGGGCAGACGTCGATTCGTTAGTTATATTCCACGAAACACAGGGAAAAAATGTTAATTTTCTATAAAAATAACATAAATTGGACATTAAACACAGGTCGAAGACTAAGATTACACATAAATTTACTATACACACTAAATATTACATCAAGGTATGTATCTTCCATTTCCATAATTTATTTAATTTGGTCCGGACAGAAAAGATTTTTTTTTTTGCACAAACGTAAAGAAAATATTCTCGCGCCAATTTCTTAGTCCTAAGCCGCTGTTCGATTGTGTACTTTTGAAAGCTCATAAAAAGCGTTAGTGAAGCTTTTAAATCTTTTTTTTTTTAAGTTTGTATATGTATGATCCATTAACTTTAAGAATTTAAAATCCAAAATACAAAACATTAACATAAAAATTTCGACTTTATGCCAAAAAATCGGCCGCTCGGACCATAGTGCATTCGTTAAACAGTTATGGCTCATCAAAGTTTATATATCCATCTCCCTCGCACTCCCTTTAGGCGAGTGACGGGTATTAGATAGTCGGGACACCAACCCGACTATAGCGTTTTCTCTTGTTATTATATTATTTTTTCCTTTTTTTTACATCGAGCTTTTAAGTGACTCAAAGCTTATTCAAATGGTTTATAACGGCTTGATGACTTAAGCCAAGCTCTTGACCGATGCTACGGCTACTATTGGGTTGGCAAGAAAGTCATGTCGTTTGTTTAGTAATCGTTTTTAATCTAATTTATTTACGACTAATCGAGCAGGGTCACACTTTTTAGTATCGTTTTAAAGCTTATTGTCTTAGGTACTATCGATGAAAATTTGGTAATTATTCGATAACATTTGTGGAAGCTATAGCAAATTAAAGATGGAGGATAAAAGTGAGCATTTTCGGCATATTTTGCTTTTTTACTTCCAAAAAGGAAAAAAGCGGTCGAAGCCCGCGAAAAATTGTGCGAAGTGTATGGAAAAGATGCCATGAGTGATCGCCAATGTCAGCGCTGGTTTGCCAAATTCAGGCTTAGAGATTTTGGAGTTAAAGACGCCCAAGGTTCTGGTAGACCATCGGCCGTTTTTGACGAACAAATTTAGGCTTTGCTGGATGAAAACCGGCGTTATTCAACGCGGGAGATGTCAGAGAAGCTCAGTGTGTCACATACAACGGTTGAAAACCATTTGAAAAAACTCGGCTACGTAAGCAAGCTCGATGTTTGGGTTCCGCATAACTTAAAGGAAATACACCTAACTAAGCGTATCAATATCTGCTATTCGCTGCTGCAACGGATTAAAACCGATCCTTTTTTGAAGCGGATCCTTACTGGCGACGAAAAGTGGGTTGTTTACAATAATGTCCAACGAAAAAGATCATGGAGCAAGAAAGATGAGCCAGCCCAAGCCACATCAAAGGCCGATAAGTTTGGTGGAATTGGAAGGGTGTAGTGCACTTTGAGCTGCTGGGACGGAATGAAACCATCAATTCAGATGTGTACTGTCGCCAGCTATCCAATTTGGCGAAAAAAATTAAAGAAAAGGATATAGGATATAGTCTTTCACTATGACAACGCTAGGCCCCACACATCTTTGGTCACTCGGCAAAAATTAACGGAGCTGAATTGGGAAGTGCTACCACATCCACCTTATAGTCCGGACTTAGCACCTTCAGATTACCATTTGTTTCGCTCTCTTCAAAACTCTTTGAAACGGCCAATACATAATTGAATAATATATGATATAAATAATCATCTTTGAAAATATTGAAAAAAACGACATAACTTTCTTGCCAACCCAATACTATGCCGGTTTTGTCGCAATTTTCTCCGACAGGCCTTCCTTCTTTGACCACCTCTGCACTAGAACGAAAACGTTGAAACCATCGTTGTGCGGTGGAAATGGAAATGGAATGGAATGCACACATTTTATTGGCGGCTTGAGATGCATTTATGCCTTTATCGTAGTAGTACTGTAAAATATGCCGTATTTTCTCTTTATTTTGCTCCATGATTGCGACGCTATAACTCACGAACGACTTAAAAGAAAAGACAATCAAACACGTGCTAGCGAGTGAAATGAGCTTTCCAAAAAGGTATAGCATGAACCGATGCGACGAATAAAACTAGAACTACCAAGCGAAAGCTAGCAAAAATACCGCAAGACTTTTTTGACAACCTAATATGAAATGATAATTTTTTAAACGGTACTTTTGAAAAAAACAAATGAGAAGAACAAAAGAGACATCGCAGGAACGCGCGCGATTTTTTTTAGTTTCTTATGTATTTCTTGTCACTTGCTTTTTGAAATTGGACCAGTTAAGAGCCGTTTTTTCGTCCGTTTGTTAAATTTAAAGTATAGTTAAAACAATGATTTCCCATACAATTTCAAGGTTTTAACCCTACTTTAAATTTAACAAACGGACGAGAAAACGGCCCTAAGTGTAATTGATTTTTCGGTTAAACCAATTTTAATCGTTTTATTTTTTTATAGTTCTTGAAAAACAAACCTTTGTGCTTTTCTGTGCCAAGTAAGTGGTAAGTGATAAGTGGAAATAAAAAATAATACCTCATAACGAGGTAAAATAACCAACTATATAAAAGTGTATTTATTTTTTTAAACAAACAAAAATAATTGTGTGTGTGTAATAAACAAAGTGCTTTTAAAATAATTCTTATTCGGCCACTGCATCGCGTTGTTTAAAGTTTTTACCTATGCACAGTGTTTGTACATATAGTGAACCCAACGCATAATCGGACACCCATTTTTTTTCTATCATAAAACTGCTCTAAAATCATCCAAAATAAAGTAAAACACAATTTTTTGGCTCTTATTTAAATTTTGGTGTTATCTCTTAATAGCCTCCATATTTAAAACACAACTCACAACAGGCATAAAACTAAAATATAAAATCAATTATGAGTTGTGTTTAAAATATGGAGATTTTTTGTTTTTCTTAAAATATTAAGAGCTGTCAGTGGAAAGCTTAAATTATTTTTTATGTTATCAATAGATAACATTTTCATGTTTAAATAAAGAAGTTTTGTGATAGAAAAAAAAGGGTGTCCGATTATGTGTTGGGTTCACTGTACGTGCAGTGTGCCGAATAAGAATTTTTCACAACATTATACTAACTAATTATTGTTTTTATTTTTTGTATGACCTCATGGACGGATTTTTGACAACGGAAGAACATCAACATCAAAAACTGTATTTTGACCGGGTGTATTAAGATGGTAACCGAAGAAAGGCGACGACCAATAAAGACAAGGAACCGGGCAAGGACCACGATTTGGACAACGATATTGAGGATGATGGGGAAGAAGTAGGTTTAGTTCAGTATAATTTAATTTAGTACAATTTAATTTAGTATAATTTAATTTTAATTTGTTTGAAAAGATTTAAGAAAGTTAAAGAATAAATAATGAAATAAAAAAAAATTATTTTTAAATCGACTAGAACTAATTTTTTTTACCCGGGAGATTCGCATCCAGAAGCACTCCAAAGATGCGATCCAGAACGCATCTTTTGGAAGGGAAAAATGGAAACCAATCCCGAACGTTTCCGAAGTTTCCACCCATGCCCGATGCGTAAAAAGAAGGCGCTCCAGGAGCGTTAAATCGGATAACACCCATCGTATCCCGCTTTGCTGTAAAAACGAAGTGAGAAGTTCATCGATCGGGCATGCATGCATCGGTGCTTCGGATGCTATCCATCACCCCTTCTGGATGTGTTCCACTTCCGACTGGGCTTGCTCGGAAAAGAATTAGGGCCCCTGTATGTACGGGCCTTGCTGGATCACCCGTAATTTTTCGGTATTGCTCTGCTGTGTGCCTTCCTTGGAAAGGAATTGTAGCACTAGTAATTGTTCGGTACTGCGGTGTGCCTTACTCGGAAGGGCTTTGGAGCACCAGTAATTTTATTTATTTATTTATTTCGCCAACAGACTACATGTCTTTTACTGGCTACTTAACTAACTCTTAACTAGTTACTAAATCTAGAAAAATATAATAACAGTGCTTTCTTATTGCTATCCCTGGACGAACTTGGGTCCAATCGGGGTCGGATTCCAGACAAATGCCGCATATTCTAATTTATAACGAACAAATGAGAAGAATATGGTAAGCTTAGTGTATGGGTCAGAGAAGTGAGTTGTGTTGCGCTTAATGAATGCGTACATGGCATATGCTCTAGGAATGATGTAATATGTTCAACAAAGAGAAATTTAGAATCAAAAACAATTCCTAAATCCAGGCACTCGTTTTTTGTGGCAAGGAGATGAGAATTAATTGAATACGAGCAGATAACATTATTTATACGCTTGCTGTATCTAATTAAAAAGCATTTTGAAAAATTTAAGCATATTTCGGGAGCACCAATTACCTAATCTATTTAAGTCATTCTGGAGGAGTAAACAGTCTTAAGTTGAATTAACGGACTTGAATAACACTAGTTTACAAAAAAAAATCGACGTCACCCTACTTGAAGACAACCTTAATTTTCTGGTAAAGAACATCTCCCTGATTAAGAAATGGGCACTTATAATTTTTTTTATGATGTCAATTTTTTTTTAAGTGTAAAAAACGTTTTTGGCCCTTTTTTATTTTCTATCTTCTGTTCTGGTAAGCCGATTTTGATCATCTTAGACTTATTTTACAGGTAATAGAATGACCTTTAACTTTCTTATTCACAGCATTGAGTTCCAGTGATTAGTTTAGAAGCTACACCGCGTCAAAGTCTAAAAAAAGGGAAAAAATTCAATTTGGACAGGCATAAATCCGATCATTAAAAATACACGCCTAAAAACCGAAATTAGTTTTATAACTTCTTCTGGTAGATTGTTCTTTGACAAAAACAACAAGCTAATGATCATTAGAATCCACCAGCAAATGCACTTTATATGAATATTTTGAGTTTGGGACAACGGTGATTTTTTCGCCGTTTACAGCTGTTAACTGAGACAACAGGGCCTTAACATGGCTTTAACAGGACTGTAATACCGTTTTTACCCAGCTTGAAAAATCTATATAAAATGGAACGCATGGTTGATTTTTGAGCTGATGGTCTTATTATTTTGCTTAAAGTCCAATCTCTAAGAATAAACTATAAAACTAATTTCGGTTTTTAGGCGTGTATTTTTAATGATCGGATTTATGCCTGTCCAAATTGAATTTTTTCCCTTTTTTTAGACTTTGACGCGGTGTAGCTTCTAAACTAATGACTGGAACTCAATGCTGTAAATAAGAAAGTTAAAGGTCATTCTATTACCTGTAAAATAAGTCTAAGATGATCAAAATCAGTTTACCAGAACAGAAGATAGAAAATAAAAAAGGGCCAAAAACGTTTTTTACACTTAAAAAAAATTGACATCATAAAAAAAATTATAAGTACCCATTTCTTAATCAGGGAGATGTTCTTTACCAGAAAATTAAGGTTGCCTTCAAGTAGGGCGACGTCGATTTTTTTTTGTAAACTAGTGTAATTTGAGGTCATCTGCAAATAATAGAAACTCAGTCATGTATGGAGTTTCTTATATCATTTATAAATAAAATGAATAGAAAGGGCCCCAAAGCACTTCCTTGAGGGAGGCCAGACGTTGCCACATACGGGTTTGAAAAAACCCCATTATTTTCCACTCTGTATTCTCTATTGGTTAGGTAGGACCTAATTCAATCTAAGATTAGAGAGTGGAATCCCATTTTTTTAAGCTTAGCTAATAAAGCAGTATGACAGACGTTATCAAAGGCTTTGGCAAAGTCAGTATGGACTACATCTATTGGGTTGGCAAGAAAGTCATGTCGTTTTTATTAGTAATCGTTTTTAATCTAATTTATTTACGACTAATCGAGCACCAGGGTCACACTTTTTAGTAGGGGAGAGTAGGGTAATGTGACGAATAGGGTAATGTGACGAACTCGTCGAATCTCATATATGACGTCACGACAAGAATAAATGTAAATAAATGTAGTCGTCTCCCTTTATCGTGTCGACAATGTTTTTACAGTAATATTAATAAGAAGTCCCGTAATTTGTTCGTGAGGTAATTTTCTCTAAAAATTTTGTGCGCAAACTAGCAAACCTATTCAATTTACTTGTGTTTCAGCAGTGCCAGAGCGAAGATGAGTGGAAAATAAAATCAGGTAAGTATATGCACGTATACATGAGATGTTTATCAACAGTTTTTGGTACTTTGCGTTTTTTTCTTTTGCGCCGTTTGAGAGTGACCACGTTTTTGCTACAAGTTTACCTTGTAGGGTAATGTGACGAACTTTTTGTAGGGTAATGTGACGAACTTTTTTTATTCAAGAATTTTAATTGTTATCGTTGATTATGTGTAAAAAAAATATAATAATACCAGATAACATTTACTGCTGCAGTTTTATTGTTGTTTTGTATTGTTTTTAATAGTGACGTGAGCTTAATTTAATTTAAAAAAAAAAGGACTTAGACCAATTTTTGTTTTTAGTCAGTTTGGGCATTATCTTATTAATTCTTTCTTATCCGTATCGAAAATAACTTTTCCGTTGATTATATAAAAAAAAAGAATGGTTTACGCCAAACGCTGTGGGATTTGGCTATGTTGGAATTTCGACTTAAAATTTTGCAAAAATATGCTCAATAGATTTACATCAACTTTCTGCTTTTACACTTTTAAAAAATATTTATTTTTAGAAAAGTTACATTAAAAAAACGAATCGTTCGTCACATTACCCTACTCTCCCCTATCGTTTTAAAGCTTATTGTCTTGGGTACTATCGATGAAAATTTGGTAATTATTCGATAACATTTGTGGAAGCTTTAGCAAATTAAAGGAAAAAAAGCGGTCGAAGCTCGCGAAAAATTTTGCGAAGTGTATGGTAAAGATGCCATGAGTGATCGCCAATGTCAGCGCTAGTTTGCCAAATTCAGGCTTGGAGATTTTGGAGTTAAAGACGCCCCACGTTCTGGTCGACCATCGGCCGTTTTTGACGAACAAATTCAGACTTTGCTGGATGAAAACCGGCGTTATTCAACACGGGAGATGTCAAAGAAGCTCAGTGTGTCGCATACAACGGTTGAAAACCATTTGAAGAAACTTGGCTACGTAAGCAAGCTCGATGTTTGGGTTCTGCATAACTTAAAGGAAATACACCTAACTAAGCGTATCAATATCTGCTATTCTCTGCTGCAACGGATTAAAACCGATCCTTTTTTGAAGCGGATCCTTACTGGCGACGAAAAGTGGGTTGTTTACAATAATGTCCAACGAAAAAGATCATGGAGCGAGAAAGATGAGCCAGCCCAGGCCACATCAAAGGCCGATATCCATCAGAGGAAAGTTATGCTGTCTGTTTGGTGGAATTGGAAGGGTGTAGTGCACTTTGAGCTGCTGGGACGGGATGAAACCATCAATTCAGATGTGTACTGTCGCCAGCTATCCAATTTGGCGGAAAAAATTAAAGAAAAGGATATAGGATATAGTCTTTCACTATGACAACGCTAGGCCCCACACATCTTTGGTCACTCGGCAAAAATTAACGGAGCTGAATTGGGAAGTGCTACCACATCCACCTTATAATCCGGACTTAGCACCTTCAGATTACTATTTGGTTTCGCTCTCTTCAAAACTCTTTGAATGGTAAAAACTTTGATTCAGATGAGGCTGTCGAAAACCACTTGACTTGATTCTTTGCTGGAAAAGACCAAAAGTTCTTCGAGCGCGGAATTATGCAGCTGCCCGAGAGATGGCCATTAGTGGTCGAACAAAACGGCCAATACATAATTGATTAATTATAAGTCCTGATATAAATAAATCATCTTTGAAAATATTGAAAAAAAAACGACATCACTTTCTTGCCAACCCAATACTTGGTGATGATTCACAAACGAATTTATGCAGTAGTGATTGAAGGTTGCTAAATTAGGGGTAGTCGATCGTCCTGGCATTAAACCATGCTGGTTAGGGGTAATAGTGCGGCCCACAAGAAAGTTTAGCTGCCTAGCCACAATGCGCTCCAACATTTTTGAAATGTTGCTCAGCTTGGCAATTGGTATGTAATTAGATATAGAACTTTTTACGCCTGATTTGAGAATTGGGGTCACGGTAGCTAACTTCCATCTATGAATGAACATACCACTGGAGAGGGACTTGTTAAAAATTATTTTGAGGGGGTCACATAGAACATCAATACAATTTTTTAGAATAAAGAGAGAAAGGCCATCGCAATCCATACATTCTGAATCATTAAAGCTCGCGGCAGCAATATGGCAGTCAATGTCGGACACATTTAGATTTCCTATATTTAATAGAGAGTCAATGGAAAGAAGCGTTTCATCATCATTCCAAGACGAAGTTGGCTCGAAATTGGATGAAAAAAATTTAGCAAACAAGTTAGCAACCTCCAAGTCCGAGGAAGCCATTTCAATATTAAGAGACATGTGGGAAGGAATTTTCGATGTTCTTCTTTTGGAGTTTACAAAGTGCCAGAAGGATTTGGGATTCATACGTAATTTACTTTCAACATCTGACATATATTGGCTATAAAGAAATTTGTTTAAGAATTCGAATTCACGCTTGTGCAGCTTGTATCTTTCAAGATCGGCAGGGTCACCGCACTCAAGGTAACGCTTGTAGAACTTATTACAGAGATTTTTGTATTTTTTGAGTCCCTGCGTATACCAGGGTACCAGGGTAGTTTATAAGAACTTTGAACTCTTTTTTTAGCATACCTACTAATGATAAGAGAAAGCACAGAAATAAAATGATCATAGCTAGCTTCAACATTAGCATGCGAAAGGCTATCGACCCAATTAATATTAGAAATATCATTTCGAATAGAATTTAAACTATTAGCACTTATATACATTAAAGGTGTGAGTGATTTGTTAGCTGAATAAATATGACATGTTATTAATAGTAATAAAGGCTGATGATGGGCATCACACTCTGAGAGTCGAATATTACTACAACTTAATTTTGTTCCTAAATCCGGGCTAATAAAAATTAAATCTAAAATCCTATTTAACTTATTGAATATACTATTAATCTGAACTAAGCCCATACTAAAAAGATCATCAATTAGTAGAATTTCATGAGGCAGATGCACATTACTGGGAATCATACTCGAAGAATCTTCATCCTGCACCCATACAGCGATGACAGATTGAAATCACCCAGAACGCACATAAACCAGTGATCTTCCAAATCCTGATGGATACGAGCGATGTTGTTCACATGAGCCTTGTATAGGTCGAAACTGCTGCATGGCGGTGTATACAATACCACCAAAAAGATTGTGTCCAAGGGTCCCGAGAGCGATTCGCAAATTTGATCCAAAAGAGAATCTTCATTACAGATGTACACCGCAAGTTGCACCGCACAGCAACTAGGACGCCTCCACCTCTAGCGCATTGCGTTTTTATAGAATCCCGATTTTTGCGGAAAACATAATATAGTTTAGGGTCGAAAAATTCATTGTCATAAAAATCCATGTTGAGCCAAGTTTCAACAAGGACAATTACATCAAATTCACAATTTGAAGTTGCCAAGAAGAGGGACTGCGATTTGGTGCGCATGCCAGCAATATTTTGGAAATAGATACTGAAAGATGTATTGTTAGGGCTTGGCTTTTCGATCTGGACTTCACTATCAATGATGTTCTCCACTACAGGGCACACGTCCGCCGAAGACCTATCCAGCAAAGTCCCACAACTTCCTTGGGGTTTACACAGAATCTTAAGAATTTTTTTAGTGCGGATAAAAATTGGAAGCTGATCGTCAATGCATGGGTTCGAAATGCAATCCATAGAGTCGTATCCGAAAGATTGCGATGAAGTTGAAGAGAACCAAGTAATAGGGAGCGATGGCCGAACTTTTAAGTCCTGAGAGAGCGCCCCATTGAAGAGAAGTAACTCCAGACCAGATGATGATAGCGAGCCAGAGTTTCCAAATATGGCCCCGAGAGAGAGCGCAGCAACTCTTAAAGCAGCTGGCGAAAACATAGAATGCTGCTGCGTACGGTGCATTGGAAGCATGCGATAAATGATGAACGTGTGATAATGAAGAGCAATTGCCATGGGCGAATGTCGCACAATGCAAATGACGAAAGCTCGAGCTGCAGTTATTGTAGAAAGGTTGAGAGCGTAGCAGAAGAAGAGAGCGCCACTCCGAGAGCAGCGCAAGTTGTCGAAACAGTCGCAGGTATTGGGCGAAGTTCGCACAAAGCGGACAACGAAAGCTCCAGCTGACGTTGTTGTTGGTTTATCGTTGAAGAGCGGACGTCAACAAAGAGTGCACTGAGAGCCACAATGAGTCTAGATGACCGGCGAATGCAACCAGCAGCTGGAGAAACCAACAACCGCTGATATTGTGAGAACAAAGCAAGATGAAGTGTATCATAAAAATGTCCCGCAAAAACATCGACGCCAGTGGCTCCGATTATTGGGGGTTTTTTAGAACTGATGATTGTTGATTATCCAAGTCCAGAATTTTATCATCAACAATTGGCCTATCCATGTGTATGAATCGGCTAACTTTGATTGAATTGGGCCAGAATTCATCACTATACACGGCCTGCAAGTGTTGCTCTGGTATCCCCAGCTTAAAATTCACGAATTGCAGTGAAGAGACGTCTACACCGTTTTTTACTAACGGCTTGCAGATTATGCTGGCTAAATCCACGCCTAGTTTGGTCGCAACCAATTCACACACCGTTTCTGACTTGACGTGAGCTTTGAATCTGCCAATATGCAAAAATTTATTGCTCGGCAGAACTTCGAGTTGCTCACAGCTGGCAGCCTGACCAACTATGTGCCTTTTGTTCCTATGATTCTTCTTATGGTTTTTAGTAATAACCGGTGCAGGGGGAAGGGGTACCGGGTCCGCACAGTCCGCCTGACGGGCAGCCAATGGGGCTGGAGCTGGAGCCAAGGGTTTCACCACTTTTTTACGCTGACTGACATTAGGATTATCAGTAGCCATAGTAGGAAAGGCCTTTAGAAATTTGGAATTTAAATCATTGAAGAGACTCTTTAGGGCCTGAAGTACTTCCATAACTTCTCCGATTTTAGAGTGTGAATCATTGCCCACAACACAGCTGTCACACTGCCATAATAGATTGGGCATATTAGTAAGAATTTTAATTGCCTCATCAGGCAAATCAACACACGCTGTGTGAAATGTACGGCGACAAAGAGAAGCGCAGCGAACCGCCTCAAAACCACGAAGCTGTGCAGCTGTAACTTCAGCTTTGCACTCGGAACACGAACAGATGTCCATAGCGAAGGAGAAACGCGTCTGAATGCAACGAAAGCTGATCAGAGACTGAAATTTGTCGGTATTGCTTGGCGGTGAATTCTAGCCTGGTACTGTTACCAACTTCACTACTGAACATTGAGTAGGAATGTTGGTCGTGTTGACGACATGAGTACGAATAGGGGTTATTTCACACCAAAAGGGAATTCACATCGAACAACGGAATTGTTATTATGTTAAAACAAGAGAGAACGCTATAGTCGGGTTGGTGTCCCGACTATCTAATACCCGTCACTCAGCTAAAGGGAGTGCGAACGCTGTAGTCGGGTTGGTGTCCCGACTATCTAATAATCGTAACTCAGCTAAAGGGAGTGCGAGGGAGATGGAGATAAAACTTTGATCAGGCCTAACTTTTTAACGAATGGTCCGATTTAAAAAATTTCTTCTACATTTCGATAGGTATTGATAAACACTACAAAACTGCATTCCTACTTTTCCGAAATATTCAAATTTTTAAAATCGTATATAAGCTATTGTGGGCGTTAGAGGGGGCGTGGCACCTTTTTGAAATAAACTTGCGCTTCGTAGGAACTCCAAAAATCTTCATGCAAAATGCCAATCCTCTAGCTTTTATAGTTTCCGAGATCTCAGCGTTCATCCGGACGGATGATATACCTCTACCTCTATATATACTCTATACTCTATACTCTATACCTCTATATATACTCTACGAGTAACGGGTATAACTATTTTAAAAAGGCACCTTCGAGTAAAAGCTTTAACAGGCTGGAATATTATCCTACTAAAGCGATTTCACACAGAGAAGTTTACAGGTCACGAAAAAAAACAAGAGACAACGCTATAATCGGGTTGGTGTCCCGACTATCTAATACCCGTCACTCGGCTAAAGAGAGTGCGAGGGAGATGGAGATATAAACTTTTCTTCTACATTTCGATAGGTATTAATAAGCACAACAAAACTGCATTTTTACTTTTCCGAAATATTTAAATTTTTAAAATCGTATATAAGTTATTGTGGGCGTTAGAGGGTAAATATTCAATGTTTATAAAGATTTTAAATAATAATAATACTTTACTTACTTCGGGGTTAAACGATGGGCGAAAATGTTTATGCAGTTCAATAATAATGCGAAGACTGACAAGAACATTTTCTTCATTATCAGTTTTTAGAATTTTGAGCATCATTGTTATTATTGACTTGACATGTTGCCTTAAGCTTTCTGTTATAGGCAATCTGTGAATCATCTCCAAAATAAGCTTTCGAATCTGAAATTTAAAGAAAGAATGTTTTCGTCAGTTCAAATGATACAGTTAAAGACGGAAAATTAATAATAGCTAAAAATCTCTCCCCAGCAATTTTTTTCAAATTCTGTCAGTCAGGACCCCTGGCCTGGATAACGAAAATGCCACTAGATTCTTTTTCGATGACAACATTTTTTTTAAATTTGTTTAAACTTTAAAATGTTAAATTTCTGTTTTTTTTTAATTCTTATACATCGGCTTGTATCCACCCATTTATTTTAATGTCATCGCATCAGAACCTAACCTTGCCATACAGATCAATATGATTGCATAAGTAACACCAACGAAGGAGCTCGATTGTAAGTCAGCTCTACACACAAAAAAATCGATTGGTAAATCTAACCGAAATCCAACCAAAACACAGATTTGTCAGTTTTACCAATCAAATAGTTACTCTCACAACAATAAAATACACACAACGGACTATTTTATAGTAGTTATAACCGTTGCTCGAAGAGTAAAAGGGTATATTGTATTCGTGTATTGTATTGTGGTCGTTAGAGGGGGCGTGGCACCTTCTTGAAACAAACTTGCGCTGCGTAGGAACTCCTAGAATCTGTATGCAAAATGCCAATCTTGTAGCTTTAGTAGTTTCCGAGATCTCAGCGTTCATACGGACAGACAGACGGACGTGGCTAGATCGACTCGGCTACTGATCCTGATCAAGAATATATATACTTTATGGGGTCGAAAACGCTTCCTTCTAGCTGTTACATACTTTTGCACGAATACAATATACCCTTTTACTCTACGAGTAACGGGTATAAAAACTTTCACTGATAATTATATAATATTATATTATATAATTATATATTATAATCTGCCCCTAAGTATCCGTGAATTATATAGTACGTAGGCTGCTTATATATTTCTGGCCTAATAATGAAAATGCGAATATTTACGATTAAAAATGGTTTTATTGTTTTTCAAAGTATTCTCCAGCAAGACTTATACACTTTTGCATGCGCTCAAACCAGTTGTCGAAGCACTTTGTCCACTCCGATTGAGACACCGCTAAAACATGGTTTTTGAACGCTTCAACAGCATTTTCTGACGTCGAAAATCGTTGACCACGCATTTTTCTCTTGATATGCGAGAATAAAAAGAAGTCATTAGGTGCCAAGTCAGGGCTGTAAGGCGGATGACCCATCAATTCGACATTTTGGCCGGTCAAAAAGGCGCTGGTTTGAGCTGATGTGTGAGAGCTCGCATTGTCATGGTGCAGAATTATCCGTCTTATTCGTTTTTCGAATTTCTCCGAAGATTTCAGGCAAACAAATTGTGGTGTACCATTCAAAATTGACCGTCCTACGTTGCTCAAGCGGAACTGTCGCCACATGACCTGTTTTACCGAAGAAACAAGCCACCATTTGCTTCGAAGTGCTTCTTCCACGAACAACTTTCGTTGGATTTGGCTCGTCTTCGAAGACCCACACGGTCGATTGCTGTTTTGTTTCGGGCTCATAAGCATAGATCCATGATTCGTCACCTGTGACGATCTTATAAACGTCTTTTGAAACACCGCGATTGTATTTTTTCAATTTTTTTTTGCACTAATCCACACGAGTCTTTTTTTGAGCGATTGGCAAATTGTGCGGGATCTAACAAGAACCAATTTTTTTTACGACCAAGTGTTCATGCAATATCGAATGTATGCTGGTGGAAGAAATGCTCAAGGATGCCTCTATCTCACGGTATGTCACATGACGATCTTGCATTATCAGTTCATGCACGGCGTCAATGTTCTCTGGAACAACGACTGTTTTTGGACGACCTTCACGACCTTCGTCTGCGAGCGAGCGTCGGCCACGATTGAATTCATTATACCAGTTTTTCACAGTGCTATAAGATGGTGCTCCATGGCCATACAAAGATTTAAGTTCATCGATGCACTCTTGTCGTGTTAATTCACGTCGAAAGCCGTGAAAAATGATTGTGCGAAAATGTTCACGAGTTAATTCAATTTTCTGCCAAATTGATTTTTTCAAGTCACTGTAAGCAACACAAATTATGGCCGTACGTCAAAACGTTCTGAGCATGTTTCTTCTAAAACATGTCAAACTTCCCAATGAAAACGTCAGTTGGCGCCAGGCAACACTTAGTATGGCCTAGGCCAGAAATATATATAACAGGCCACGTAGTTTAGAACTTACGAACTTACTAAATTGAGCTATTTGTAGCTTTTTTCCCACTAAAGTAGCCGTTTTTTCCAAAAGTCGTAAAACAAAATATTTCTATGTGGATCAGCTAAAAACAATTTAAATGATTCCATGACCCTAAAATACAGTTCGGATACCCTCACACAAAATTCAATACTCAGGAAGCGTTAGTTTTTCTGAGCTGGCAAAAGTGGCTACTTTTGTTTATGAATAATTTTTAAACGTGACTTTTTACAAAAACGTGTTATATGCCAAAATGTATGGGATCTCAAGGGCTATACATATTAGTTTTAAAGGAAATCGTTAGAGCCGTTTTTGAAAAAAATAAAAAAAAAGTTAAAAAAAAAATTGTTTTGTGCTTCATTTTATTGTACTTCAAAATACCTTTAATATGAGGTAAAGCACAAGTCTGTAGCTTAAGTATTTCGCAAGTTATGGGCTTACGAAATTTAGCCATTTATAGCTGTTTTCCCGCTAAACTAGCGAGTTTTTCCAAAAGTGGTGGAACTAATGTTTCTTATATCGAGCTGTTTAACACCATATAAAATTTCCAGGACTTTAAACCAACGTTTTGGGACAGACTCACAAACTGACAAACAGTATTACATTTTTATTTTGGGAAGAAGAAGAAAATCTTCTTTTGGCTATAACTTTTGAACGGATATGACCCCTCATTAGACGGGTATTTTTAATAGGAACTAAAACATTGCGAGAGGGCATTTATCCCCACCGGCCCCAACAGCTCCACATTTCAAAATTTCCACTTTTTCACTTTCACCGCTCTCTCCCAAGCCAATTGATTTTCTTAAAGTCTTGGTATGCAATTCTGTTAGTTTTGCGATACCTTTCGATAGGTGTAATAAAAAAAAAATAGTTTAAAAAAAATATTAAAAAAAACTAAAATTTTTTCGGGTAAAATACTATTTTGAAGGTCATCTACTATTTTGTAGGTCATCTACTATTTTGTAGGTAATCTACTATTTTTCGGGTCATTTTCTATTTTTTATTGGCTGGGGCAGTTTTCACTATTAAATCGTTGATTTTACATAGTTATACCCGTTACTCGTAGAGTAAAAGGGTATATTGTATTCGTGCAAAAGTATGTAACAGCTAGAAGGAAGCGTTTCCGACCCCATAAAGTATTTATATTCTTGAATTCGGAAACTACTAAAGCTACAAGATTGGCATTTTGCATACAGATTCTAGGAGTTCCTACGCAGGCAAGTTTATTGCAAAAAGGTGTCACGCCCCCTCTAACGCCCACAATAGCTTATATACGATTTTAAAAATTTAAATATTTCGGAAAAACAGGAATGCAGTTTTGTTGTGTTTATCAAAACCTATCGAAATGTAGAAGAAATTTTTTAAATCGGACCAAAGTTAGGCCTGATCAAAGTTTTATCTCCATCTCCCTCGCACTCCATTTAGCTGAGTTTAGATAGTCGGGACACCAACCCGACTACAGCGTTCGCACTCCCTTTAGCTGAGTGACGGGTATTAGATAGTCGGGACACCAACCCGACTATAGCGTTCTCTCTTGTTTTTTTTTTGTGTGAAGCCGAAACAAGCCATACCCGCTTGCCTGTACCAGGCTCCAGCTCCCCGCGTAGGGAAGGGCCGAAGCGTACAATCGGGGGGATAAAGGCTAAGGCGCAATACAAGGCAGCCCTCAAGATCAAAAGCCGGCTCCAGAACAAAGCGAACCTTTCCCAAGAGGAGAAGGAAAAGCTAGCCTGGGCAGAGCAAAGGATTGAGAAAGGAAGGCTGCACTTCGCAAGCAAACCCGCGATGGCGTCGACGGGCGGATTTGCCAACAAGGTGGAGGAGATGCTTGCTAACAAAAGCCAACGCTAACACGCCGCCAAGGACATTCCGGTGAGCAAGCGGAAGCGCGGGCCCAAGGAGACAGGCCTTCCGTCACCCAAAGCAGCACAGAAGCCCAACAAGAGGGCTTAAATCGGTGATGTAGTAAACCGACACCTGATTGTGGCACTCATTGACAGGAATGACGAAAATGGGAAGATGACAGAGGCGCGCTGGTAGATCGTCCATGCGCGACTGATAGAGTCTCTCTTTGCACGGATGGAAGAAGCATCCACTGCCCCCATGCCCACATTCGATGGTGCAGGGCGGTTGAACGGCGTGAAAATCCTGAAGTGTAACAACGATCCGACCAGGAAGTGGCTGCCGCAAACGGTCTGCCAACTGGAGGCGCTGTGGGAGGGCGCCAAGCTAGAGGTTGTGGACAAGGAATTAATCCCATCCATATCAAAGGCGAAAGTGCTCTTCCCCATCGCAATCCAAGGGGATCGGGCGCTGAAGCTGCTTCAACGGCAGAATCCAGACGTCCCAACGGCGAATTGGAAGATTCTGCACATAGCCAGCCCACTACCCAACGAGGGGGGCCAAAGTCTGGTTCTCCAAATCAACGGTCAGTTCCAAAAATGTAATGGCGAGCAGATAGCCCAGATAACCTTAGCACGACAAAGTCAGTGTGGATCTATTGGGTTCCCAGCCACCAGGGCATCGATGGCAACGAGACAGCTGACGTTCTTGGAAAGGAGGACGCAGAGCTGACGAACGACAGAACGGAGAACGTGCCTGTTTCCCTCCGAACGCTCCAAAGCGCCTTGGATGAATACCAAGACTTGCCGAATCTCAAGAACTATGTGGAAAGAGCGCAACGACAAACTCAGCCAGTATGTACTGCGTCTACCACGGAAAGACTGCAGATTGTTAGTGGGAATCCTCACAGGCCACTGTCTGGACGCATCACACGCAACCACACTCGGAATACTCAACAGCCGCACCTGCAGGAAATGCGATGAATCGGGGGCTCTCGAAACCCTGGAACATCTTATCTGCAATTGCCCGGCTTTCTCACGAGCGAGAAGTAGATACCTCGGTGCCCCAGTACTGGCATCACTAGGAGACGCCTCCAGCAGGGAACCAGGAGAACTTCTTGCCTTCGCCAAAAACACCTCCATCCTTATGGACATAAAAACCTCTCAACTTATCTCAAGGTTCATACGCATCAACCGGACAACTAAGGGCCATATTGGCCTTTATTTATTATAAATAATTATTACCTATTTAATATTTAAACTAATAATAATTAATTAATATTGCTAATATATACAATTATACATATTATTTATGTATGTATATCAGCGGTCGGCAGCGCCCTATTAAGCGAGCATAGGGTTTTGTTCTGCCTAGCCGCTGCTCGCTCACGTATACTGTAGAACAGAGGTCTGCACACACACATAGATGAGTTTCCCAGTGCAAATGACTCACAAAAATATTATACAAACCCTGCAGTTCCCGAATTCAGCCCGAGCGCTTAATAGCACTGCGTCGGCTGCGACGCCGGCAGCGCCGCGGCAGAATCGACTCTCTCACCAACCCCCTCTCTCAAAATCTCTCTCTTTACGAAAATAAGGTGCTGAAAAAGCAGTGAATGAGCGCCTAAAAATAGTGAGGAACAGGTGATGCATTTTGGTACAAATTCATCACAACATCATCACTAGGCCGACAGTGTCGCCGACGGAGCCGACCGAAACGGCGCCAGAGACGACGCTCTCCCAAATTTCTCTCTCTCAATCTCTCTCTCTCTGCGCAGGTAGAGACAAGTTAGGCAAGCGCGATCGTGACAAAGGGAAAAGAACAACAGGAGAAATTGCAGATGTTGTTTTTCTCGCTCAGTATTCTTTTTATATTTCTCTATTAATCTATATTAATTAAGAATACATTTTTAGGTAAGTAATTTTCAAGGGTATTAAAACTTTGTCTTGTCTTAATTATTATAGCTTCTCAGTTTTAAAATATGTATTGTTTAATATTTTTAGGTCAAGCTGACGGTACAAGGTGCATAAACAATATCGTTTCAGATTAAATCATTTTGTCCTACACCCCAGAAGGATGTTATTCTTGCAGTGCTAAGTAAGTTTTACCGTTCTTGTCTCTTTATATAATATTATAAAAATATATATTTTCCAAATTCAGATCCCATTGGTCAGGTGGAGCCTACAGTGCCTCCGGAGAGGATGTGGAGATGACTGAAAAATCTCCATGCGCGAAAATGCAGCTCACCAAGACTCCGGAAGCTAAGAACGTGCCGAAGAGCCCTACAAGTCACCGTAGTTTGTAAAAATCTATTAATTTAATGTAAAAGTATGAAAATAATTTATAAAAAATTATGTAGTAAAAATGAATTGAAGAGAAATAAACCAATGATAAAGGCGATGAAATTCAACATATTTTTAATGCAAATGGGCGGTGAACAGGTGATGAAAATGGGCAGTGAATGGGTGATGATTTTGCGTGATAATTAGTGATGAATTAGGCGCTGAAAAATGGTGATGAACATGTGCTAAAAAAGCGCTAGTTTCTGGCAGTGATGAGCCCCTAGGACATGCCCATGTTAAAATCATCCCTATTTTTCATTCAAATTCAGCAGTGATTGAGCGCTTAGTGCTCAGTTTTTAGCAGTTTTTCACTGCTAAAAAAGCGCTGAATGGAACTGCAGGGAAGTGTCATCGTATGTGTGTGCCGACCGCTGATGTATATAGAACAATACATATGTGTGTTTGTGTGTACCCAGCGGGAAAGTTCCACTGGAAAATATGTTATTTTCATTAGGTTTCTCCATACAAGCGGAAGGGACAAAACCTCATTCACCCCTTACATTTCTTCCGTCTCTGGTTTGAAAATACACGGGGGTGACACAAAAAGTAAGGGGTAAATGAGGTTTCTATGTGGTTTTCCAAAGGAATTTACATTGTCCCTACACCGTCGCCTGCTAAAAGATACGGGATTTCCAACATTTTCTGCTAAAAGGAACATAATTTCCAACACACAAAGAACCACCTTCTCACTTTCCCGGTGGGTTTGATCGAGAATTTTCTTGTGCGTACACTCATAAAAAAAATCGAAGAATTTCCATTAAATCAAGAAAATTCTTTCTTGAATTTTTGCCAAAGGCGACCTCACCTTTGTTGTAAGAAAAAAAGTTTTTTTTGAAAAGCACCTTTAAAACAAGAAAAAATATTTCTTGAAACAAGAAATTAAATTTCTTTAAACAAGAAATTAAATTTCTTTAAACAAGAAATTAAATTTCTTAAACAAGAAATTAAATTTCTTTAAACAAGAAATTAAATTTCTTTAAACAAGAAATTAAATTTCTTTAAACAAGAAATTAAATTTCTTTAAACAAGAAATGTTTTTTTAGAAAGCCACCATTTAAAGAAGAAAAAATGTTTCTTGAAACAAGAAAGGCGATTCTTGTTTTAAGGGTGGTTTATTTCTTGTTTCAAGAAATTTAATTTCTTAAAACAAGAAATGGTTTTTAAGAAAGGCACCTTTCAAACAAGAAACAAGAGAGAACGGTATAGTCGGGTGCCACGACTATCAGATACCCGTTACTCAGATAAAGGGAGTGCGAGGGAGATGGAGATAAAACTTTGATCAGGAATAACTTCTTAACGAATGGTCCGATTTGAAAAATTTCTTCCACATTTCGATAGGTGTTGATAAACACAATAAAACTGCATATTTACTTTTCCGAAATATTTAAATTTTGTAAAATCGTTATAAGCGATTGAGAGCGTTAAAGGGGGCGTGACACCTTTTTAAAACAAACTTGCGCTGCGTAGGAACTCCAAGAATCTGCATGCAAAATACCAATCCTCTATCTTTTATAGTTTCCGAGATCTCAGCGTTCATACAGACAGACAGACGGATAGACAGACATGGCTAGATCGACTCGGCTAGTGATCCTGATCAAGAATATATATACTTTATGGGGTCGGAAACGCTTCCTTCTAGCTGAGTCAAAATCTGCCAAGTGGGCCACCCCTGATGCGAAGGTCCGATTTTCATCAAAATTGTTGGCTTTTACTGTTCACAACGACAATATAAGAACTTCATTTGAACGGTTTTGCGAAATTTTAAGTTTTACCGGAGTTATAGCGGTCACAATATGGTATTTTTGCCACTTTTTCGAAAAAGTTGCACTCAGTTTTTATTGCATATCTTTGGAACGGTATGAGATATCTTTATGATGTTTTCACTAATCAATCAAGAATTGTATTAGCTTTTAATAAAAAAATATTAAAATTTTTTAAAAATTATTTTTCTATAAAAAAAATAAGAAAAATTGTGTTCAGTGTATTTTTTTCAGTGTTCTTCACCAGCTATTGAGTTCAAAACCATTTAAAAATGAAGTTTAATTCATCATGAAGAAGATCCAAAAAAAAAAAAGAGGGGCCCGGCCAAAGGTTTTTCGCAATACCTAATTTTCGGTGGGCGCACAGCGGTTTCCCATACAAAACGACAAAAATTTTCTCATTGACGGCTGCAGTCGGCTGACGCTACGCGCGCTACGCCATGTGTTGACCAGCCAATTTTCACGAGCAAGTCGTTTTTGTATGGGAAACCGCTGTGCGCCCACCGAAAATTAGGTATTGCAAAAAACCTTTGGCCGGGCCCCTCCTTTTCTTTTTGGATCTTCTTCATGATGAATTAAACTTAATTTTTAAATGGTTTTGAACTCAGTAGCTGGTGAAGAACACTGAAAAAAATACACTGAACAAAATTTTTCTTATTTTTTTTATAGAAAAATAATTTTTAAAAAATTGTAATATTTTTTTATGAAAAGCTAATACAATTCTTGATTGATTAGTGAAAACATCATAAAGATATCTCATACCGTTCCAAAGATATGCAATAAAAACTGAGTCCAACTTTTTCGAAAAAGTGGCAAAAATACCATATTGTGACCGCTATAACTCCAGTAAAACTTAAAATTTCGCAAAACCGTTCAAATGAAGTTCTTATATTGTCGTTGTGAACAGGAAAAGCCAACAAGTTTGATGAAAATCGGACCTTCGGATCAGGGGTGGCCCACTTGGCAGATTTTGACTCAGCTGTTACATACTTTTGCACGAATACAATATACCCTTTTACTCTACGAGTACCGGGTATAAAAATATTTCTTAAAACAAGAAATGCAATTCTTCTTTCAAAGTTCATTTCTTTCTTGTTTAAAAAGTCCTTTCAAGAAATTTTATTTCTTGATTTAAGAAATATTATTTCTTGAAAGGAAATTTTAGATTACCTCTTGAAATATAAAATAAAATGTAACTTCCTTTAATTTTTTTTTAAATATTGCTTATTATATTTAATAACATTTCTAACATTTAACACTTAAAATTGCATTTCCTATGACGTAAGGTGATCACAAAACTTTGTCTCTGGTTGCACTTTCTTCGCCTTCCTTCGTCTGAAAAAATAGAGTTATTGGAATATAAAATATTTGTATTAAGGAAATTTTTTAAATTAATGTAATGTTAATAATAGCCAAATTACAAAAACGTTGGTCAAAAGAGCGAGAGAGAGGAGCAAGACAGATAGAACACGAAGATGGAAGGGTTGAAAATCGAATTTCAGAGAGAGAGACACGGCAGAGACGCGTACATAGATATATATTTACATACAGGCCTTTGAGCGAAGGGAGACCGAATGTAAGCAGGTCAGAGCATGACTATTTAAAGAAGAAAACGTTTTTTTTTCGAGAAAACGTCGGACAAGAGAGCGAGAGTGAGGATCAAAGGATGGAAGGATTGAAAATCGGCTTTCAGATCGGGTGAACCGCGTACATACATACAAATATCAAAATATCGATATATCGATGATATTTTTTTAAAAAATATTATCATAGCGATATTTTTTTGGTCCGAAATTTCTAATATCGATATTTTTTGTAAATGATATTTTGGTCCTTTCTAATGGTTGGTCACTTTAAAGACTTGGCCTTAGCTTGCATTATTACTCCTTAAAGTTTAGTTTCATCTGAAAAATTGTCCTCTGCCATAATGCCCGCAGGTGTTTAACGGACGAGCATATAACCGAACGAGTATTTTCAAAGTCTTTAAGTACAGATTTCTTTTTCTATCATTTTTATTCCCTTGCAGGGGTATTATAATTTCAGTCAGATGTTTGCAACGCAGTGAAGGAGACGTTTCCGACCACACAAAGTATATATATTCTTGATCAGCATCACTAGACGTGTCGATCTAGCCATGTCCGTCTGTCTGTCCGTCTGTCTGTCTACGCAAACAAGTCTCTCAGTTTTAAAGCTATCGGGCTAAAACTTTCCGAAAAGTCTTCTATCTATTGCAGGTAGTACATATGTCGGAACGAGCCGGATCGGACCACTATATCTTATGGCTCCCATAGGAATAATCAAAAAAAATCAGGGACCGTAACTGTTATAAGTTTTATTTTAATAGCCTATTTACACTAGGGTGGAGTTATGGAGTTATGGGGTTATTGACATAACCCTGTTTTTTTTACATAGGTTGTGGATAGGCAACTAGATGTGGGCAAAAGTGAGGTACTTTTAGGGTCTTTGGTATTTCTGAGTATTTTTTTGTATTTTTCGGTCTATTTTGTATTTATTTCCAATCGTTGAAGGTCCATCCCTAGTAAAATAAACAACAAAACAACAAACACTAGCTGTCATTACCCGATATTTGGAGTTAACCCAGTGGAAACACTTTTTTGGAGTAATCGGGCAGAGTTGTGCCTTTAAGCATTATCATTACTTTTTCATTATCATTAAAAAATGTAATGCTAGTGAAATCAGTTTACATTATCATTAGAAAAAGTAATGCTTTTAATGCATTACTTTTGACAAATATAATGATAATGAAAATTCAATTCATTATTTTTGACAAATATAATGCTAATGAAAATTCAATCCATTACTTTTGAGAAAAGTAATGCTAGTGAAAAATATTTCATTACTTTTGAGAAAAAGTAATGCCAATGATATTTTTTCATTACCATTAATAATGATAATGAAAAAATTGTCATTAAAAAAATCATTAAATATGTTTTAACTTTATTTTTTTGACAAAGTATTGCAACCGCAAACCATGTCTTCATGCAAATAGGCCTGAAGATTTCGCGATTTCACTTTTATCATTTTTTGGCATTAGTTACGAGTTCATGCTTAGTATACAAAACTTCTTAGTGCCAGTGCTGAAGAAGTCGCGGTCCATGAAGGAAAATTTGCTTTTAACGTTTTTCGAGTTTATGACCGCTGTACTATGCAGTTGCCGAAAATTTATTGGTGGTAGTTCTTCAGAATTCGCGGTCCATGGAGGAAAACTAGATTTTAACGTTTTTTGTGTTATGAACCGCTGTGCCATCGAAATCAATCCGCGAAATCTTCGGGCCACATTGGTTGAAGACAACCCCAATGGCACAGCGGTCCATAACTCAAAAAACGTTAAATTCTATTTTTCCTCCATGGACCGCGAATTCTGAAGAACTACCACCAAGAAATTTTCGGCAACTGCATAGTACAGCGGTCATAAACTCGAAAAACGTTAAAAGCAAATTTTCCTTCATGGACCGCGACTTCTTCAGCACTGGCACTAAGAAGTTTTGTATACTAAGCATGAACTCGTAACTAATGCCAAAAAATGATAAAAGTGAAATCGCGAAATCTTAAGGCCTATTTGCATGAAGACATGGTTTGCGGTTGCAATACTTTGTCAAAAAAATAAAGTTAAAACATATTTAATGATTTTTTTAATGAAAATTTTTTCATTATTATTATTAATGGTAATGAAAATATATCATTGGCATTACTTTTTCTCAAAAGTAATGAAATATTTTTCACTAGCATTACTTTTCTCAAAAGTAATGGATTGAATTTTCATTAGCATTATATTTGTCAAAAATAATGAATTGAATTTTCATTATCATTATATTTGTCAAAAGTAATGCATTAAAAGCATTACTTTTTCTAATGATAATGTAAACTGATTTCACTAGCATTACATTGCTTTAATGCTAATGAAATTGCTAATTCATTACAAATCTAATGCATTAGTCACAACTCTGTAATCGGGTTACTGGCTCACTCGATAGGTTACCCCACATAGTGTGACTAGACTATAAAAATCACATTTTAACAGTTATTTTCTGATTTGTAAAGTAAAACTCAAAGAATAACTGTTATTTTTCGAGTTTTATAATAAAAGTTGACAAATAACAGTTATTCGTCGTGATCAAAAATAAAACTCAAACTTGATTTATGGCGATTTTGTGGGTAAAAAAAATTAAAAAAATATATAGTTCTACAATATGAGCGGTTGTCTTTTTTAAAGATTTTTAGTAAGTCTCATAAAACACGGTTAGCATGTTTTTTTTTAATTTTTATCTTATTTTTTTAAAAAATGTCAAGGAAATAACTGTTATTCATAAAAATCAACAAATAACAGTTATTTTTTGAGTTTTATTATAAAAATCAAAAAATAAAAATCATTACGGATTTGTAAACTACAATGGCTAATAAAAATAGAGGTGTATTTAATAAAATTTTAGGACCCTTCTAAGTACATGATTTTTTTTTTAAGAAAAATTTACAATAACAGTTATTTTCGGTCCCTGAAAAAAATGATAGAAAATACATTGTAACTTTGTAGGAAGTAGGCGATTTGATTTTTGACAATTAAAAACAATATATTCGGGGGTGTCACAGAAATCTCTTCCAACCAAATTTCCCCCAAAAGCAAATCTCGGTGTCACAGAAACCGTTTGAAAATCAAGTACACGGTTTTAAACCAACCGAATAGTAGGCATTGAAGAAAATGTTCCGAAAATCAGAGCAAATTTACTCCGAAACTCCTAGAAAACTCTACAGATTCTGTGACACCTACTGTTTTGATGGGTTGGTTTCCAAACCAACCGTACCCAAATCCGTCGCCGGTTTCTGTGACACCCCAGTATATAAACAGTTTAAACAATGTCCACATTAATAAAACATTTTTTTTACAGTGTGAGGAGTCGATTGGCTCCACACAAATAGCCACCCCTTTCCCTAAATGTATATATAACCCCCCATCTAGAATCTAAGTAATTAAATAAGGAGCGATAATGTAAAATAGTATTATCGGGGGTGTCACAGAAATCTCTTCCAACCAAATTTCCCCCAAGCAGCAAATCTCGGTGTCACAGAAACCGTTTGAAAATCAAGTACACGGTTTTAAACCAACCGAATAGTTGGCTTTGAAGCAAGTGCTCCGAAAATCAGAGCAAATTTACTCCGAAACTCCTAGAAAACTCCACAGATTCTGTGACACCTACGGTTTTGATGGATTGGTTTCCAAACCAACCGTACCCAAATCCGTCGCCGGTTTCTGGGACACCCCAGATTAAATAGGCATTCTTGCAAGGGTATATAAACTTCGGCTGGCCGAAGTTAACTTCCTTTCTTGTTTTATTTGTAATTTATATGATATGCCTACTTTAAAAATGGTGATGTGTCCGAAAAGTTGCAATAATCACGAATCTGGCCAGGAAAACGGTCTGCAAGAGAAGGATTTCGAAAAATTTCGTTTTATAATTTTTTTAAACCCCTATAAATTTTTCATTGAGAGTCGAAAAATTGTGATTTCCGGTTTTTTAAACACCTATAAATTAAAAAAAAAATAAGAAGAAACAATTTTTTGATTCTCAAAAGCCGTTTTTTTAAATCCTTTCTTGGATACCGTTTTTCTTGACATATTCGTAACCGAAGCTTTAATTTTAGCATTCTTCTCCCTAAAGATTATAAAGTGAAAGAACGATTTATAAGGGGATACGACCACAGCCCAAAGCATAAGAGCTAGATCAGCCAAATTTTTCACAGTATGCCATTGGGGTCGTAGGCGCCCGATTTGTCCCCCCAGAGTCCCCAAACAGGTCCAACATCCATATTTTCAGCAACAAAATTAGATTATTTAATGCTTAACTTCTAAAGTGGTTGGAATTTCGAAATTTGGATTTTGCAGAATTTTAGGTTGTGAAAAGGCCTAATTGGAAATCTAAATGAAATTTCGATATCCCCCATAATTTGGGGGCTACATTTAAAATTAACTTTTCGATTTTTAAAATTTAAACCGCTGCTTCGATCCAGATGATTTTCTATGGCCCAAATGCTTAAGTTTAATTTTTCAAGTTTTTAACATTTTTTTAAGTATTTTTAACGAATTTATTTAGATTTTGTAAGTTATTGCGTTGCATTTTGTGGGAGCCTGCCGAGAGAGCGGATGCCAAGAGAGCGACGGCCGAGAGAGCAACAGCCAAGAAAACTGATAAGGGGGAGGGGTAGTGCTGTGAGGAAAAGGGGAGGGGAAAAGGGCAATTTAAGTTTAAATTTGTTTTGGATTTTAAAAACTTAAACTGCTGCTCCGATCAATATGATTTTCAATCAATAGTCAGTTCTGTGGATCAAATGCTCAGGTTTTATTTTTCAAAAAGTATTTTTCATTTTGTAGCAGAAGTAAGAGCCCTATTTAATTTCCGTAATGGAAGAAAATAAAAAATTACCACAAAAGCAAAGCCAAGCTCCAAGTTAACTATTAATCTTAAGATTCGAACTCTTGACCAAATACGTTTGTACACACATATGTATATTTGGATAAGTTTTGATTTGCTTACAATACATGTACAATACAATACATACACACAATGTATGCGTATGTATGTTTCTACTTGAAAGTAGATAAGGTGTTTAAATACAAATAAAACAGGAGAGAACGCTATAGTCGGGTTGGTGTCCCGACTATCTAATACCCGTCACTCGGCTAAAGGGAGTGCGAGGGAGATGGAGATGTAAACTTTGTTCAGCTATAACTTTTTAACGAATGGTCCGATTTAAAAAATTTCTTCTACATTTCGATAGATATTGATAAGCACAACAAAACTGCAATTTTACTTTTCCGAAATATTTAAATTTTTAAAATCGTATATTAACTATTGTGGGCGTTAGAGGGGGCGTGGCACCTTCTGGAAACAAACTTGCGCTGCGTAGGAACTCCAAGAATCTTCATACCAAATACCATACCTCTAGCTTTTATAGTTTCCGAGATCTCAGCGTTCATACAGACGGACAGACAGACGGACAGACAGACGGACAGACAGACATGGCTAGATCGACTCGGCTAGTGACCCTGATCAAGAATATATATACTTTATGGGGTCGGAAACGCTTCCTTCTAGCTGTTACATACTTTTGCACGAATACAATATACCCTTTTACTCTACGAGTAACGGGTATAATTATTAATTTCCTTTCAGGCCACGCAAAATTTGTCGAGTTTAAAATTATAACTAATGATCAAATTTCGAATCGGAAAATAATAAGTTACTTCGCTACTTTTCTATTGGAGGACAATCTTTTCGTGTGTGTGCAAATGTTTTCGTTTCATTCAAAACAAGAAATTTGAAAACAACAAATTCCAATTTACAAACATACATATTTGTGCGCAAATTAAAATTCCATTAATAACATTGTAACTGATAGAAAGTACAAAATGCACTACTTTTACTTAGATCACATTCATTTATTATATAGCTCTGCCACAAGCCTTCTGATTCTCGCAAGTTTATTTCAAAAAGGTGCCACGCCCCCTCTAACGCCCACAATAGCTTAGATACGATTTTAAAAATTTAAATATTTCGGAAAAGTAGGAATGCAGTTTTGTTGTGTTTATCAAAACCTATCGAAATGTAGAAGAAATTTTTTAAATCGGACCATTCGTTAAAAAGTTAGGCCTGATCAAAGTTTTATCTCCAACTCCCTCGCACTCCCTTTAGCTGAGTTACGATTATTAGATAGTCGGGACACCAACCCGACTACAGCGTTCGCACTCCCTTTAGCTGAGTGACGGGTATTAGATAGTCGGGACACCAACCCGACTATAGCGTTCTCTCTTGTTTTTTTTTTAAATTCGACAACCCTAATGCCTAAGTATGTTAAAAAATTACAACATATTTTTATACCCGTTACTCGTAGAGTAAAAGGGTATATTGTATTCGTGCAAAAGTATGTAACAGGTAGAAGGAAGCGTTTCCAACCCTATAAAGTATATATATTCTTGATCAGGATCACTAGCCGAGTCGATCTAGCCATGTCTGTCTGTCCGTCTGTCCGTCTGTCTGTCTGTCTGTCTGTCTGTCTGTCTGTCTGTATGAACGCTGAGATCTCGGAAACTATAAAAGCTAGGAGATTGACATTTTGCATGCAGATTCTACGAGCTCCTACGCAGCGCAAGTTTGTTTCAAAATGGTGCCACGCCCCTTCTAACGCCCACAATAGCTTATAAACGATTTTAAAAATTTAAATATTTCGGAAAAGTAAAAATGCAGTTTTTAAATCGGACCATTCGTTTAAAACTTATGCCTTATCAAAGTTTTTATATCCCTCGCACTCCCTTTAGCTGAGTTACGTTTATTAGATAGTTGGGACACCAACCCGACTACAGTGCTCGCACTCCCTTTAGCTGAGTGACGTTTATTAGATAGTCGGGACACCAACCCGACTACAGTGCTCGCACTCCCTTTAGCTGAGTGACGGGTATTAGATAGTCGGGACACCAACCCGACTATAGCGTTCTCTCTTGTTTCTTTTAGATATACTTACCCCTCTTGCACATACATATTTGCCACTCCAGAAATCGATTGCAAATGCTCCCAATGTATTTATTTTAGGGATTCATCTGTTTTTACATACAAACATTGTATGCGCGCAATAAAAAAAACGTAGGGGAGAGTGGGGCAATTTCGTCAGCATTTTTTTAAAGCTATTTTTTGTCCATCTTGAGACACGTTATCATATTTGTATTTTTATTGTTGAATGCGGTTAGCACCAAGCTTTAAAATGTGACATTCCCCTATTTTTTTAATTACCTTGGTGATTTATAAAAAATTAAAAAGTAAAACCAATATACTGGGGCGATTCCGCCACATAGGGGGGTAAAATCGCCACACCATTGGGGCAATTTCGTCACCTGTAAAAATGTAGGGAATTTAACGCCTGTAAATATGCTACACTGATCAAGCGTAGCATTTTGGTTGACGTCCTATACTTGTTGCTGCTGCCGGTAGTCTGTTCGTTAGCCAGATCGTCAAAAAATATATATGTATTTAAAATAGGTCCGAATTTATATTTATATATATATATGCATAGGGTGGCGAAATTTCCCCACACAGTTCTTTTTTAGAAATAATTACTTTTCTTCCGAAATTAGGCGCGAAGTTAAAAATCACTAACGCAGAAATGAACATTATAGCAATGTGTATTATACAAAAAAACCTGTATCTAATCCCTTTTCAATTGTGGCATACAGAAAAAATTTCGTCGAGAACTAAATGTAGCTTTTGAACTATTAAAACACATTTAATATTATAGCTTAATTATCTTGGCCTTCTGTGCAAAAAAAATGCATTAGTTGTGTCATGCCGTCTTAAAGGACTAAAACAAAAAAATTATATATTTTTACGACATATGGATTCCAAGATATTGCAGGTGACGAAATTGCCCCACTCTCCCCTACCTACCTTTGAATATTTGGAACAAGGCTTCACTCCGTATCCGCTTGAGAATCACGTCACTTACGAATCTTTTTTTACAACTGACGCTCGGTTGATCACACAAGTCGGTATCCTTGTAGTAGTCGGGCCGAGTAGGCCCTTCGTCCTACTTCGTTGTTTCTGTCGTTAAAATTCGGTAGCCGAAGGACTACTTTCGTATATTCAATGGCAATTTCTTTCATATATTCAAAGGCGATTGTGCCCTTAATACGTAGAAAATGTTTTGGCTGCGACGGCAAAACAAACATATGAGTTTTTTATTTTTCTATTTTTAAGAAAATTCCTTTCTTGAATTTTTTCCATCAAGAAAGGTTTACTTTATTCAAAGGCAAATTTTCTAATAACAAGAAATTATTTTTCTATTTTTAAGGGTAAGCCGATTCAATGGCGAGATTTCTAAAATTGAGAATTAAATTTTTATGAGTGTAGCTGTAACTTTTATTGCGTTGTTTTTTGGAAATGCACTCTCTCGCGAGAGAGTTGCTTGAACCCTTGTGCTCAGTTTTAGAAAAGCATTCAAAGTAATAATTTGGCTATTAATTATATTGCAGGCCGCAAATTGTACCATCCTTCTCTAATATTAATTTTTATACCCGTTACTCGTAGAGTAAAAGGGTATATTGTATTCGTGCAAAAGTACGTAACAGCTAGAAGGAAGCGTTTCCGACCCCATAAAGTATATATATTCTTGATCAGGATCACTAGCCGAGTCGATCTAGCCATGTCTGTCTGTCCGTTTGTCCGTCTGTCTGTCTGTCCGTATGAACGCTGAGATCTCGGTAACTATAAAAGCTAGAGGATTGGTATTTGGCATGAAGATGCTTGGAGCTCCTACGCAGCGCAAGTTTATTTCAAAAAGGTGCCACGCCCCCTCTAACGCCCACAATAGCTTATATACGATTTGAAAAATTTTAATATATCGGAAAAGTAGGAATGCAGTTTTGTTGTGTTTATCAATACCTATCGAAATGTAGAAGAAATTTTTTAAATCGGACGATTCGTTTAAAACTTATGCCTGATCAAAGTTTTATCTCCCTCGCACTCCCTTTAGCTGAGTTACGTTTATTAGATAGTCGGGACAACAACCCGACTACAGCGTTCGCACTCCCTTCAGCTGAGTGACGGGTATTAGATAGTCGGGACACCAACCCGACTATAGCGTTCTCTCTTGTTTCAGCTTAAAATAAGCCATCAAATTGTGCTAAGTATATGTCAAAGTTTACTAATGAATTCTCTGATCTTTTGAGAAATGGACTAACCATTTTAAACAAAAAAGTAAGAATGGAACTTAGGGCGGTGGTTTGTGATGTACCTGCAAGGGCATTTGTTACAGGTACCCCTGGATATACATCCAGTCACGGCTGTATCAAATGTCTTCAGGTTGGTAGCAAAATAGATGGTACATTAACATACAGTTCTTCTTGTGCTGAGTTAATTACTGATGAAGACTTTGAAAATAGAATTTATCCAAACCATCATAGCAAAGGTTATTTGAATAGTCCGTCCGCCTTTGAAATGCTTGATGTTCGTATGATCCCAAGATTAGATTGTATGCATCTTATTGAATTGGGGGTAATGCGTAAATTTTTGGAAGGAATATATTATAATTATGTTGAAGTCAAAACAAAATCAAAATTATATCTCCGCAAAATTAATGTCACGAACTTTTGTACCTACCTACCTAGTAATTTTCTATATTTAAAGGCAAATTTTTTAAAAACAAGAAAAATTGTTGCCCACTTCCCAGGGTAAGCAATTCAAAGGCGAGATTTCTAAATTTTAGAAAGAAATTTTTATGAGTGTAGGGAATTTGCAAGAAAGCCGAGAACATTGCTAGAACTTCCTAACTGGAAAAGCACTGAGTTTAGGCAGTTCTTATTATTTATAATAATTATAATAATAAATTAGTATGTCTCAACCAGCGAAAATAAGGAAGGAAGGTAAGTGTAAACACAAGAAATTGATTTTTTTGGTTTCTATCTGGGGAGTCACAGAAACCGGCGACGGATTTGGGTACGGTTGGTTTGGAAACCAACCCATCAAAACCGTAGGTGTCACAGAATCTGTAGTTTTCTAGGAGTTTCGGAGTAAATTTGCTCTGATTTTCGGAACATTTGCTTCAAAGCCACCTATTCGGTTGGTTTAAAACCGTGTACTTGATTTTCAAACGGTTTCTGTGACACCGAGATTTGCTTTTAGGGGGAAATTTGGTTGGAAGAGATAAATTCCAAACTATCTAAGAATATCTTCACAACATTACCTCTTTATATTCCAAATATCTCGAAAGATTTGAACAACGCGTAAACCATTTTGTAGAAATAGGCTTGGTTGGAATACTTTGATACATTTTTTATCTTAAGCTTTATGGTAGTTCATTTGAACCAATCTGCCTTTTATAGCTCATTTGAAAGGTAATTCATTTATTTATGGCATTTCTTAATAAAGATAGTTTCTTATATAGTAAATAAATATATTGAAGCAAACGAAAAAATAAAAGCTAACCTAAATTCAGAATAAAATTCTATGTAATTTATATGTACAATGCAATTTTAGAATTATCTTATTTCCCATGCAAAATTTAAGCACATATCACAGCAGGCCTATACATTTCACTTTCTAGAGAAAACCCATTTTTCTGACTTTTATTTAACAGTAGTCTTTCAGAAACCCTTTTAGGTGACTGTTAACTTAAAAGGGCCTCACCGAGTGGTTACTGAAAGACCGACTGATTTGTTCGGTTGAGCCGAACGGTCGGACCGAAACCGGCAAGCAAAACGAAAAAAGGGTTCCGCTCAGAGAGAGATTCTGTGAGCAACATTATTTTCGGTTTTGTCGAGAGTCAATTGCCTTAGAAAAATCAAACCTTTTTTTTTGCAAAAATATTTAGTTTTAAGGGGTGGGCAAACAATATTTTGTAGTTTTAAGAGGTGGGCAAACGTTTTTTTGCATAAAAACATAGTTTTAAGGGGTGGGCAAACGATTATTTTTAGTTTTAAGAGGTGGACAATCGTTTTTTTTACATAAAAGCTTAGTTTTAAAGGGTGGGCAATCAATATTTTTTAGTTTTAAGAGGTGAGCAAACGTTTTTTTGCATAAAAACATAGTTTTAAGGGGGGGGCAAACGATTTTTTTAGTTTTAAGAGGTGGGCAAACGTTTTTTTTGCATAAAAACATAGTTTTAAGGGGTGGGCAAACGATTTTTTTTTAGTTTTAAGAGGTGGGCAAACGTTTATTTAAAAAAAAAAAATTAGTTTTAAGGTGTGGGCAAATGTTTTTTTTTAGTTTTAAGAGGTGGGCAAACGTTTTTTTGCAAAAATAATTAGTTTTAAGGGGTGGGCAAACAATATTTTTTAGTTTTAAGAGGTGGGCAAACGTTTATTTTCAAAACAAGAGAGAACACTATAGTCGGGTGCCCCGACTATTAGATACCCGTTACTCAGCTAAAGGGAGTGCGAGGGAGATGGAGGATATAAAACTTTGATCAGGTCTAACTTTTTAACGAATGGTCCGATTTAAAAAATTTCTTCTACATTTCGATAGGTATTGATAAACACAACAAAACTACATTTTTACTTTTCCGAAATATTTTAATTTTTAAAATCGTATATAAGCGATTGTGGGCGTTAGAGGGGGCGTGGCCTCTTCTTGAAACAAACTTGCGCTGCGTAGGAACTCCAAGAATCTTCATGCCAAATACCAATCCTCTAGCTTTTATAGTTTCCGAGATCTCAGCGTTCATACGGACGGACAGACGGACAGACAGACATGGCTAGATCGTCTCGGCTAGTGATCCTAATCTAGAATATATATACTTTATGGGGTCGGACACGCTTCCTTCTAGCTGTTACATACTTTTGCACGAATACAATATACCCTTTTACTCTACGAGTAACGGGTATAAAAAATTAGTTTTAAGGGGTGGGCAAACGATTTTTTTTAGTTTTAAGAGTAAACGCTAAGCGTAAGTCATCGGCTTTGCCTTCATCGGTTCGTTTTAACTCGATGGAGGCATCGACAGATTTTGAAATTGCTGATCTATTTGCCGACTTTTTCCAAACTACTTATAGCTCCTCTTCTTGGTCAAAATCTCCTTACCCTAATCCCTTAAATAGGGCAAATTGTATTTTTTCCCCTGTAATTACCGAAAGTTCTCTTTTAAGAGATTTAACAACAACAACGCCAACTTATTCTCCCCGTCCTGATGGACTTCCTGGGTGTGTGCTTAAGTTTTGTGCATCAACCATTTGCAAACCTATTCTTAAACTCTTTCATTTTTCTATTTCATCATCAGTTTTTCCAACTATCTGGAAAGACTCTTTTATTATTCCACTTCACAAAAAGGGTGCGAAGGCGGATGCCCAAAATTATACTCGTAGAGGTATTTCTAAATTATCGGCAATTCTAAAAGCTTTTGAGCGTATTATCACATCTCATTTGCAACATTTATGTTCCTCGCTAATATCACCGTATCAGCATGGTTTCGTTAAGCGAAGATCGACTACTATCAACCTACTTGAATTGTCATCTATTGTAATAAATGGATTTAACAATAAAATGCAAACCGACAGATTTCAGTAAAGCCTTTGACTCTGTTAACCACTCTCTTCTTTTATTCAAACTAGACTTGCTTGGGTTTCCATGTAATCTTTTAACTTGGATTTCGAGTTATTTGAATGGAAGGACTCAGAGGGTTATATTTAAGAACGCTGTTTCTAAAATGATCCACGTGACATCTGGAGTGCCCCAGGGCAGTCATTTGAGACCTTTGCTGTTCACTTTGTTTATTAACGATCTTCCCTCTATCATAACAAATTCACGTGTACTAATGTATGCTGATGATGTTAAGCTTTTTTTGACATTCGTCAATATAGAATCTGGTTTCGGCTTACAATCAGACATTGATCATTTTCAAGTATGGTGTGAGTATAACCTCTTAAATTTGAACTGCCTGAAATGTAACGTAATGACCTTTCATAGGGGTACTCCTACGTTTATAAGTTATTTGCTTCAGAACTTGCCACTTGACCGTATATATTCAGTAAATGATTTAGGCGTTCTTCTGGACCCGAAGCTTAAATTTGACTGCCACGGTCAACAAAGCTATGAGTGTTCTTGGGTTTAAAAAGCGTTGGTCAAAAGAATTTGACGACCCTTATATAACCAAATTATTATTTACCTTCCTTGTCCGTCCTATATTGGAATATTGTTCTTCGGTTTGGAGCCCACAATACCAAGTGCACATTGACCGTATAGAGTCGGTACAAATAAAATTTCTCCTTTTTGCCCTTCGTAATTTGAACTGGGATCAAAACGTAAGGCTACCTTCCTATCAGAGTAGATTATTGTTGCTTAATTCACCGACACTTGCAAATCGTAGAAAAATGCTTGGTACTATTTTTATGCATAATCTTATAAGAGGTGATATTGATTCTGTAGAACTTGTAAGCCGCCTAACTTTTAATGTTCCCGTTAGACTAACACGTAATTATTATCCTCTTAATTTGCCACGATGTACATCAAATTTTAGTCTGCACGAGCCCTTTCGCATTCTATGTAATAATTATAACAACCTTTATCATTTAATTTGCATTTCACCGTCTATCCCGGTATTAAAAACTAATATTTTAACTCATTTGCTTCACTCCTAATTGTATCTTAATTTTCATTATGTGTCCCGTCATTATTTTTGCTTTATGTATTCTAATTGTATTTCGTATTTCTGCCCAAACTGATAATATTGCCCCGCGCGTAACAAGCACGTGCTTGGTGTCGTTGGGCCACTTGTTTGTACTTCTCGTAGTGCATCAACGTCCATATATAAGAGGTGGGCAAACGTTTTTTTGCAAAAATATTTAGTTTTAAGGGGTGGGCAAACGATTTTTTTTTAGTTTTAAGAGGTGGGCAAACGTTTATTTTCAAAAAAAAAAATTTGTTATAAGGTGTGGGCAAACGTTTTTTTTAGTTTTAAGAGGTGGGCAAACGTTTATTTTCAAAAAAAAATTAGTTTTAAGGTGTGGGCAAACGTTTTTTTTAGTTTTAAGAGGTGGGCAAACGTTTTTTTGCAAAAATATTTAGTTTTAAGGGGTGGGCAAACAATATTTTTTAGTTTTAAGAGGTGGGCAAACGTTTATTTAAAAAAAAAATTATTTTTAAGGGGTGGGCAAGTGATTTTTTTTAGTTTTAAGAGGTGGGCAAACAAACTTGCTAAAACAAACTTGCGCTTCTAGCTTTTATAGTTTCCGAGATCTCAGCGTTCATACGGACGGACAGGCCAGTGTTCCCAAATAAGGGCTTTTCCCCCTAGACTTAGGGGTTTTTTGACGTGTTAGGGAGAATTTTAGGGGGGCAAAATTTTTAGGTGTTTTTTTTCGGAAATTTTATTACCAAAATGTTTGAAAAAAACCAGAGACCTTAAATAATCGTTATTTGAGATTTTTATTTTAAAAAGACTACTATTTTGTTTTATACGTCAAAAATAACGTTCTTTTTACTCTTGACCACAAAATATACGCATTTCAACAAATCTGGAAAGCAAATTAACTGTTATTTGTTCATGTCTATAAAGTAGGTACATAAAAACCAGTTAAATTGTTGATTAAAAGTTGTTCAAGTCTCAGTAGGTCTCTTAAAATAAAAATCTCAAAAAACGATTATGTACGGTCCCTGAAAAAAACACTGGGACAGACGGACATGGCTAGTTCGACTCGGCTAGTGATGCTAATCAAGATATACTTTATAGGGTCGGAAACGCTTCCTTCTCCCTGTTACATACTTTTGCACGAATACAATATACCCTTTTACTCCACTAAATTAGACAAATCTTTAAAGTTTTAGCGTAATAGTTAAATACAACACAAGTGCGCCAAAAATTTTGTTCGGGCAAAAACAGCTCATTTTGATTTTTTAATTTTTAAAAATTAGTTTTAAGAGATACGTCAATGAAATAATATGCGTTTGTTAGTAAGAAATTCCCGTTATCGAAATAAATTTTGTTCAATATTATTATTAGTATAGTTCACGGAGAAAAAAGGACTTGAAGTTCAAAGTGCCAAGTGTGCCAATAGTTAAGTTCGGCACTGTACATCAATACACAAAACTAACCAGTATATGTATGTATGTACAATGTACATATGTTAGAAGAAATTTTTGCACCCCCAAACTTACGTGTTGCATGGTATTTTCTTGAAGAAACTGAGGCTCGCCTTCCTGGAGTATATGCATAAAAATTTTTAGAGAGTTTTCTAAAAATGACGGGTATGCTGGGCTTTGGATTATCATTTCAAAATGTTCACTAAGTTCTTGTGTAGCTTTCAGCTTAAGTTCTTCTTTTGTAGAAGAATCATTAAGAATACTTAAATAATTTCGGTACGTATTTACCGGAACACTTTCTATTACCGACATTATTATACATCAATTTTTAAAGACTTCCTAACCACTTGTAAACCGGCATAAACAATGCAGAATACGGAAACTGATTATTTACAAGATATGTGCATTCCCTGGAATTGAAATTATAAATAGGAACAAAAATAATCGTTCTAGTGTCGTAAAGGATCATAATATGAATATCACACAGAGCCGAATACAGTACAGTAGTCCGGATTTTCGATGGATTAAAAAGGCCGAGATCAAAAAGTAACACCCTCTTCTCATAAAAGTCCATCCGTTGAAATCTGGTGGGATTTTTGAGAAATGTGAAACTCCGATCTCCACAAAACCCATTCACCATCACAAGCTTTTGCCGTTCCGAAAATTTCCCAGTTAATAGAGTCTTCCCACAGAGCTCCATCCACCATCTACCATCCGTTGAACGGATGGTCCGTAAGGTTTTGCCGTTCCGAAAATTTCCCAGTTAGTCCGCCATCCAATTTCGACGGACTTTGACGGGCTCTTTTATGCGATAGTTAGGCGATGTTTTTTCGGTGCAACTCTGAATTCTTCTTCTTGACTGTGAAAAATGGAATGTTGACTACGAGAACAAATCAAATCAATGGCGGGAAAAACTTAAATAATGCTCAAGTTCATTGTTTTTTGGCTATTGTTGAATTATTTGTAGTTTGTTATGAGCGGAAAAGCATTCGCCAACAAGTTGCTATGTGTGGGCCAAAATTTAAGCTGTTCTGCAAACGAAAACATCAATGTTTGCAGCGAAGTTTCAGAATATGGTCTGCAATTCGTAAATACTAACAAATATTAATAAAAAGTGTACTCTGTACTCCTATAAAGCTCCAAAGTTGCTTTAAATTACCAAAACAGCACAAATTTGGTTTTGTTTACAAATTTTACACATTAATATTGGCTAGACAGTGGCGTAGTAAGAGCGGAGTGTGGGGTACGGGAGGTTAGGCTCTCCCCCCGTCAGCAATATGTATGCATAATCGTTATAGAATGTGTTATAAAAGCTCAGATATGTTTTAAACTATTATCTTATGCAATTTATTACATTATTTTACAATAAGTTTAGGAAAACGCAATTTTACGCCAGTTTTGCCGAGTTAAAATCCCCCTTCGTCAATGTTGAGTTGAGCAACTGCTCTTAAGTCAGCTGTTATCGGATGGTAGATGGTGGATGAAGTTCTGTGGGAACACGAGTTTCACATTCGTCAAAAATCCCAACCGTTTCACACGGATGGACTCTATGGGAAGAGGCTATTACGCGGCTAAAATTTTGAAATTCAACTGAAAAAAAAATATATCAAAAGTATCTGATATATCGATGTTTTTTTGGCGATATATTAAATATCATATTGATATTTTTCTTAAGAAAAATATATCAGCGATACGATATTTTAAAAATATTTGACATCCCTAAGTTGAACAGACTTTGACAGGCTGTTTTATGCGATATTTAGGCGATGTTTTTTCGGTGCAACTCTGAATTGCCATCAAACCGATGGTGGGAAAAGAAATTAAATATAACTTAAGCCCATTGTTTTTTGGCCTTTGTTGAATTATTTTTAGTTTGTTATGAGCAGAAAATTTAAAATTAAAGTTGTTCTGCAAACGAAAATATCAATGTTTGCAGAATATGTTCTGCAATTCGTAAATAATAACTATTATTAATTAAAAGTGTACTATATCTCTAAAGATTATAAAATGCTAGAGCAGCATAATTTTCTGCACAGTATTCCATTGGGGGCGTAGTCGCCCACTAGGATCCGACATGTCCACCCATGGCCCCAAAGAGCTCCAACATCCATATTTTCAGCAAAAAATTAGATTATTTAATGCTTAACTTCTAAAGTGATTGGAATTTCGAAATTTGGATTTTGCAGAATTTTAGGTTGTGAAAAGGCCTAATTGGAAATCTAAATGAAATTTCGATATCCCCCATAATTTGGGGGCTACATTTAAAATTAACTTTTCGATTTTAAAAATTTAAACCGCTGCTTCGATCCAGATGATTTTCTATGGCCCAAATGCTTAAGTTTAATTTTTCAAGTTTTTAACATTTTTTTAAGTATTTTTAACGAAGTTATTTAGATTTTGTAAGTTATTGCGTTGCATTTTGTGGGAGCCTGCCGAGAGAGATGCCAAGAGAGCGACGGCCGAGAGAGCAACAGCCAAGAAAACTGATAAGGGGGAGGGGTAGTGCTGTGAGGAAAAGGGGAGGGGAAAAGGGCAATTTAAGTTTAAATTTGTTTTGGATTTTAAAAACTTAAACTGCTGCTCCGATCAATATGATTTTCAATCAATAGCACCAGTTTACAAAAAAAAATTGATGAAATACGCACTTCATGAAACCATTATTTTCCGGTAAGGTACATCTTTCTGATTAAGAAAAGGGCACTTACAATTTTTTGTATGGTACCAATTTTTTTTAAAGTGTAAAACACGTTTTTGACGCTTTTTTAATTTCTAACTCGAGCTGTGATTAGCCGATTGTGGCATTGAGTTCCATTCATTAGTTTAGAAGCTACACTTTGTCAAAGTTGGAAAAGGTAGAAAAAATGCAAAAATGCTGGTATAAATGGCTTTGTTAAAAATACACGCCTAAAAACCGAAATTAGTTTAGGATTGCAGTTATCCTCTGCTTTCCTATTTCTCCCAATGATTCCAGCTGATACGCCCCGAAGTATCTCCCCCTGATATGGTTTAGTGCTGGGCAATGACACATCATGTGCTCAGGTGTCTCCTGTGTGTCTGTTTCTTTGCAGCTCCTGCAATTAGCATTGTACGGAAGCCCCATCTTCATGGCTTGCGTGCCAATGGCCCAATGGCCTGTGATGAGTGCCGTGATCCTTCTAATATCCCTTTTG
This sequence comes from Drosophila prostipennis, assembly GCA_037075205.1. Taxonomy (NCBI): domain Eukaryota; kingdom Metazoa; phylum Arthropoda; class Insecta; order Diptera; family Drosophilidae; genus Drosophila; species Drosophila prostipennis. The sequence continues at coordinate 57,703 of JBAMCJ010007606.1, forward strand.
CTTTTGGTTATTAGTTCTCGAGTTCTCTTGCTATTGATGGTTGGCCAGCAGAGCTTTGATCTCCTGAGACCCTGCTTTTCTGACCAACTTTTACTAGTGTTTCGTAGTGTTCGTGAATCCTTGCTTGGACTGTATTAAGGGATTCAGGTAGACTAGTTGTATAGGAGTCGTCTGCCGACCCCTTTCGTGCAAGTTCATCCGCCTTTTCGTTTCCTGGTATATCATTGTGCCCTGGCACCCATGTTATCTGTACATGGTTGTTTGTTGCTAGTATGTTGAGAGCCGACTTGCAATCGGCAATCGAATTCATTAATGATAGTTTTTTTTTTTTTAATTCGACAACCCTAATGCCTAAGTATGTTAAAAAATTACAACATATTTTTTCTTTCAGATATACTTACCTTTGTTGCACATACATATTTGCCACTCCAGAAATCGATTGCAAATGCTCCCAATGTATGTAGGTATTTTAGGGATTCATCTGTCATGTTTCGCTCTGAAAAATAAATATAATGCGAGTAATAAGGTGAAGTTATTATAGAACTCTTTACCTATATACATACCTTTGTACCTTTGTACAAATGTATGTATATACATATATACGTAGCTTTTAGCTAAAAAACAATTCAACAAAATTTGTATAATACTTGGTTAAGAGATTTCGAATTTTTCCTTTAATTACATACAAACATTGTATGCGCGCAATAAAAAAAACGTACATACCTTTGAATATTTTGAAAAAGGCTTCACTCCGTATCCGCTTGAGAATCACGTCACTTACGAATCTTTTTTCACAACTGACGCTCGGTTGATCAGACAAGTCGGTATCCTTGTAGTAGTCGGGCCGAGTAGGGCCTTCGTCCTACTTCGTTTTTTCTGTCGTTAAAATTCGGTAGCCGAAGGACTACTTTCGTATATTCAATGGCAATTTCTTTCATATATTCAAAGGCGTAGAAAATGTTTTGGCTGCGACGGCAAAACAAACATGAGATTTTTATTTTTCTATTTTTAAGAAAATTTCTTTCTTGAATTTTTTCCATCAAGAAAGGTTTACTATATTCAAAGGCAAATTTTCTAATAACAAGAAATTTTTTTTCTATTTTTAAGGGTAAGCCGATTCAATGGCGAGATTTCTAAAATTGAGAATTAAATTTTTATGAGTGTAGCTGTAACTTTTATTGCGTTGTTTTTTGGAAATGCAGTCTCTCGCGAGAGAGTTGCTTGCGTTGCGCTGCATCTTGAACCCTGTGCTCAGTTTTAGAAAAGCATTCAAAGTAATAATTTGGCTATTAATTATATTGCAGGCCGCAAATTGTACCATCCTTCTCTAATATTAATTTTTTTTTGTATTTTATTGAAGGAATAATTTTAATTGCAGGTATGGTTGATGATTTCGCATTAAGTAAGTAAATATTAATGTATTTAATACTTAATATACTTATTAATAATTTTATTTTAATCTTTTTTGCTTAGAAAATATTTTTAACGTTATTTTTATCTTTTTTTGTTTTCTTTCCTCTTTTTTGCTTAGGAAATATTTATAATGTATTTTTCTTCTTTCTTTTTTGATTTTCCTTTCTTGTTTAGGAAATATTAATTATTTTATTCGCATCTTTCTGATTTTCTTTTCTCTTTTTTGTTTAGGAAATAAAATAGTTAAATAAATATGTATGCATATTATTTGAATAAAGACACTTTTCTGAAAATAAAAAAAATCCTTTCTTATTTTAAGAAAAAAATTTCTATGTTCAAGAAAAGTACTTTCTGGATTTTAGAAAAATTTCTCAATTTCATGTAAATTTTTCTTCTGCTTTTCAGAAAATTTTAAAAAATTCCCTTCAAAAAAATATGGTAAATCGCCATCGACTCAAATCCATGGCGAATTTCTTTATTTAATGGCGATTTCGGGCTGTTTTTTTTGAGTGCAGATATTACGCAATTAGAAGGCGGTTCCTTTTTGCATATTCTCTGATCTTTTGAGAAATGGACTAACCATTTTAAACAAAAAAGTAAGAATGGAACTTAGGGGGGTGGTTAGTGATGCACCTGCAAGGGCATTTGTTACAGGTACCCCTGGATATACATGCAGTCACGGCTGTATCAAATGTCTTCAGGTTGGTAGCAAAATAGATGGTACATTAACATACAGTTCTTCTTGTGCTGAGTTAATTACTGATGAAGACTTTGCAAATAGAATTTATCCAAACCATCATAGCAAAGGTTATTTGAATAGTCCGTCCGCCTTTGAAATGCTTGATGTTCGTATGATCCCAAGTTCCTTTAGATTGTATGCATCTTATTGAATTGGGGGTAATGCGTAAATTTTTGGAAGGAATATATTATAATTAAGTTGAAGTCAAAACAAATTGTTGCCCACTTCCAAGGGTAAGCAATTCAAAGGCGAGATTTCTAAATTTTAGAAAGAAATTTTTATGAGTGTAGGGAATTTGCAAGAAAGCCGCGAATATTGCTAGAACTTCCTAACTGGAAAAGCACTGAGTTTAGGCAGTTCTTATTATTTATAATAATTATAATAATAAATTAGTATGTCTCAACCAGCGAAAATAAGGAAGATTCTGTTTAATGAGGAAGGTAAGTGTAAACACAAGAAATTGATTTTTTAGGTTTCTATCTGGGTTGTCACAGAAACCGGCGACGGATTTGGGTACGGTTAGTTTGGAAACCAACCTATCAAAACCGTAGGTTTTACAGAATCTTCCACTTCCAAGGGTAAGCAATTCAAAGGCGAGATTTCTAAATTTTAGAAAGAAATTTTTATGAGTGTAGGGAATTTGCAAGAAAGCCGCGAACATTGCTAGAACTTCCTAACTGGAAAAGCACTGAGTTTAGGCAGTTCTTATTATTTATAATAATTATAATAATAAATTAGTATGTCTCAACCAGCGAAAATAAGGAAGATTCTGTTTGATGAGGAAGGTAAGTGTAAACACAAGAAATTGATTTTTTTGGTTTCTATCTGGGGTGTCACAGAAACCGACGACGGATTTGGGTACGGTTGGTTTGGAAACCAACCCATCAAGACCGTAGGTGTCACAGAATCTGTAGTTTTCTAGGAGTTTCGGAGTAAATTTGCTCTGATTTTCGGAACATTTGCTTCAATGCCAAATATTCGGATGGTTTAAAACCGTGCACTTGATTTTCAAACGGTTTCTGTGACACCGAGATTTGCTTTTGGGGGAAAATTTGGTTGGAAGAGATTTCTGTGACATCCCCGTATATAAACAGTTTAAACAATGCCAACATTAATAAAACATTTTTTTTACAGTGTGAGGAGTCGATTGGCTCCACACAAATAGCAACCCCTTTTCCCGAAATGTATATATAACCCCCCATCTAGAATCTAAGTAATTAAGTAAGGAGCGATAATGTAAAATAGTATTATCGGGGGTGTCACAGAAATCTCTTCCAACCAAATTTCCCCCCAAAAGCAAATCTCGGTGTCACAGAAACCGTTTGAATACACAGTGCAACATGAAAAATGTAACCGCAATTCTGATTTCATGGGCGGAAAGTACTCATCGAAATAAGCTAAAACCCATTTGGGTTTCCCTGGCTTAGCTCGCGTTTACCTATTATAGCGAGTTAAAGTTTTACATACAAAATTTATTTGTAACGGCCATATCTTGTGAACCGATTACAATTTCACTATCAAGTCTTCAGTGATTATGTAGCTATGAACCCAAGGAACTAAATTGACAAATGACTCTTGCGAAGAAGTGCACCTAGCGCGTTAAAAATCAAAAAAATTAGCGAAAATTTTTGTTAATGCGCTACGTGGACTTGGTGCTAGGTGCGCAAGAGTCATTTGTCAATTTAGTTCCTTGGGTTCATAGCTACATAATCACTGAAGACTTGATAGTGAAATTGTAAGCCAGAGAAACCCAAATGGGTTTTAGCTTATTTCGATGAGTACTTTCCGCCCATGAAATCAGAATTGCGGTTACATCTTATAACCCTAAAAATGTTGCACAGTGATATCAAGTACACGGGTTTAAGCCAACCGAATAGTTGGCTTTGAAGCAAATGTTCCGAAAATCAGAGCAAATTTACTCCGAAACTCCTAGAAAACTCTACAGATTCTGTGACACCTACGGTTTTGATGGGTTGGTTTCCAAACTAACCGTACCCAAATCCGTCGCCGGTTTCTGTGACACCCCAGTATATAAACAGTTTAAACAATGCCCACATTAATAAAACATTTTTTTTACAGTGTGAGGAGTCGATTGGCTCCACACAAATAGCCACCCCTTTCCCTAAATGTATATATAACCCCCCATCTAGAATCTAAGTAATTAAATAAGGAGCGATAATGTAAAATAGTATTATCGGGGGTGTCACAGAAATCTCTTCCAACCAAATTTCCCCCTAAAAGCAAATCTCGGTGTCACAGAAACCGTTTGAAAATCAAGTACACGGTTTTAAACCAACCGAATAGTTGGCTTTGAAGCAAATGTTCCGAAAATCAGAGAAAATTTACTCCGAAACTCCTAGAAAACTCTACAGATTCTGTGACACCTACGGTTTTGATGGGTTGGTTTCCAAACACCCCAGTATAAGTTAGGTTTAAGGCTGCAAGGCCACACACGATAGTTAATAAAACTATCATCGCCACCGATATTTGCATCGCTAGCCTGGAAGGCTTACCCCACACCGACACACACATACCAGCTCAGAAACGAGAAATTCACCACGAAAAGCGGTCACATGACCCAGCTTCGCTTAAGAGCGAGCGAGAGAACGCATGATCGCGTTGGAAATCGACCCCCGAAAACTGGCACGCGCCCATGAGGGAGAGCGAGAGGAAGATATGCCGAAACTTCGAGAAGCCAGGAAAAACAGAACGGCGAGAAGTTTCGCGATACGAAACTCTAGGAGTTCTTTGGGGGAGATCTTTGGAAGAGGTCGAGTGACACGGACGGAGAATTTGTGGTGCAAAAAGAGTGGGCGATTTTGCCACTCCGGGAGTGATCTGGAAACCAGGAGAAGCAAAGCGCAAGGAAGACCTGCAGGATACCCGCCCCACCTGAAGGCGGCGGAAAACCCAGTCATCGAGTGACGACTGACGAGGAGAAGGAGCAGCGGAGGATTTGGAAAATAGCGGTGCCGGCCCAGGACCAGCGGCGGAGCACCAACTTTTCCCCGCGGTTGCGTGTGTGGGTGTGCAATTTTACGCCAGTTTTGCCGAGTTAAAATCCCCCTTCGTCAATGTTGAGTTGAGCAACTGCTCTTAAGTCAGCTGTTATTGGATGGTAGATGGTGGATGGAGTTCTGTGGGAACACGAGTTTCACATTCGTCAAAAATCCCAACCGTTTCACACGGATGGACTGTATGGGAAGAGGCTATAAAAGTGTACTATGTACTCCTATAAAGCTCCAAAGTTGCTATAAATTACCAAAACAGTACAAATTTTACACATTAATATTGGCTAGACAGAGGCGTAGTAAGAGCGGAGTGTGGGGTATGGGAGGTTAGGATCTCCCCCAGTCAGTAATATTGTTGCATACTCGTTATAGAATGTGTTATAAAAGCTCAGATATGTTTTAAACTAATATCTTATGCTATTTATTATATTATTCTACAATAAGTTTAGGAAAACGCAATTTTACTCCAGTTTTGCCGAGTTAAAATCCCCCTTCGTCAATGTTGAGTTGAGCAACTGCTCTTAAGTCAGCTGTTATTGGATGGTAGATGGTGGATGGAGTTCTGTGGGAACACGAGTTTCACATTCGTCAAAAATCCCAACCGTTTCACACGGATGGACTGTATGGGAATAGGCTATAACTTGGGAATTCGTAACGAATCCATAATGATTATTTTGTGAGCGATATTATTTCGCTTAAAATATCACTCAAAGTGCGATTGCCGCCGTTCTGTAAGGAATTTGACAACGTTTTAAATTGGTGCTTGTAGGTAGAAGCACGGAGAACATATCGAGCTAATAAAAAAAAATTTTCTTTGTATAAACCGCTTAAAAAAAAACAAAAAATAATTATTAAATGGAGATTTTTATTTTTTCACTTATAATGATTACGGTCCCTGAAAAATATATCATCCACCGAGGTAAATTTAAAAAGCATTAAAAATGATGCACAGTGTTATTTTTAGTTTTAAGAGGTGGGCAATCGTTTTTTTTACATAAAAACTTAGTTTTAAAGGGTGGGCAATCAATATTTTTTAGTTTTAAGAGGTGGGCAAACGTTTTTTTTGCATAAAAACATAGTTTTTAGGGGGGGGGGGGCAAACGATTATTTTTAGTTTTAAGAGGTGGGACATCGTTTTTTTTACATAAAAACTTAGTTTTAAAGGGTGGGCAATCAATATTTTTTAGTTTTAAGAGGTGGGCAAACGTTTTTTTGCACAAACACATAGTTTTAAGGGGTGGGCAAACGAATATTTTTAGTTTTAAGAGGTGGGCAATCGTTTCATTTACATAAAAACATAGTTTTAAAGCGTGGGCAATCAATATTTTGTAGTTTTAAGAGGTGGGCAAACGTTTTTTTGCATAAAAACATAGTTTTAAGGGGGGGGCAAACGATTATTTTTAGTTTTAAGAGGTGGGCAATCGTTTTTTTTACATAAAAACTTAGTTTTAAAGGGTGGGCAAACGATTATTTTTAGTTTTAAGTGGTGGGCAAACGTTTTTTTTGCATAAAAACTAAGTTTTAAAGGGTGGGCAATCAATATATTTTAGTTTTAAGAGGTGGGCAAACGTTTTTTGCATAAAAACATAGTTTTAAGGGGTGGGCAAACGATTTTTTTTTTAGTTTAAAGAGGTGGGCAAACGTTTATTTCCAAAAAAAAATTATTTTTAAGGGGTGGGCAAACGTTTTTTTTGCATAAAAACATATTTTTTAGGGGGGGGGGGCAAACGATTATTTTTAGTTTTAAGAGGTGGGCAATCGTTTTTTTTACATAAAAACTTAGTTTTAAAGGGTGGGCAATCAATATTTTTTAGTTTTAAGAGGTGGGCAAACGTTTTTTTGCACAAAAACATAGTTTTAAGGGGTGGGCAAACGATTATTTTTAGTTTTAAGAGGTGGGCAATCGTTTTTTTTACATAAAAACATAGTTTTAAAGCGTGGGCAATCAATATTTTGTAGTTTTAAGAGGTGGGCAAACGTTTTTTTGCATAAAAACATCGTTTTAAGGGGGGGGGCAAACGACTATTTTTAGTTTTAAGAGGTGGGCAATCGTTTTTTTTACATAAAAACTTAGTTTTAAAGGGGGACAATCAATATATTTCAGTTTTAAGAGGTGGACAAACGTTTTTTTGCACAAAAACATAGTTTTAAGGGGTGGGCAAACGATTATTTTTAGTTTTAAGAGGAGGGCAATCGTTTTTTTTTGCATAAAAACTTAGTTTTAAAGGGTGGGCAATCAATATTTTTTAGTTTTAAGAGGTGGGCAAACGTTTTTTTGCCTATGTTCACGCCAAAAGGGCGTTTAATTTTGGGAGGCAGTGTCAATCGGCAGTTTTCTCCAGATTTTCTCCAGCCAAAATCAACTGGCGCCAATTTTAAAATATTACAAAATGTTGAGCCGACCTGGGTTGCAAGATTTAAATTTGCTGATGGCATGGCGATATGTATTGCCGCAACTCCTACAAGCAGTTTTCCATTGGTTTTTGAGGTTTTCTTTCCATTTATAACTTGTTATTGGCACACCGCTTCTGCACAAACACAGCCACAGATTAAATTTTCTATTCTTTGGGCCGTGGCTAAAGGCGTTCATCGGAATTCATCCGCTAAATGTAGTATTTTTTTGGTATTTCCTTACCATTTCCTTAGCTCAACTGAGTATCGCGATGGAAAAAAGTCCCAGCTAAAGGCCTTAGCTACCTATTTGCCTCTCGCTTACTCCAATGGTTAGCTAGCAGTTTTCGTCGTACTGAGTACTAGGCTTTAAAACATAGTTTTAAGGTGTGGGTAAACGATTATTTTTAGTTTTAAGAGGTGGGCAATAGTTTTTTTTACATAAAAACTTAGTTTTAAAGGGTGGGCAATCAATATTTTTTAGTTTTAAGAGGTGGGCAAACGTTTTTTTGCATAAAAACATAGTTTTAAGGGGTAAAAAAAATCAACTGCCAAGAGCAAGGACACACCAGAAACATCTGCGGGCTTCGATCAGTCTGCGTAGCTTGTGGAGGCTTCCACAACTCCGAACCGTGCCCTGCAAGCAAAGAAGACCCAAAGACGAAGAAATGCGCTAACTGTGGAGACAACCATACCGCAAACTACAGAGGCTGCCCGGTCTACAAAGAGTTAAAGTGTCGGTTACAACACGCTAAGTATGCACGCTCCCAGAATGCACAAAATGTATACGTACAATCCTAAGCCACACCTGATGTTTTTTTGCGAAAGCAGCCAGATCTTCATTTGGGCCCCTCAACACAAATGGGGGAGTTTCATACGCCAGTGCCCTAAAAACAGGACTTGCCAATCAGACAGGGTTTCCACAAGCTCAATGCTCTGAGCAAAATATAATAACACCTCAGCATGCAATAGGACAAACATCAAACAGCATCGAAACCATGATGCTGACTTTACAAAAGGGTATGATGGAATTTACAACAATGGATAACCTTATGCAAAATCAAAGGGTGCATGTCATAACGCCCGGTGTCATAACGCCCGCGGGCGTTACACTTTTAAAAGTGTCATAACGCCCGTGGGCACTATGACATTTTTTGAAAGGGCGTTATGACACTCGTAAAAGTGTCATAAGGCCCACGGGCCTTATGACACTGTTTAGTGTGACATAGCGCCCGCGGGCGCTATGTCACCGGGCGTTATGACATGCACCCAAATCAAAACCTTTTAATAAAACTGCTCACATCCCAACAATCCAAATAATCGATGTCTTTTCTTCGAATATCCATGTGGAATGCCAATGGCGTTTCACGGCACAAACTTGAAATAACTCAATTTCTCAATGAAAACCAAATAGATGTAATGCTGCTGTCAGAAACGCATCTCACACGTAAATACAACTTCCAAATAAGAGGTTATACGTCATACTGCACAGATCATCCGGACGGTAAGGCTCACGGAGGAACTGGAATCTTAATCAGGGAACGCATTAAGCACCACTTTCACCAGAGGTTTGCAACAAATTACTTGCAGGCTACATCTATAAAACTACAAGCAGGCAACGGCAGTATCACTATAGCCGCTGTCTATTGCCCACCGCGTTTTACAATAACTGAAGAGCAATTCTTGGACTTCTACAATTCACTCGGAAATCGCTTTATAGCAGGAGGAGACTACAACGCCAAGCACACGCACTGGGGATCAAGACTCGTGACCCCCAAAGGAAGACAGCTGTATAAAGCAATTATAAATTTGAGCAAAAAACTCGACTATGTCTCCACTGGCAGCCCCACATACTGGCCAGCTGACCCCAGAAAAATCCCGGACTTAATTGACTTCGCTGTGACCAAGTACATCGCAAGAAATTTAGTAAGCGCCAAATCGCTATCGGACTTATCATCGGACCAATCGCCTTTTTTAATAACTCTCCTTCAAAGCCCGAAAGTAATCGAGCACCCCCTCAGGCTGACCTCGACTAGAACTAACTGGCTAAAGTACAAAAAGTACGTAAGTTCCCACATTGAACTAACACCACAGTTAAACATAGAGAACGACATCGACTTCTGTGCTGATGCCCTGGAGTCAGTACTCGTGGCAGCAGCCAAAATCTCAACACCAGAAGAGACAATCGTGCGTAGCAACCAATACAAAACTAATCTCCAAATCGAACAACTAGTTCGGGAAAAACGACGCCTACGACGCGCTTGGCAATCCTGCAGATCGCCCCATTCGAAGCAGCTCTTTAATGAAGCCATCCGCAGGCTTACCAAAACCCTCAAACAAGAAGAGGAGCTTGCGCAGCGCCGGTACATCGAGAAACTGTCGCCGACCAGTACAAAGCATCCTTTGTGGAGAGCTCACCCAAACTTAAGCTCTCCGATAGAATCAGTCACTCCGATTAAAAATTCCTCAGGTACTTGGGCCCGCAGTGACGAAGACAGAGCCGAAACATTTGCCATACACCTACGAAATGTTTTCCAACCAAACGCCGCCACAAACTCGTTTCAACTACCGCCGCTTAGCTCTGAAATTGCAATTAACCCGATTTTGTTTCAAGCCCCTGAAATTGCCAATGTCATTAGGAAGCAAATAAAAACCGAAAAAGGCTCCAGGGGGCGACCTAATAACCCCAAAAATGATAATTGAACTTCCAAACTGCGCAGTGGATGTTATATGCAAGCTATTTAACGGGATAACAAAACTTGGCTACTACCCCAAAAAATGGAAAAAGTCTGTAGTTATAATGATACCGAAACCTGGGAAAGACCACACAATTCCCTCATCGTACAGGCCGATAAGCTTACTATCGTGCCTGTCCATATTACTAGAAAAATGCCTACTTACGCGCATTACACCATTTTTAAGAGAACAAAAATTAATCCCGGCACATCAATTCAGGTTTCGCGAAAGCCACGGAACCATCGAGCAAGTCAACCGGATAACTTCAGAAATTCGTACAGCCTTCGAACATCGGGAATATTGTAGTGCGATATTCCTTGACGTCTCTCAGGCATTCGACCGAGTGTGGCTTGAAGGCCTTATGCATAAAATCATAACATTACTGCCAGAAAACACTCATAAGTTACTTAAGTCGTACCTCTACCATAGGGTCTTTGAGGTGAGATGCAATACAACGACATCCAACGAGTATGACATTGATGCCGGAGTCCCACAAGGTAGCGCACTGGGCCCTACCTTGTTTGTCCTATACACAGCAGATATCCCCACGAACGAGAGACTGGCCACGTTCACATTTGCTGACGACACCGCAATACTGAGCTGCTCGAGATGCCCAACTAGAGCAACTGCTGATCATTTGGTGGTAGTTGAGAAGTGGCTATCAGACTGGCGAATCAAAATAAATGAACAAAAATGAAAACATATAACGTTTACCCCTAATAGACAATCGTGCCCCCCGCTAACTTTGAATAGTACGCAGATCCCCCAAGCCAGCGATGTAACATATCTCGGCGTCCACCTCGACAGACGCCTAACCTGGCGGAGGCACATTAAATGCAAGAAAGTACATCTCAAACTTAAAGCTAGCAGCCTACACTGTATTATAAATTCACGATCACCCCTGTGCCTGGACTTTAAAGTTCTTCTCTACAACTCCACCCTTAAGCCCATTTGGACTTACGGCTCCCAGCTCTGGGGGAACGCGAGCAACAGCAACGTTGACATCATACAGCGGTCACAATCAAAAATCCTGCGAACAATCACTGGGGCACCATGGTATGATCGGAACGAAAACATCCACAGAGATTCGTTAGTCTAAATTCAGTCTACGTGACTGTAAGTTAAGTTATATTCTTAAGATTTGATACACTTATTCTTAGTCTCATATAGAGAAGATTCAATAAATAAAGCACATACATATATAAAAAAAAAAAAAAAAAGGGGTGGGCAAACGATTTTTTTTTGTTTTAAGAGGTGGGCAAACGTTTATTTTCAAAAAAAAAACTAGTTTTAAGGGGTGGGCAAACGTTTTTTTTTAGTTTTAAGAGGTGGGCAAACGTTTATTTTCAAAAAAAAATTAGTTTTAAGGTGTGGGCAAACGATTTTTTTAGTTTTAAGAGGTGGGCAAACGTTTTTTTGCATAAAAACATATTTTTAAGGGGTGGGCAAACGATTTTTTTGTAGTTTTAAGAGGTGGGCAAACGTTTTTGTGCATAAAAACATAGTGTTGGGGCGGGGGTGGCTTGATTGAAGAAGTTGCTCAGTCCAAGGAAAATGCGGCTGAATTTCCGCGCAGAATTATGTATTGAAAAACACGTTAGAACTTTCGACGTGCGGCTGTTTATTGTTACACTTGTAAATAGGAACTAAAAGGTAGAAGCTTAGCTTAAAGACTCCAGAGCGGAGCGGAGAGTTACGGGAGAGTTGGAGAGGGAGAGCGAAGGGCAGTGCAGCGAGCGAGATATGGAAATCTGGAGAAAACTGCCGCTTGACACTGCCTCCCAAAATTAAACGCCCTTTTGGCGTGAACATTCTCCCCCCCCCCTTGCGAGGACCTCCGTAGCAAGAACCTCAGGATAGTAGGCTCAGGTACATAATGGAAGCGAGGATCGGTGGTCCTTGTGTAGCAGCGTGTGATGGGCCTTTCCACACTTGTGGCAGTGATGCTCACTGCGGCAGGAGTCTTCGGAATGATCGTGGGCCAAACAATTTTTGCAATATCGATGCAATTGTACTGCTTGGATGCGTTTCTCGGCAGTTAGCGTCAGAAAGTGGTGGCATTTCCGTAGAGGATGGATCTTGAGGCAGGCTCGGCATGGGTAGGATTTAATGCCTCGGGAACGTCTGCGATCCAGGGCGGGATATGGTACCCAATAGCTGGAAGGACTTGCATTGGAAGGACTCTCTATACAGGGGTCCGGAAGGACTTTGAAAAGGACGCAATCCTCTGAGGAATTGAGGCGGACACTGGTGCTGCAGGTGTGGATGGAACGAAAGTCATTGTAGAAGTGTTGCTTGGATGCAACAGCGTGTGATGCCGACTTTGGCAAGTAAAACAAGTGTGAGCGCTTGTGCAATCCTGAAACTGGCGGTTGCTCGCAAAGCAATTGGAGCACAACTGTTTTTTTTTGATATAGTCTGAACGATCATTTACCGTTAATTGTAGGAAGCGTGGACATATACGCACGGGATGGCTCTTCTTGGAACATAGATCGCAAACATTGGGTATCCGAACTACCCTTGTAGTGAAGGACTTTATTTTTGGAAGTTCTGCCAATCGAACTGTGGCTTCGGACGGAACTTGGAGTGAACTAGCAGATCGGATGCTATCGACGGCCTCTAGGATTCGGTGGCGTTCAGACAAAAAAGAATCAAGCTCTCGCCAAGTTGGAAGGTCGGCTTTATTTTTAATGGACTGCTCCCATAATGAGAGCGTGAGCTTTGGTAGCTTCGTTGAGCACATGTAGACGAGGATAGGGTCCCAATTCTCAATATTTATGCCGGATACTTGTAAGGACGTTAGGCAGCTTGAACGGTGTTTTGAAGTTCCTTCAAGGCATCTCCAGACTCTTGTGCTATAGACTGCACATTGAAAAGAGTTTTCAGGTGGCTGTTCACCTGGAATCGCTTATTTTCGAAACGCTCAGTTAGATTTGTCCAAGCTGAGCGGAAGCCATCATTGGTGAGTGGGGATTTTGAAACTATGGTATTAGCTTCGCCACTTGTTTTTGAATTTAAATGGAATAATTTTTCAACGGGCGTTAGACTCGGATTGTCTATATATATTGCCGTGAAAAGATCCCGGAAAGTAGGCCAGCGAAGATAATCGCCCGAGAAAACCTCTGTGTCGATAAGAGGGAGTAGACAGCCATAAGATATGTAACTTTGGGACGAAGTTACTGGAGCTTGAGATATTTGGGAGGAGCCCTGTTGGATTTCGAGATCGAGGATCTGAGCGGCAAATCTTTCGTATATTGTATACGTTTCATTATACTTCGCTTTGAGAATAGATTTGGTGTCTGTGGCGCTGTCACCTGCAGGTTCAATGCACTTGGAGCATGTGTCATATTCCTCCTTTACCTTTTGCCATAAGGAACTGACGTGCTCCCTACGGATTTTGCAGGCAGATAAGGTCGGTGTGGATGCACCGGGAACATTTATGATAGTCTCAAAATGGCTCAGAGTGTCAGCTGAAGCCATAAATTTATTAAGAACGGATTTAGCTAAGGATGTCATTTCGAACAGAAAATTGTAATTTATACGCAACAGAAATAATTGTGAGGATCAGGATTAATATCTTGAAAACGGGGAATTTCTTGGATTTTAGGAACCAATTAAAAGTCCGTAAGGATATACGGTCACACTGGATCGTGTGAAGGAAGTTGTGTGGAAATGTATTTTATGGAATTTAAATTTTAAGGAATAGTTGCGAGCGGGAATATTAAAGTTGGGCGAAAAAATATAAATTAAATTATTTAATGGAGACCAGACTAGTAAAATATGGTCACACTGACACTCGTGGAAGCGTATATTTATTTTGGAACTTTATTAGTAATTTTGAATTTTTGTTTAAATATATTTGAAAAAATAATATATTTTTCTGGATTTTCTGGATACCCTTGAACCACGGTGCGGTTCGGAATGTGTGTAAGTACGTTATGTCTATACGTGTGTATGTATGTACGAACAGCGGGACAGGGTAAGGGCACCGATTGCGGGAGTTTTGGAGACGAATAACGGAATGGCGTTGAAGAGCAAAATATGTTTGCGGGAATTTCTCAAAATTGAAACAATTAGCTCGAAATGTAAGTAAATAGAGTGGACTGTATTTTTGAATATTTATGCAAAAATATATGCACGCAGCAGGAAACACAGTAAAAACACAAAAGCTGCCAGTTTGGCGGATCACTTTTATTTTGAAATATTCACTGTGGCTGGATTATATATTTTTTACACAAGGAGAAATGTAGTTTATAGACCACGAATTTTGTGTTATTAGGGTCTTGGAATTTATATAGCAGTGCAGAGTAGTAGAAGTGGACAGTATTATGTATGTAAAAATATATACACGCAGCTGGAACACAGTAAAAAATGAAGAGTGCAGTTTTTGCGGAACAATTTGAAAAATCTGAAAGTTTTACTGCGGCTGGGATTTATTTTTACACACACTTGGAGTTTTTTTTTGGTATATATTTATTTGTAATTGAAATAATTTGGCACTGCGGACTGGAAAACTTGCACAGAATTTTTTGGAGTGTACGAAATTTTCGGCATAAAGGAATGGAAAAAAATGCCGCGTACAAACAAAAGGAATTGAATAATATATTAAATGCCGTTGCGTCGGATTAAATCGCTTTTCGATTTAGACATGAAATCATACAACAAATTGAACGAAATGGGGTTCGAACAACTGGCTGTATGACCGGCAAATAATAACAATTGGAAATGGAACTTAGCTGAAGCGGTTCAAGCCACCGTAGGCGCTGGAAATAATCTTCGGAAAAATCCAGGAGTGGAAGTCCTAAGATCCGGTAGAAGGATCAAACTGTTGGGGCGGGGGTGGCTTGATTGAAGAAGTTGCTCAGTCCAAGGAAAATGCTGCTGAATTTCCGCGCAGAATTATGTATTGAAAAACACGGGAGAACTTTCGACGTGCGGCTGTTTATTGTTACACTTGTAAATAGGAACTAAAAGGTAGAAGCTTAGCTTAAAGACTCCAGAGCGGAGCGGAGAGTTACGGGAGAGTTGGAGAGGGAGAGCGAAGGGCAGTGCAAGCGAGCGAGATATGAAAATCTGGAGAAAACTGCCGCTTGACACTGCCTCCCAAAATTAAACGCCCTTTTGGCGTGAACACATAGTTTTAAGGGGTGGGCAAACGTTTTTTTTTAGTTTTAAGAGGTGGGCAAACGTTTATTTAAAAAAAAAATTAGTTTTAAGGGGTGGGCAAATGATTTTTTTAGTTTTAAGAGGTGGGCAAACGTTTTTTTGCATAAAAACATAGTTTTAAGGGGTGGGCAAACAATTTTTTTTTAGTTTTAAAGGGTGGGCAAACGTTTATTTTCAAAAAAAAATTAGTTTTAAGGTGTGGGCAAACGATTTTTTTAGTTTTAAGAGGTGGGCAAACGTTTTTTTTACATAAAAACTTAGTTTTAAAAGGTGGGTGTCGGGACAAGCAGCAGCTGCCACCTAATTTATAGATAAAGCTCAAACAAAGCTTTCGTATTACATACTAATTGCTTATGTTCTCGCCTTCGTTGGTCGCAAGCCGACTCTCTCTCTCTCTCTCTCGGCCGCTCGACTTCAGCGCTTATCGACAGCATCGTCAGATAGAGAGCTTTATCTGCGCTAATTATCTAAAGCGGGATCACTCTCTCATGTACATTCATTGCGCGCGCTCAATATATTGACATATATTTTCTGTATCCTCCAATATTATCCGCAACAATAAAAATTCTTATTATAACGTTTAACTAATTATATCGGCGTTATTATTTCGAGTTTAAAGGATAGTCGTTGAAAAATCTCAATGACTGAACATTGGTGACCCAGACGTGATATTCTGAAACAATTATTAATTCGCGAAAGTAAAATAACGTTTCTAAAATATACACATATATACACTACAGTGCATATCATTATTTAAAATAAATAAACATACATATAAAGTTTCATAACCAAAAATAGTTATAAAGTGCATGCCGGTCGTCAATTGCCATCCGGTCCGTTATTTAGTGCACCTGCTACCTAATAATACTAATTTCGCTGCAGTTTAGCTTTGTTAAATTGGTCGTAATTTGAGACTAGTGGCGATGGATGCCAGCGCGGCAGACGCAGGTTCACCCACTCTACCTCGGAGTGCTATTTTGAAATGCAAGGCCAATGCTCTCCTCCAGGATTTGAAGAGGATACAAGGAGCCCTTCACCCAATTTCAAGCGTGGAGGACGCCATGCTCCACGTGCGTCATGGCCAGTTAGTCTCAGTGTACGATGACTTCAAGGCCATCCACGGGAATCTTGAAGAATTAGACATTTCGGAGATCGGCAGCGACTTGCGATGGACCGTGTCGGAGCTCGTCGCGACGATGCACGCTGAAATAGAGCACGAAACCTTGCGACGCTCTGCTCAAATGGCTGCCCACTCAACTCTCACCAACGGGATCTCCTCTATGCCAGACCCAGGGCTCAGTCGCAGCTTTCAAGCTCTGCCGCCTATTCCGCTCCCTACCTTCAGTGGAGGATACTCCGAGTGGTCTGAGTTCCAATCTATCTTCTCAACTATGGTAGGCGGAAATCCACATATAAGCAAGGTGGAAAAGCTGCAGAGGCTACGATCCTGTCTTCGCGACTCAGCGTTAGAAGCAGTTCGGTCCTTGGAAACTTCCGAGGAAAATTATGACGTTGCATTGGGTCTTTTGGAAAAGCGATTTAGTAACCGTCGTTTAATATTTCAGGCTCATGTGAACGAGATTCTAGGCCTCTGTGTCGTGGAAGGTGGCTCAGTGGCAGGTCTACGAGGATTCTCAGATAAGTTCAATGCCCATATGCGGGCCTTGAAGAATTTGGGAACGACGCAACAAATTGCCGGCTGCATCATCGTCCAGGTGCTTCTTCAAAGATTGGACCCAGCTACCCAGGCGAAGTGGGAGGAAGGCCAGACTGCCATCAATTCAGACCTTATTCCTACGTGGGACTCGATGGCGGAATTCCTGGAGCAGCGATGCAGGACTCTCGAGGCTGTGGATGTGGCCATGGCCGCATACGCGCCAGGCACTCAGGTGGGAAGACGTAGAGTTGCTAATAACAGTAGATCCGCCTTCATTATTACTAATGCGCCTCCCGCTACCTGTATATTATGCGGTGGGAGGTCCCATGAGGTGCCTGCGTGTCCAAGGTTTCTGCTGTTGTCCCCTGAGAGCCGCCTAGGCGAGGCTAGGCGACTTGGTCTTTGTCGAAAATGTCTCAGAACCGGCCATCACCTGCGAGACTGCGTCGCTAATAATTGCCACAGCTGTGGGAGACGGCATCACAGTTTGCTGCATTTTCTGGACTCGCAGTCTTCTAGAGGCCATCTGCCAGTTGCTTCACCCATTTCCTCCTCATCCGAGGGTTCTGAACCTCTAGCCTCATCGCCATCCACAGTCAATGCCTTAATTGCCCAAGGTCGTAGCGGCGATATAGCTTTGCTTGCAACAGCGAACATACTTGTTAGGAGCCGCGCTGGTATTTTTGTTCCTTGCCGAGCGCTTCTGGATTCTGGATCTCAAGTACACATGATTACGTCCCGATTGGCTAATCAGCTGCAGTTGCGTAAATGCAAATCATTCATGTCGGTGTCTGGAATTGGCGATACCGGCTATGCGACGGACGGATTCTCTGTTGATGTGCTCCTACGTTCTCACTGTTCAGAATACTCGTCTCTTATTAGTGCAGTCGTCGCTGGCAACATTACGGATCTCCAGCCTAGTTTCTGCTTAGATGTCTCCAATTGGAATATACCATGCAATCTTAATCTCGCTGATCCAGAATTCTTTCGACCACAGCGTATCGATTTGCTCATCGGAGCCAGCCTCTTTTATGAATTGCTGTGTGTTGGACAAGTTCAGCTCTCAGCTGGCCTACCGTTGCTGCAGAAAACCCGACTTGGATGGGTTGTGTGTGGAGGCGGTTCACCTGTCGAGAGAAGGTCACTCGTAGCCACAGCCTGCAAGGATGTCACGAAGAGCCCAAGCCTGCCGGATGAACGTTTAGATTGTCTGCTCCGCCAGTTCTGGGAAATAGAGGACTGCTCCGAACCAATAGTGAAGTGGACAAAGGAAGAGCTGGATTGCGGATTTTGTGACGAAAGCCTTTGTGCATCGATTTCTGTCTGCTAAGCAGGCGGTCGATTTCTCTCTATAGAAGGAAGCTCAGTCGTCACCCTCAATTGAAGAGATCTAGTATGCTGTCGTTTATAAAAGAGTATTTGGAGTTGGGCCATATGTCTGCGTTCCGCAAGGAGCCCACCCGCCCCCACTGTGTTGGAGAGGACAGTTCAACAACCAAGCTCAGGGTTGTTTTTGATGGATCTGCTGCTACCACTTCTGGGTATTCGTTGAATGACGTGTTGATGTCCGGCCCAGTTATACAGCCAAAGTTGCTTCACATCCTGTTAAGGTTCCGTTACCATCGGGTGGCCATTACAGGAGATATCTGCAAAATGTACCGATGTGTCAGAGTTTTCCCTGAGGACAGCCATTTGCAGTGTATCCTTTGGCGGGATTCCACCCAGGACGAGTTGCAGGTTTTTAAACTTGACACTGTAACTTATGGAACAAAACCAGCGTCATTTTTGTCAGTGCGAGCAATGCATCAATTGGCCGAGGATGAGCAGTCGATGTTTCCAAAGGGGGCCGAGATTCTGCGACGCGACTTTTACGTGGACGATTTAATTTCTGGAGGTGCTTCTGTGGCTGAAACTGTCAACATCATGCAGCAAACATCAGGGATCCTTGCCAAGGGTCAATTTCGCTTGAGAAAGTGGTGCTCCAACGTAGCTGCGGTGTTGTCTGATGTGCCGGAAGAGGATCGGGAGTCGTTTCTGAGATTTGATGACGGCAGCAACTTTACGAAAACTCTGGGCCTCGCTTGGGATCCTGCTACTGATCGCTTGCTATTTTCATTTGAGGGCCTTCAGTCAACTTTAAATCCAACTAGGCGCATCGTCCTTTCCTCAATCGCCCGGTTGTATGATCCTTTGGGACTTGTCGGGCCAGTCATCACAAGTTCAAAGATCTTTCTTCAGAAGCTGTGCCGTGAGAAGTTGTCTTGGGATGAGAGTCTTCCTCAGGCTCTTCACTCTGATTGGGAAAAAATTTGCTGCAGTTTCGCTATGGCTCAGAGGGCCGATTTTCCCAGATGGTCACTATCATCACCGACCGATTTGGAGATTTATGGATTTTGTGACGCTAGCATCGAGGCTTATGGTGCCTGTATTTATGTCGTCTCAAGGGGTACAGGAGCGGGAAGTCACCTGCTTTGCTCGAAGTCTCGAGTGGCGCCGCTAAAGACTGTTACGGTGCCGAAACTGGAACTATCAGGAGCAGAATTGCTGGCGCGGCTTATGTCAGAAGTAGCTAATCTGAAGATGTACGCTGGGAAGCATTATTGTTGGTGCGATTCTGCAGTGGCGCTGTCCTGGATTCGAGAGGAGCCTGCCCGGTTTAATGTTTTCGTTGCCAATCGAGTTGCGACGATCCAGGAGTTAACCAGAACGATGGAGTGTCGCTATGTTCCCACATCCTTGAATCCGGCGGACATCCTGTCCCGTGGTGCTCTTCCTAATGAGTTGATCGTTGATGAGCTGTGGGCACATGGTCCTCCGTTTCTTCTTGGTCCTCAAGATGAGTGGCCAGTTGCGGTCCCAGCTGAGAGGCCGACCCTGGAACTGCGCGCAAAGGTTTTGCTCATTCAGTCGCCGTATGTGGACATAATAGCTGCCTCCAAGTACGCTAATTCCTTCTCATCTCTGCAGCGGGTATTTGCTTATGTGCACAAGTTTTGTCATCGAATACGCCACAAGGGAATCACCGCAGGAGATATCAAGTCTGGAACTCAACTTTTATTGCGGTTGGTACAGCGGGTGCATTTTTGGGATGATATAAGGTCGCTTCAGAATGGCAAAGAGATATCGTCGTCCAGCGTACTTGCCACATCTTCACCCTTCTTGGATAAGTTCGGTCTACTGCGTGTAGATGGTCGCCTGAAGAATTCGCCGTTGGATTTTGATAGTCGTCATCCAATTATACTCCCTAGAAGCCACCCAGTCACTCTTGCTATAATTGTTGATTTCCATGAGCGAAATTTACACACGGGACCTCGTGCTCTTTTGGCTATGATTCGATCCCAATATTGGCCAATTGGGGGGAGGAAAACGGTGACGAAGGCGTTGCACAAATGCATCCGATGCTTCCGGTCCAAGCCTCGCCTGCTGGAGCACATTATGGCTGATCTCCCGGAACAAAGAGTCAACGGTTGCCAAGTCTTTGGAGTCACTGGCGTGGATTTTTGTGGGCCATTCCATTACAAGCCAGAAGTTCGTAATAAGGCTCCGGTAAAATGCTACGTGAGCGTCTTCATTTGTTTTGCTACAAAGGCCGTCCACTTGGAGCTCGTAAAGGATCTATCCACTACTGCGTTCTTGCAGGCACTAAAACGGTTTATATGCACCCGCCGAAAGCCACAACACATTTGGTCGGACAACGCTACAAATTTTGTTGGAGCCAGAAACGAGCTAAGTGAGCTGCGGCGGCTCTTTATCAGCGACGAGCATCAGCGGACACTTCTGGAGTTTTGTGCGATTGAGTCCATCGAATGGCATTTTATTCCTCCTCGATCTCCGCATTTCGGCGGACTCTGGGAAGCGGCAGTCAAAACTGCCAAGCATCATTTTTACCGGGCTGTGGGGTCCTCAATTCTTGGATTTGAGGAGCTGCGAACTCTGCTTTGCCACATTGGTGCTGTCATAAATTCACGACCATTATTGCCTCTTTCAGAAGATCCTGCAGACCTCGATGTTCTAACGCCAGCACATTTTTTAACTGGAGGTCCGCCATCTAGTTTAATCGAACCTGATGTTACAAAGCTAAACTTCAATCGTCTGGACAGTTGGCAACGTGTGTCCTTTCTGCAGCAGTCTTTCTGGTCCCGATGGAAGAGGAATACTTAAGCCTCCTTCAGCAACGCTCCAAATGGCGTACCTCCGGCCCTGCTTTGGCAGTCAACGATGTGGTGCTGGTTAAGGACGAGAACCTACCCCCGATGAAGTGGCCGCTCGCGAGAATCATGGAACTGGTATCTGGTAGGGACGGAGTGGCTCGAGTGGCGGTGATCAGAACTTCATCTGGAACCACCAAGCGCGAGTTACCGCTGATGTCTTCCTCATGACATCACCTCCACCGAAACCCCCTCGGGCATCGTCCCCCTAGCGGAGATGGCATTCAACCCGGACACAAAACCGCCGACACTGCAGAGCCGAGTAAACAACTGGGCCACAGGCATCCGGCCGGGAGTTGCTGACTAAGGAGTTTCGCAACTTCTACATGTGTATCCCATTCCCAAGCTAGGGCTCATTTTGTATACTCACAAGAGAATAAAGTTAGTCGTAGAATGACACTGAAGCGGAGCAGTCTATCTTTATTTTATTGGGAAAAATAATATCACTTAAGTCTATATCAACGTGGCCAGCCGACCCTGGATCATCATATCACTTAAATCTATATCACCTTGACCAGCCGAATCCGGACCACAGACATAATTGGCGCAGCCGGTATCTAAAAGAACAGGATGAAACTGACGAGGATCATCTTCCTAACGACCATATAATAAATTGGGTAAGCCGAGGGCCAAAGTGAAAAGTGAGACAAAAGGAAAGTGAATAATGGAAAAGATGAATAAACAACGATCTCAGTCAGCGAGTTAGTGAGGCCTAAAAGTAAAATTATTAATTATTATGGCAATGTGTGGTGGACGGAAACCTTACAACTAAAAATAAATACCTATTTTTTAATCGTCATGATTAATCCAGAATAATATACTAAACGAAATTCTATTTCCTTACTTACTGTGAACCGCTGGGAATATGGCTAATTAAATCGGAAATTTTTGTGTATCAATTGTGACCATCAATCGTTGATCGGCACAAAATGCATCGTGCATAATATAGATACATATAGAAAAATCTTACGCTGAAAACTATATATTTTTTTGCATCCATCTCAAATTGTGACCATCAATTGCTGATCGGCACAAGAATGCATCGCGCATTAATATGGATGTTAAAACAAAAAAAAAGAAAAATCTCACGCTGAAAAAATTATTTTTTTGTATCCACCTCAAATTGTGACCATCAATCGCTGATCGGCACAAGAATGCATCGCGCATTAATATGGATGTTAAAACAAAAAAAAAAAGAAAAATCTCACGCTGAAAAAATTATTTTTTTGTATCCACCTCAAATTGTGACCATCAATCGCTGATCGGCACAAGAATGCATCGCGCATTGGTATGGATACTTAGGGAAACATTTTTTAACTAATTATATATACATGTGTATTCGTATTAATTGTGACCATCAATCGCTGATCGGCACAAAATGCATCGTGCATTATACGAATGCATAGGGAAGTTACAGATTGCCAAAAGGAAAAATCACATCTCCATCCATACAAAAATGTGTATATTCATGGCCGGGTACTGTCCCCCCAGCGCCACGAAAACCGATACTTTTGATTCTTAGATTCGACGGAAGGCAGCTACAATGTTGCAAAGAAAAGAATACAAACAGAGAAAAACTCGCTGACTGGGGAAAATAAATGAAAAAGAGAACAAAAAATAGAATAGCAATTTTTATAATTCCCCAACGAGCCCAATCACTTTGCCTCATGGTTGCCACGACACCACAATAAGAAACACACACACACTAATATTGTCTGCATTACAGATTATCAACATAATACAACAACACGAACAATAGTAACTAAACATATATAATAAGCCTTATCCCCATATACATATTTAAACTTACACAGCACTATTACATATATAATAAGTAAAAACTATTCCCTAAATACACTTAAGAAAAAACAAGAGAGAACGCTATAGTCGGGTTGGTGTCCCGACTATCTAATACCCGTCACTCGGCTAAAGGGAGTGCGATGGAGATGGAGATATGAACTTTGATCAGCAATAACTTTTTAACGAATGCACAGTGGTTGCGCCCATAGGCCAAAAATCAAAAAATCGATAGTACCAAAAATTATCGATAAGTATACAAATTGTCTCAAAAATGACCAAGCTTCTTAATGGCAAACCGGATTTTTCTGGAAATCTAACGGGACTTTCTAAAAATAGAACGCAAAGCGTGAACACTTGTTAAATTTTGCAGCGCAGCGGCGTTACTTTAGCATTTCGTCAAAACAAAGTTGCACTTTAAAGTGGTCAAACGTTCGCAAGAGAGGTCCGAAAAAGTTTATTTAAAATTAACTTTAAAGTTTCAGGTATTTACTTTAATAAGTTATTTTTGTGAAATTAATCTGTTTGATTTGTTATTTTTTGTGTATGTTTGATTATTAATCCTTTATTTATGTATTATGTGAACGTCATCTTCATGTTTAAATAGACTTTTAGATATGTTGCCCCCCGATCCCCCCTTTAGGAGTGTTACCAGTGTATTTGTCAATGTTTGCAGGTAATAAAAACGTTAAGTGTAGCTGCTAATACTTGCTAATTTGTGTGTATTCATTAATAAACTTATGCTGTCTTACAGTTTTCAGGGTCAAATTTGCGACGCAGTCTGCTGCTCTTCCTTTGCTTTTGTGATGTTTCTTTTGTGTTCGTCATTTGTGTTTGTAGACAATTTTGGATATTCTTTTTTTCGCTCATTTGTATGTTATCATTTTCTATAGGCGCTTCTTGTAACTGCGAATTTTCACGCATGTACATCTTTGACCTTTGGTGCACAGAAGAGGGCAAAAATGCCGATAAAACACGAAGAGTGACTATTTTGGTAGAAGAGAGCATTAAGAACAAGGGATACGCAGTTAACATGATAACACTTAAGAACTGCATTAGTTACATTTGCAAAAAAATTATTGCCTTTTGGACTAAATACAAGCGTATTAAGAGTTTAATTGTTCAATATCAATCTAATTGGCTGAACACTATTGAAACAATTATAATTGAGCCTCCTCATCGAAGGGTTTCAAGTGCTGAACGTGGACGACCCAAAATTGATTTTGCCGAGTCCTCAAAACGGACAAAACGTCGTCGGCTAGCCCTGCTAGAAACACATGATGAGTCTGCAGCTTCTGTTTGGCGCTCATCTGATTTTCAACCGATCCTAAAATCATCCGAACCAAATATTGAAAAGGTTTTTATCGCTTTTAATGGAAACTGGAATCACGAAACACCAATACTTGCTCATTCGTGAATTCATAAATAGTGAAGCCTCATGCAATATATTGCCAAGTTATGAGAAAATTCTCAAATTTAAGAATTCAAGATATCCGAAAGACATAACAGTAGCTGAAACATATGCAGAAGTCGAGCTGCAGAGTCTACTAGACAACACAGCTTTAAGTATTTTACAGCTCCAAAAAACTGTAATTGAAAAATGTGTTGATGGCACAGAGGACACGTTAAAATTAATTGGAAAATGGGGATTTGATGGCAGTACTGGGCACAGTGAATACAAGCAAAAGTTTTCAAACTGTAATGACGATGATAGAAGTCTATTTTTAACATCGTACGTCCCACTTCAGCTAATAACTGAAAGTAACTCCAAAATAATATGGAAAAATCCTAGACCATCATCTACACGCTATTGTAGGCCAATCAGACTTCAATTTAAAAAGGAAACAGCCATACTATCCATTGAAGAAGTACTCTACTTCAAAAATAAAATACACAACTTAATGCCAACCGAATTTCAAATTCCCGATAAAAAATTATTAATAAATCATGACCTGCACCTTACTATGGTGGATGGTAAAGTGTGCAACGCGTTAAGCAACACGTCGTCTATGAAATGCTTTATTTGCGGTGCGAAACCCACCGAAATGAACGATTTGGAAAAATGTCTCCAAAAAAAAGTTAATAACAAGTATTTTGAATTTGGCTTATCACCACTTCATTCTTACATACGCTTTTTTGAGTACTTTTTGCACATTTCCTATAAGTTGGAAACAAAAATGTGGCAAAAAAGATCAGCAGAACAAAAGCTTAACGTACAGCAAAGAAAAGAACGAGTCCTCGCGGAGTTTCGCAATAAAATGGGAATAATTGTGGATAAGCCAAGAGACGGAGGCAGAGGAACTTCCAACGATGGAAATACATCCAGGACATTTTTTGGTAACCCGAGTGTGGCATCTGATATTACAGGCATTGATGAAGAAGTAATAACCAGATGCGCAACGATATTGCAAGCCTTAGCATCAGGATATTCCATTAATGTAGCAAAATTTGAAAGCTATGCGTTGGATACTGCTAAGAAGTTAATAAAAATATATCCATGGTACTATCTTCCACCAACAGTGCATAAAATTTTAATTCATGGTGCGAAAGTAATCGAGCACTTTAAAGCATAATCGCTGTCAATTGGAGAGCTCTCAGAAGAAGCTGCGGAGTCGAACAACAAAGAAATAAAGAAGTGCCGGCTGCAACATACTCGGAAGATGTCTCGCATACTGACAAATACAGATTTAATTAATACTCTTCTGTTGCGTTCAGATCCTTATATAACAAGTCAAAGAAAACTACCGAAGAAAGACAAATCAAGATTATTTTTCTCTACATTTGATTTATTAGAAGATATTTGTTAAATTTTGTTTTTTTGTTTTTTGTGCTGAAATTAAAATCTAAATTTTGTTTTTGTTTTTGTTTTTTATGATTTAAATACATTGAAAGAACTAGAGAACCTCATTTGTTTATATTACGAAAACCTTGTGGAGAGGGGGAGGGGGTAACACATTCACAAATTTATACTGGAGATAATTTAAATATACATATCCTGGATGCTAATAATGAAATTTTAGCACTGTAACTTCACTGGAAGTATCTTTGCGCACCATCGCCATATAAGCCATACTAAGGTGCTATGTGAGCTATAGGATAGAGTCTTCCGATGTAGCCAATTTTTTTACTCTATATTCTCAATATTTTTTTAGATTTTTGAGGAAAATTTCATAACGATATCTCAAAGGGAAATATTTATGGCCGCGGCTCCATACAAGCCCAACCAGTGTGGAATGGTCCGATTTAAAAAATTTCTTCGACATTTCGATAGGTATTGATAAACACAACAAAACTGCATTTTTACTTTTACGAAATATTTAAATTTTTAAAATTGTTTATAAACTATTGTGGGCGTTAGAGGGGGCGTGGCACCTTTTTGAAATAAACTTGCGCTGCGTAGGAGCTCCAAGAATCTTCATGCCAAATACCAATCCTCTAGCTTTTATAGTTCCCGAGATCTCAGCGTTCATACGGACGGACAGACGGACAGACGGACAGACAGACATGGCTAGATCGACTCGGCTAGTGATCCTGATCAAGAATATATATACTTTATGGGGTCGGAAACGCTTCCTTCTAGCTGTTACATACTTTTGCACGAATACAATATACCCTTTTACTCTACGAGTAACGGGTATAAAAACACACAGTCCTAAGACAGCTACACTAAACAAGTTCTCGGAAACACTTAAACGGGAAATTCTGAAGAAAAGCACTATATGACCAGTATTTACAATTCAGATTTTTTTGTTTTCCGAAAACTTTAATTACGCAATTACGTAGTCGTCCATCTAATGTCGAGGAAAACCCTGGTGCAAAAAACTAAGAGTAGACTAGGCCTCAGGAGTAGTACTAGCTTGCCTGAAATCAGAGAGGAGGAAATTTTGATCATGGACTCGGGTAACGCCTCCGGGGGGTCTAGGACCACTAGCCCTACTAATAGTAATAATAGTGGCATTAACGTTATAGCAAATGCCAGTACCATTTCGAATACGTCTACCACTACCCTAAACACCACTTTAAACCCTACTGATATATTAGCCTTTGTCAAACAATTACCTACTTTTGAGGGCACCCCAGGTACCCTTCAGAAATTTATTGTGAGCGTTGAGGAAATTATCATGTTAATAAGAGGTACGGACCAAACTCCGTACGGACAGTTGATATTAAGAACTTTGAGGAACAAAGTTATAGGTAAAGCGGACGAGACCTTGAACATGCTAGACACCGAACTTGAATGGGAGAGCATTAGGGAAAACCTTAAACGCATGTATGCATGCAAAAAGACGGAACCGATACTGATCGCCGAAATTCAGAACCTCCCCAGTGGTTTGTCCCTGGGTAAGTTGTTCTTCGAGATCACCAGAATCCGTAGTGACTTGTTGTCTCTTTCTACGAACTCCGACCACGGAGTAGGGGCGGCATCAAAACGAGCCACTTACGATGGGGTCTGTCTTAATGCTTTCTTAGTGGGTCTACGCGATCCACTCAGAACGGTCATCCGGGCCCGAAATCCGTCTACGATTGAGACGGCTTATGAGTGGTGCCAAGCGGAACAGAGTTTTATTTACCAAAAGAACAATAAGTTCGGCTCGGACCGCAATAGGCCCTACCAGAAGAGTTCCTATCAAAACAACTCCAATGGTCGTAATAACTACTCTTCCAGTACTCATGGGCAAGAGTATCGGGGAAATTCCCATTCCTCGACAAACCCATTCCGCCAAGGCTCCTACCAAAGCCAGAACCGTGCTAGTAACAATAGACAGAATAATGTCAACAGAGCGGGGGGGTATAACACCGACCGAAATCCTTCACAAAGGTCTGCCCCCAACTTCAATAATATTGATGACAGCTCAAATTTTCAGCAAGAAGCCTCAACCGACAAGTCGGTTACATAAACAAAAAAACGCACGGTCTGTCTCTTCCATATATAATTATCACGTTATCGAACTGACCAGAACCACTAAAATTTCTCGTGGACACCGGTTCCACCTATTCCTTCGTAGATCCAACCCTTATTCCGCAAAGCGCCATACAAAATTTAGAAAATAACGTCCGTATCACAACGGTCCTAGAAAGCTATTCACTGACCCGAACTGCTAACTTACCTATTCCAGTGGAATTTAAAGAACAAGGCGAAATTCAGTTATTACTTTTCAAATTCCACCCATACTTCGATGGCCTCCTAGGGATGGATTTCTTGACAGACCGAAAAGCGAAAATAAATATTGAAGAACTCAAACTCGAAACCCCATTTACATCAATTAATATTAGAACGGAAATTAATAGAAGTACCGACGAGCTTTTTATCCAACCCCAAAGTAAAGCCATTATAAAACTGCCAGTCAACCTTGGTGAAGGCGATTTTCTCTGTAATTCCTTGGAGATAGACAGTAATCTTTCTGTTTCTGGGGGACTCTACACCGCCTCGGACGGACATGGCTTGCTCGAAATAACTAACAATTCTGAGACTGGGCAGATCCTCTGTCTCGATCAACCACTAAACGTGGAGCCATATAATAAGGAATGTTACGATCAGATAAACGGGGTCACGCTTAATCCAAGTTACCAACAGATCAGGAGAAGTCTTAATGAACACATCCCTACGGACCATTTAAATAACGAAGAAAGACAGGGATTGCTTAAAATTTGCAAAAAATTTCAAGACTTATTTTACGACGACGCGACACCTCTCACATTCTCCAACACCGTCAAGCATCCCATCCCGACTACCGACAATATCCCCGTTCATGTTAAAACGTACAGGTATCCTTATATACATAAGGAAGAGGTCCGCAAGCAAATAGCAAAAATGCTCGACCAGAATATAATAAGAAACAGCCATTCTCCTTGGGGCGCCCCTGTTTGGGTGGTCCCTAAGAAGTCAGACTCATCTAGCGAAAAGAAATGGAGATTAGTAATAGACTTCAGGAAACTGAATGACAAAACCATCACAGACAGGTACCCAATCCCCAATATTAACGACCTTCTTGACAACATTGGCGGGGCGAAATATTTTTCCACCTTGGACTTAGCGAGTGGGTTCCACCAAATTCAGATGGACCCTCGGGACATGGCCAAGACAGATTTTTCGGTAGAGAACGGACACTACGAATTCATGAGAATGCCGTTCGGGCTAAAAAACGCCCCAGCTACATTTCAAAGGGTAATGGACAACGTACTAGGAGAACTAGTAGGAGACATTTGCTTGGTCTATCTTGACGACATAATTATATTCTCGGCTTCCCTTCAGAAACACTTGATGGACATAAACTCCGTATTTCAGAAATTACGTCAAGCAAATCTGAAAATCCAAATCACCAAGTCGAATTTCCTGAGGAAGGAAATAAATTTTTTGGGACACGTAATAACACAGGATGGTATCAAACCAAATCCCGACAAAATAAAAGCAGTAAAAAATTTCCCATGCCCAAAAACGACTAAGCAAATAAAATCCTTTTTAGGTTTGTTGGGTTATTATAGGAAATTTATAAAAGACTTTGCCAGAATTACGAAACCTATCTCTCGACAACTGAAGGGTGGCAAATCCGTCGTTATAGATGCAGAATTTATGGAGGCATTTGAAATTTGCAAAACCCTCCTAACGAACAACCCGATTTTACAACACCCAGACTTCCATAAACCATTTACTCTTACCACAGACTCCAGTAACTTCGCCATTGGAGCCGTTCTTTCTCAGGGCCCCGACGGGTCCGACAGACCAATTTGTTTCGCGAGTAGAACCTTGAACGAGGCAGAAACTCGTTATTCTACAATAGAGAAAGAGATGCTGGCCATAATCTGGGCAGTTAAGTACTTTCGGCCATATGTGTATGGCAACAAGTTCAAGATCATTACCGACCACAAACCCTTAGTTTGGTTGCAAAATTTCAAGGGCCAAAACCCGAAACTCCTCCGATGGAAACTAACACTTTCCGAATATGACGATATCGTCTACAAAAAAGGTTCACAAAATGTCATTGCGGATGCTTTAAGTAGAATCGAACCGAACACACTTATCAATGACGGTGACCCACATATTTTTGCCGGAATTCCGTTAGCTAAGAAGGCACTTAACACATTTAACACGCAGGTTATATTTGAAGTCGGACAGATTTCCTCGGTCGTGGTAAGCACACCATCCACAAATAAAAAACGGACACGCATAACAGAACCTTCTTTTACCTTACAAAAAATCACAGATATTTTGAAACCTATTTTAATACCCAACAAAACCTTAGCCGTTTACTCGTCCGACGAAATTTTCGAAGTAATACAAGAAGCTTACTCAAAATATTTCGCGGACTCGCCACTGTATAAGGTTTACAGGTGTCTTATTGTTCTACACGAACCTCTCGACCCTGAGGAAATTAACAACTTGATAAGAACTCACCACTCTAACAACAATCATAGAGGGGTGGAAGAGATGTACCAGCATCTAAAAAGGGAAATCTATGTACCTCAATTAAAGTCTTTAATCTCCCAGAATATTCGAGATTGCGAAATATGTCTCACCCTTAAGTACGATAGGTGCCCACAGAAACCACCATTTGTGCTACCAGAAATACCAAATAGGCCCCTGGATATATTGCACACAGACATATACACTATTAACAATAATTATAACTTAACAATTATTGACAAATTCTCAAAATTTGCTCAAGCCTACCCACTCACCAATAGGAACTCCATACTTGTTACTAAAGCTTTCAAGACCTTCTTTTGCCAATTTGGAATACCCAAAAAGTTAATACTCGACCAGGGAGCCGAGTTCTCTGGAGCCGTTTTTAAGGACTTCTTGGCACAATACGAAATAGAACTACATGTCACTTCTTTCCAACAATCAAGTAGTAATTCGACGGTGGAACGTCTACATTCAACCTTAACGGAAATCTATAGGATAATTCTGAGTAAAAGGAAGGAATTAAAATTAACCCTAGAGCATGTATTTCGGCATGTATTTCCGAAACAATAATAACTTACAACAATGCGATCCACTCTAGTACAAATCTAACCCCCTTTGAACTTTTTAGTGGTCGCACTCACATTTTCGACAAAACAGTTAAGTTTGACAATGAGCACGATTATTTGCTAAAACTAAACGAATTCCAAAATACCTTATACCCCGACCTTAAAAGGCACATGGAGGATGCTACAAAAAAAACGAACAGACCGCCTAAATGAAAACAGGACAGACCCTTCTGACTTACCGAGTGGTACTTCTATTCTCCGCAAGGAAAATAGGAGAAATAAAATAACACCTCGGTTTAGTAAACACAAGGTTTTGCTAGATAGCGGGGTAACATTACGGACTATAAGAAAACAGAAACTACATAAACAAAAAATTAGGAAAGCCACATTACAAACAGTTGACTCATAAACTACTTTCGAGGTTGGTGTCCCGACTATCTAATACCCGTCACTCGGCTAAAGGGAGTGCGAGGGAGATGGATATATAAACTTTGATGAGCCATAACTTTTTAACGAATGGTCCGATTTAAAAAATTTCTTCTACATTTCGATAGGTATTGATAAGCACAACAAAACTGCATTTTTACTTTTCCGAAATATTTAAATTTTTAAAATGGTGTATTAACTATTGTGGGCGTTAGAGGGGGCGTGGCACCTTCTTGAAATAAACTTGCGCTGCGTAGGAACTCCAAGAATCTTCATGCCAAATACCAATCCTCTAGCTTTTATAGTTCCCGAGATCTCAGCGTTCATACGGACGGACAGACGGACAGACGGACAGACAGACATGGCTAGATCGACTCGGCTAGTGATCCTGATCAAGAATATAGGCCCCTGGATATATTGCACACAGACATATACACTATTAACAATAATTATAACTTAACAATTATTGACAAATTCTCAAAATTTGCTCAAGCCTACCCACTCACCAATAGGAACTCCATACTTGTTACTAAAGCTTTCAAGACCTTCTTTTGCCAATTTGGAATACCCAAAAAGTTAATACTCGACCAGGGAGCCGAGTTCTCTGGAGCCGTTTTTAAGGACTTCTTGGCACAATACGAAATAGAACTACATGTCACTTCTTTCCAACAATCAAGTAGTAATTCGACGGTGGAACGTCTACATTCAACCTTAACGGAAATCTATAGGATAATTCTGAGTAAAAGGAAGGAATTAAAATTAACCCTAGAGCATGTATTTCGGCATGTATTTCCGAAACAATAATAACTTACAACAATGCGATCCACTCTAGTACAAATCTAACCCCCTTTGAACTTTTTAGTGGTCGCACTCACATTTTCGACAAAACAGTTAAGTTTGACAATGAGCACGATTATTTGCTAAAACTAAACGAATTCCAAAATACCTTATACCCCGACCTTAAAAGGCACATGGAGGATGCTACAAAAAAAACGAACAGACCGCCTAAATGAAAACAGGACAGACCCTTCTGACTTACCGAGTGGTACTTCTATTCTCCGCAAGGAAAATAGGAGAAATAAAATAACACCTCGGTTTAGTAAACACAAGGTTTTGCTAGATAGCGGGGTAACATTACGGACTATAAGAAAACAGAAACTACATAAACAAAAAATTAGGAAAGCCACATTACAAACAGTTGACTCATAAACTACTTTCGAGGTTGGTGTCCCGACTATCTAATACCCGTCACTCGGCTAAAGGGAGTGCGAGGGAGATGGATATATAAACTTTGATGAGCCATAACTTTTTAACGAATGGTCCGATTTAAAAAATTTCTTCTACATTTCGATAGGTATTGATAAGCACAACAAAACTGCATTTTTACTTTTCCGAAATATTTAAATTTTTAAAATGGTGTATTAACTATTGTGGGCGTTAGAGGGGGCGTGGCACCTTCTTGAAATAAACTTGCGCTGCGTAGGAACTCCAAGAATCTTCATGCCAAATACCAATCCTCTAGCTTTTATAGTTCCCGAGATCTCAGCGTTCATACGGACGGACAGACGGACAGACAGACATGGCTAGATCGACTCGGCTAGTGATCCTGATCAAGAATATATATACTTTATGGGGTCGGAAACGCTTCCTTCTAGCTGTTACATACTTTTGCACGAATACAATATACCCTTTTACTCTACGAGTAACGGGTATAAATACACGAGGTGATAGGAAACGTACCCGACCAACAGGGCTTTGAAGAACTGAAACTTACATTATACCAAAAATTAGATCAGTATCAACAAAGATTAAAATCCTTACTTCCTAACAATAGCAGAAGTAGACCAAGAAGAGGATTAATTAATGGGTTAGGCCATGTAGTGAAAGTAGTCTCGGGGAATATGGACGCCTACGACGAAGAAAGAATAAACAAGGAGCTAAGTTTCTTACGCGAAAATTCCGAGTCTAACACCAATTTCCAGAACGAAACGCTTGTAAGATTCGAGGAGATAAATGAACATATTAACAAGGAACAGGTACTTATAATCGACTTTATAAACTCGTATCAAAATAAAATTTTCAAAGAAATAGATGAAGAATATAAGAACATCCAACTCGTTCAATATATAGATAGGATTAACTTTAATATAGACTTACTCTTCAACCACTTAAACAATATTGCAGAAAGCTTACTATTTGCTAAATTAAAGTTAGTCCCAAAATATTTGTTAAATTCGGTCGAATTTGAAAAAATTAGAAATGTACTATCGGAGCAAAAAATAGAAGTGCAACTAGAACACGAACTATACAATGTGCTTTCTTTAGAATCAACCACTATTAATAAAACACTTATATTCCACATTAAAGTTCCCATTTTGTCAAAAGAATCTTATAAATTGTACCGTCTTATTTCACTACCACTAAACAAAACTACATATGTAAATTTACCCAATCCAAAAGTCAATTTTTTTGGCATAAATTCTAAAAATTGAGTTACAGACTTCAAAATTGTCACATTTTGTTTTTTTAAAACGAATACCATGCAAACAAATTTTGAAGTCTGTGCGACCACGCCCTCTCTTGCCTCCCATACAAGCAAATTCATAATACTACACTGTGTTATACAATTTAACCTTTATTTATTTACATTGATGAAATCTTAAAAATACTATTTGCTTTAAATAATCAGTGCTCTAAATGTGCTCTCGAAAAAATTATTTCACGCGAGAATTCTGAGAAAAAGGACATTAAATTTGGAAAAATTCTGTATTTGGAACACTTTAAACCTGTTTTACAGACGAACGGATTCTTGGTTTGTAATGCTGTCAAAACATTTAAAAGGTGTAACTCTGTATCTTTCAAACCCCACACTCAAAATATTTTTTGTAATTTTTTTAACGGAATTATAAGCTAAAGAAGACATATCCTTTTGTTTGTCTTAAGAATGCTTAAGAAAAAAGGATTCAAAATAACTAAATTTTTTTATTTATTTCTCATGTTTTATCATCGTCTAAGTGGTAATTGCTCATTTTTACACAAATCAAATCCGAAAAAAATGTAATTTTCGATTGTTGCTGCGCCAAATATTCTAGAGATCGCAACGAAGAAACTTTAAGGTCCCTGAATATTGTGGAATTTCGTGAAAAGGGGGACGAACGGGGAAAAGGTGTTAATTAGAGATGAAAAAGGACATCTATATGTACAAACTGGCGTACTTAGTTTTTGTGGGCAGACGTCGATTCGTTAGTTATATTCCACGAAACACAGGGAAAAAATGTTAATTTTCTATAAAAATACACATAAATTGGACATTAAACACAGGTCGAAGACTAAGATTACACATAAATTTACTATACACACTAAATATTACATACCTTTATCTTCCATTTCCATAATTTATTTAATTTATTTAGATATATTTTTTTGCACAAACGTAAAGAAAATATTCTCGCGCCAATTTCTTAGTCCTAAGCCGCTGATCGATTGTGTACTTTTGAAAGCTCATAAAAAGCGTTAGTGGAGCTTTTAAATTTTTTTTTTTAAGTTTGTATTTGTATGATCTGTTGACTTTAAGAATTTAAAATCCAAAATACAAAACATTAACATAAAAATTTCGACTTTATGCCAAAAAATCGGCCGCTCGGACCATAGTGGAATGGTTCGATTTAAAAAATTTCTTCTACATTTCGATAGGTATTGATAAACACAATAAACACACACGAAATTTTAAAATATTGTAAAATCGTTTCTAAGCGATGGGGGGCGTTAGAGGGTGCGTGGCCCTCGGCTGAAACAAACTTGCCCTGTGTAGGAACTCCAAGGATCTGCATGCAAAATGCCAATCTTTTAGATTTTATAGTTTCCAAGATTTAAGCGTTCATACGGACGGACAGACAGACATGGCTAGTTCGACTCGGCTAATGATGCTGATCAAGATCCTTCTCCCTGTTACATACTTTTGCACGAATACAATATACCCTTTTACTCTACGAGTAACGGGTATAAATATATTATAGATTAGGATTTGCCTACTTGTCGTAAGTCTCTAATAAAGAAAAAAAGTTCCGGTTTTAAATTCACAACAAGAGAGAACGCTATTGTAAAATTGTTTATAAGGGATTGTGGGCGTTAGAGAGGGCGTGGCATCATTTTGAAACAAACTTGCGCTGCGTAGGAACTCCTAGAATATGCATGCAAAATGCCAATTTTCTAGCTTTTATAGTGTCCGAGATCTCAGCGTTAATACGAACAGACAGACAGACGTTAAGACGGACAGACGGTCATGGCTATATCGACTCGGCTAGTGACCCTGATGAAGAATGTATATACTTTATAGGGTCGGAAATGCTTCCTTCTAGCTGTTACATACTTTTGCACGAATACAATATACCCTTTTACTCTACGAGTAACGGGTATAATTACGTCTTTTAATTTATTTAACTCGTAATTCACAATTTGTTTTATTAGCTCTCCTACATTTATCTTTGCATTATTTGTTACTCCCTGATTGTTTGTAGGTTCTGGAGGAGAAGGGTTTTATTACTTGTCCTATTCTGGAGGGGGGATTCATTATGATAAATATATTTTCAAAATTGTAAATTTATTTTTAATTTTTAAATTTATTATTTCCATTTTACAAAATTTTTATATAATAAAAAGAACGAGGACGGAAGTTTTAAAAACCTTGCAGATTTCACGAATGAAAATTTGACTCGAATTGCATAACAATTTCAATATTTGACCCTATTGTTCCTATGGGAGCTATAGGATATTGGCGTCCGATCGGAACGCGCTTTTACCCTGATCAAGAATTTGGAAAGATTTATGTCAATAGCACATATACTGCGTGAAATATCCTGAAAACCATCACATTTTTACCGATTTCGCCCTGTTATTCCGAAGGAAGCTATAAGGGTCTGTCCATATATTACGTAATCACGTTTTTGGTGATTTTTGACCCCTGGTGATCAAAAGTAATCTTTCTATTAGACCCCTCCCCCCCCAATGATTACGTAATCCCAAGAAAAAATATTCGAATTTGTTGTTTTAATCTGTGGATTCAAACGGAGATGCACGTTCGGTTCTTCTACGCTGAAATTATCTCCAACATACTCTTTGTCAAGCCATTACAGGTCTTCGCATCCTTCGTGTGATTGAACATTCTCTTTTGCGCCGCCCAGCCACTCGAAAAAATATTTCTCTGCTTTACTATCCAAGTTTGTAGATATGTATGTATAATTGAAGGAAAATTAATATATTAATAAATTCTTTAAATAAAACAAGAGAGAACGCTATAGTCGGGTGCCCCGACTATTAGATACCCGTTACTCAGCTAAAGGGAGTGCGAGGGAGATGGAGGATATACAATTTGATCAGGCCTAACTTTTAAACGAATGGTCCGATTTGAAAAATTTCTTCTACATTTCGATAGGTATTGATAAACACAACAATACTGCATTTTTACTTTTCCGAAATATTTAATTTTTTAAAATCGTGTATTAGCTATTGTGCGCGTTAGAGGGGGCGTGGCACCTTCTTGAAATAAACTTGCGCTGCGTAGGAACTCCAAGAATCTTCATGCCAAATACCAATCCTCTAGCTTTTATAGTTCCCGAGATCTCAGCGTTCATACGGACGGACAGACGGACAGACGGACAGACAGACATGGCTAGATCGACTCGGCTATTGATCCTGATCAAGAATATATATACTTTATGGGGTCGGAAGCGCTTCCTTCTAGCTGTTACATACTTTTGCACGAATACAATATACCCTCTTACTCTACGAGTAACGGGTATAGAAATACATATATAATGATTACGTAATCATTGTGCAAGACCCCCCCTCCCATGTAATCAAACATAATCATTTCGATGACCCACTCCCTCCCTAAGGTGATTACGTAATATATGGACAGCCCCTAAGATTAGTCGTCCGATTTTAATACAATTTTATTCGAAATTCAGAATTTGATCAAAAATGGCATTTCCAAAAGTAGGAGGTTATAGGTTCAAAAAGAACAAAGATATAATTTTTTTTAAATTTTTTTCCCGATTATTCCTATGGGAGCGATATGATATAATTGTCCGATCCGGCTCGTTCCGACTTATATACTACCTGCAAAAGAAAGAAGACTTTTGGGAAAGTTTTGGACCGATAGCTTTAAAACTGAGAGACTATGATGCTGATCAAGAATATATATACTTTATAGGGTCGGAAACGTCTCCTTCACTGCGCTGCAAACTTTTGACTCAAATCATAATACCCTCTGCAAGGGTATAAAAAAGGCGCAAACAAACAACATGCAAAGCACTCGCTGCCTGGATCTGCACACTTATTAAACGACAAATTTTGTCAATACCCTTTCCAGATACTTTCAAATTACATAACAAAACAAATTTATTTATTTATTTTATAAGTCATCCCAACGCTACAAGCTTACAAGATCATATAGCTTCCATAATAAGAAGATGGTATCTTTTTTATCGTATCTCTGATTGCGTGGATTTAAAGCTTTTAAAATCATTAAGGTATAGCATTTCATCAACTACCTTTAAATTGTGCTAGAGAGGATGATGCGGAAAATTATATAAATGGTTTTGGTTTTATTAATTTGGAGGTGATTAGTAGGATTTTACAAATGTTCAATTAATAAACGTAAGCCAATTCTGTTGCCTATGTCCAGTCTATAGAATAGACTTAAATTAATGTAAATTATCTCTATGGACGACCCTCCCTTTTATAAGGACTGTTGTCCCGAGGTCTGCTTCGATTTTTTCTTCCCTATACCGTGGGGTAAGTTTATTTCCCAGGCGACTGTTTAGTTTTACCATTACGGTTTCCCCCACCTCAATGGTTCTGTCTCGTTTTGTTTTATTTTCCCTTCTTAACTGTTTCTCTTGAGCTTCATAAACCTTTTCTATGATTTCGTTTGAGGATTCGATCGGCCGTTTGTCGGTGACTGAGTGCACTGTTTTATTGTACTCTATCGTTGCCTGAAGGATGAGGTTGACCGTATCATTTATGCCTCTTTCAGTTCGTAACATAGTGGCGCCCAAATTTAAACAATAAAATTGTCGAGGCGGCGACGTCTCGCCCCCATTGAGGGCCCTGACTCCCCTTGTCATCCCCAACGGTGGCTTGCAATATTGGTTGCAATTGCACCGGAGGTGATGACGAGGAATTCAAACGGCGTATCAAAAATTCACAGAATGGAGGCTTGGTCAGCAAATTTTGCCGACAAATTGCTCCTGGTCACAGGTTTTCCAGTAAACCAGTGATGGCATCCCGGCAGAAGCCAGGTTTTGCATCACGGGGTACATCGTGTGATAGCGAGTACAATAAAAGAAATCTGTGATAAATTTCGTGTGTGTTTATTGTGTTTATCAATACCTATCGAAATGTAGAAGAAATTTTTTAAATCGAACCATTCCACTATGGTCCGAGCGGCCGATTTTGTGGCATAAAGTCGAAATTTTTATGTTAATGTTTTGTATTTTGGATTTTAAATTCTTAAAGTCAATAGATCATACATATACAAACTTAAAAAAAAAAATTTAAAAGCTTCACTAACGCTTTTTATGAGCTTTCAAAAGTACACAATCGATCAGCTGCTTAGGACTAAGAAATTGGCGCGAGAATATTTTCTTTACGTTTGTGCAAAAAAAAATATCTTTTCTGTTTCTGTTTTAAAAAAACGAATACCATGCAAACAAATTGTGAAGTCTGTGCGACCACGCCCTCTCTTGCCTCCCATACAAGCAAATTCATAATACTACACTGTGTTATACAATTTAATCTTTATTTTTTTACATTGATGAAATCTTAAAATACTATTTGCTTTAAATAATCAGTGCTCTAAATGTGCTCTCAAAAAAATTATTTCACGCGAGAATTCTGAGAAGAAGGACATTAAATTTGGAAAAATTCTGTTTTTGGAACACTTTAAACCTGTTTTACAGACGAACGGATTCTTGGTTTGTAATGCTGTCAAAACATTTAAAAGGTGTAACTCTGTATCTTTCAAACCCCACACTCAAAATATTTTTTGTAATTTTTTTAACGGAATTATAAGCTAAAGAAGACATATCCTTTTGTTTGTCTTAAGAATGCTTAAGAAAAAAGGATTCAAAATAACTAAATTTTTTTATTTATTTCTCATGTTTTATCATCGTCTAAGTGGTAATTGCTCATTTTTACACAAATCAAATCCGAAAAAAATTTAATTTTCGATTGTTGCTGCGCCAAATATTCTAGAGATCGCAACGAAGAAACTTTAAGGTCCCTGAATATTGTGGAATTTCGTGAAAAGGGGGACGAACGGGGAAAAGGTGTTAATTAGAGATGAAAAAGGACATCTATATGTACAAACTGGCGTACTTAGTTTTTGTGGGCAGACGTCGATTCGTTAGTTATATTCCACGAAACACAGGGAAAAAATGTTAATTTTCTATAAAAATACACATAAATTGGACATTAAACACAGGTCGAAGACTAAGATTACACATAAATTTACTATACACACTAAATATTACATACCTTTATCTTCCATTTCCATAATTTATTTAATTTAGTCCGGACAGAAAAGATATTTTTTTTTGCACAAACGTAAAGAAAATATTCCCGCGCCAATTTCTTAGTCCTAAGCAGCTGATCGATTGTGTACTTTTAAAAGCTCATAAAAAGCGTTAGTAAGCTTTTAAATCTTTTTTTTATAAGTTTGTATATGTATGATCTATTAACTTTAAGAATTTAAAATCCAAAATTCAAAACAATAACATAAAAATTTCGACTTTATGCCAAAAAATCGACCGCTCGGACCATAGTGCAATGTTATAATTAAGAACGACCTAGAAATTAAAATAATTGAGACACCTTGTATAAAATTGGGAAGTACACACATTTGCGAGACTCCTTTGACACCTAACAATACAGAATGCCTCTACAACCTGCTGGACGATAAGGAAGCGACCTGCAGCACAACGAACAGAAGGCACCAACCACAAATCTTCGTTCCTTTAAAAGGGTTGTTGGTGATCCTCAACGTGGAGAATCTGAACATTACTTCCAACTGTATCTCGAGCAGGATTTTCAACGGTTCCATGCTTATAAAATACGATAATTGCTCTATCTCCGCTAATGGGACAAAATACGTCGAGGCCGCCACCACAATAATCGATGAGATCGAGATAAACCTTTCACATGTCCAGAATTTAACAACAATTCCAACGAACGAACCCATAAACCTCCAGGTATTACACCTGAGTAATCTGGAAAATGGATTGGCAGTCACCAACATAGAGGAAAGAACCACCACTCACCTGTCGATTATCTACATCCTCATTGCACTATCGATCCTGATTACGGTGTTTGCCTGGATCTTTAAAAGGAGGGAGATAATTTTCTCACCCACTCCGGCGGACCCCATTGTCACTCCCACCATACCCTCGTTATGGCCATCGTTCCATACTAAGGGGGAGGAGTTACCGCTGATGTCTTCCTCATGACATCACCTCCACCGAAACCCCCTCGGGCATCGTCCCCCTAGCGGAGATGGCATTCAACCCGGACACAAAACCGCCGACACTGCAGAGCCGAGTAAACAACTGGGCCACAGGCATCCGGCCGGGAGTTGCTGACTAAGGAGTTTCGCAACTTCTACATGTGTATCCCATTCCCAAGCTAGGGCTCATTTTGTATACTCACAAGAGAATAAAGTTAGTCGTAGAATGACACTGAAGCGGAGCAGTCTATCTTTATTTTATTGGGAAAAATAATATCACTTAAGTCTATATCAACGTGGCCAGCCGACCCTGGATCATCATATCACTTAAATCTATAACACCTTGACCAGTCGAATCCGGACCACAGACATAATTCGCGCAGTATCTATTAGATACAGCTTACTAAGCTGTGCCTTTTGCCCCTTAAGGACGAAGTTGGAAGCCAGGCCCAACTGGGGGGAGAATGTCGGGACAAGCAGCAGCCGACACCTAATTTATAGATAAAGCTCAAACAAAGTTTTCGTATTACATACTAATTGCTTATTTTCTCGCCTTCGTTGGTCGCAAGCCGACTCTCTCTCTCCCTCTCTCGGCCGCTCGACTTCAGCGCTTATCGACAGCATCGTCAGATAGAGAGCTTTATCTGCGCTAATTATCTAAAGCGGGATCACTCTCTCATGTACATTCATTGCGCGCGCTCAATATATTGGCATATATTTTCTGTATCCTCCAATATTATCCGCAACAATAAAAATTCTTATTATAACGTTTAACTAATTATATCGGCGTTATTATTTCGAGTTGAAAGGATAGTCGTTGAAAAATCGCAATGACTGAACAGTGGGCAATCAATATTTTTTAGTTTTCAGAGGTAGGCAAACGTTTTTTTGCATAAAAACATAGTTTTAAGGGGTGGGCAAACGATTTTTTTTTAGTTTTAAGAGGTGGGCAATCCTTTATTTTTTACATAAAAACTTAGTTTTAAAGGGTGGGCAATCAATATTTTATAGATTTAAGAGGTGGGCAATCCTTTATTTTTTACATAAAAACTTAGTTTTAAAGGGTGGGCAATCAATATTTTTTAGTTTTAAGAGGTGGGCAAACGTATTTTTTCATTAAAACATAGTTTTAAAGGGTGGGCAATCAATATTTTTTAGTTTTCAGAGTTGGTCAAACGTTTTTTTGCAAAAATATTTAGTTTTAAGGAGTGGGCAAACAATATTTTTTAGTTTTAAGTGGTGGGCAACCGACTATTTTTAGTTTTAAGAGGTGGGCAATCCTTTATTTTTTACATAAAAACTTAGTTTTAAAGGGTGGGCAATCAATATTTTTTAGTTTTAAGAGGTGGGCAAACGTATTTTTTTATTAAAACATAGTTTTAAAGGGTGGGCAATCAATATTTTGTAGTTTTAAGAGGTGGGCAAACGTTTTTTTTTTCATAAAAACATAGTTTTAAGGGGTGGGCAAACGATTTTTTTTAGTTTTAAGAGGTGGGCAAAGGTTTATTTTCAAAAAAATTAGTTTTAAGGGGTGGGCAACCGACTATTTTTAGTTTTAAGAGGTGGGCAATCGTTTTTTTTTACATAAAAACTTAGTTTTAAAGGGTGTGCAATCAATATTTTTTAGTTTTAAGAGGTGGGCAAACGTATTTTTTCATTAAAACATAGTTTTAAAGGGTGGGCAATCAATATTTTGTAGTTTTAAGAGGTGGGCAAACGTTTTTTTTCATAAAAACATAGTTTTAAGGGGTGGGCAAACGATTTTTTTAGTTTTAAGAGGTGGGCAAAGGTTTATTTTCAAAAAAAAATATTTTTAAGGGGTGGGCAAGTGATTTTTTTTAGTTTTAAGAGGTGGGCAAACAAACTTGCTAAAACAAACTTGCGCTTCTAGCTTTTATAGTTTCCGAGATCTCAGCGTTCATACGGACGGACAGGCCAGTGTTCCCAAATAAGGGCTTTTCCCCCTAGACTTAGGGCTTTTTTGACGTGTTAGGGGGCATTTTAGGGGGGCGAAATTTTTAGGGAAAACGTTTAGGGGTTTTTTTTCGGAAATTTTATTACCAAAATGTTTGAAAAAATCCAGGGACCTTAAATAATCGTTATTTGAGATTTTTATTTTAAAAAGACTACTATTTTGTTTTATACGTCAAAAATAACGTTCTTTTTACTCTTGACCACAAAATATATGGATTTCAACAAATCTGGAAAGCAAATTAACTGTTATTTGTTCATGTCTATAAAGTAGGTACATAAAAACCAGTTAAATTGTTGATTAAAAGTTGTTCAAGTCTCAGTAAATTAAAGTTGTTCTGCTAACGAAAATATCAATGTTTGCAGCGAAGTATCAGAACATGTTCTGCAATTCGTAAATAATAACTAATATTAATTAAAAGTGTACTATATCTCTAAAGATTATAAAATGAAAGACCGATTTTTAAGGGGATACGACCACAGCCCAAACCGTAAAAGCTAGAGCAGCATAATTTCCTGCACAGTATTCCATTGGGGGCGTAGTCGCCCACTAGGATCCGATATGTCCACCCATGGCCCCAAAGAGCTCCAACATCCATATTTTGTGCAACAAAATTAAGTGTATATAATGCATAACTTCTAAAGTGGTTTGAATTTCAAAATTTAAATTTTGCCGAATTTTAGGTTAGAATTTGTTTTGGATTTTAAAAACTTAAACTGCTGCTCCCATCAATATGATTTTCGATCAATAGTCAGTTCTGTGGATCAAATCCTCAGGTTTTATATTTCAAAAAGTATTTTTCATTTTGTAGCAGAGGTACGTATGAAAATAATTTACAAAAATAATAAAGTAAAATGAATTGAAAAGAAATAAACCTAATGATAAAGGCGATGAAATTCAACATATATTTAATGAAAATGGGCGGTGAACAGGTGATGAAAATGGGCAGTGAATAGGTGATGATTTTGGGTGATAATTAGGCGCTGAAAAAGCGCCTAAAAGGTGAAGAATTTGGTGTTGTATTAGGCGATGAAAAATGGTGATGAACAGGTGATGAATATGGCCCAGTTTCTGGCCGTGATGAACTCCTAGGACATGGCCATGTTAAAATCATCGCTATTTTTCATACGAATTCACTATTGATTGAGCGCTTGGTGCTCAATTTTTTGGCAGTGATTCACTGCTAAAAAGGTGATGAATGGAACTGCAGGGTGATGAATGGAACTGCACAATGTGTGTGTAAAATTAATAATTACACTGTGCTACAAATTGAATGCTTTTTAAATCTGACTCGATGGATGCTATATTTTTGAATTCCTTACGAATTCCCAAATTAAACTGCGTTTTCCAAAAAGTTTCCCGACGCAAGGATTCTTAGC
Organism: Drosophila prostipennis; assembly: GCA_037075205.1. Lineage (NCBI taxonomy): Eukaryota > Metazoa > Arthropoda > Insecta > Diptera > Drosophilidae > Drosophila > Drosophila prostipennis. Next base: position 102,071 of record JBAMCJ010007606.1, read on the forward strand.
ACAAGGACCTCAAAGATCGAAAAATGCTAAATTGGCCACTTTCCGGAGGTCTCAGAGGCAAACGGATTCATGGTTTTTTTGTTAAAGTTTTTTAGAAGATACACTCTTTATCTTTCAAACCCCATACTTAGAATAATTTTGGGATTTTTTTTAGGGGAGAAACAAATTCTAGAAAACTCTGTCAAAAAACATGAAAGTATACAGCTGCGGTCAAAGTATGTTGCCGCCCTGTGTTTCAACAATTTGTTGATGTTTTTTATCGGAGTACATCTTAAATTTTTGCTCACACATAGCAACCTGTTTGCAATGAAGAGGAAGAATTCATAAATGCAGCCCGTCAAAGTCCGTCAAAATTGGATAGCGGACTAAATGGGAAATTTTCGGAACGGCAAACCCTTACGTACCATCCCACATTGGGCCAGCGAGCCGATTTTTCGACGAAAATTCAAATTTTTCATAGAAAGTAAACCTCTTTTAATAATAAAATTTGACTAAAATGAATCAAAAGATTTTAATTGTTTTGATGCATCCCTGAAATTTCGGTAGCTCTTCAAAGTCAGCTGTTTGATTGCATGCGTGCGAAACTAAAAAGCCCGGGAAAGATTTTGTTTACTTAGGAGCGTGCCAAAATTGTTGTAGTTTAAAATTACTGAAGTACTAAAATTATGGAAAAGAAAGCCAAAGGCATGTAGAATATTTGTATTAAAAAAGTCTTTGTTCATGTTTGATAATGTGTTCTTTGTGTGCGTTTATTAATGTTGTCCAAAAGTAGAAAAAAGCTAACCTGCTAACCCGTCTGTTGTAGATTATAACAAATTTTGTGCCAACTTGTGTCAAAAAGTAACTATATGACATTAAAGTGCAAAGTGTATATATACTAATTTTATTAAGCTTTTTTGCTCCATTTTGCCCCAATATGTATAAATCCCAAAATTAACTACCCCTACCAGCAGACGTAATACAACTTTTGGAAACACCAAACTTGCTATATTCTTGTAACATGAACAATAATAACAATGTTCCCGATTTTAATACTAGCAATAGTGATAGTGATTCAGATTCTGACTCTGAAAATTCGTTTTTAATAGAAATTGATGTAGAAGACGACTGTTAGGAACAGTTTTAAATGTAAAATACCTATTCATTGCATTGAATGCATTGTTATTTTTTACTTATTAATATTAAGGTTAAGTGTTTAAAACATGAATTAAAAACATTTGTTGAATTAAATTTATTACCGTACAAGTATCAATAATAGCCTCTTCCCATACAGTCCATCCGTGTGAAACGGTTGGGATTTTTGACGAATGTGAAACTCGTGTTCCCACAGAACTCCATCCACCGTCTACCATCCGATAACAGCTGACTTAAGAGCAGTTGCTGAACTCAACATTGACGAAGGGAGATTTTAACACGGCAAAACTGGCGTAAAAGTGCGTTTTCCTAAACTTATTGTAGAATAATATAATAAATAGCGTAAGATAATAGTTTAAAAAATAGCTGAGCTTTTATAACACATTCTATAACGAGTATGCATACATATTGCTGACTGGGGGAGAGCCTAACCTCCCGTACCCCACACTCCGCTCTTACTACGCCTCTGTCTAGCCAATATTAATGTGAAAAATTTGTAAACAAAACCAAAATTGTGCTGTTTTGGTAATTTATAGCAACTTTGCAGCTTTATAGGAGTACATATTACACTTTTAATTAATATTAGTTATTATTTACGAAGTGCAGAACATATTCTCAGACTTCGCTGGTAACATTGATGTTTTCGTACGCAGAACAGCTTAAATTTTGGCCCACACATAGTCACTTGTTGGCAAATGCTTTTCCGCTCATTACAAACTACAAATAATTCAACGATAGCCAAAAAACAATGAACTTAAGCATTATTTAATATTTTCCTGCCATCGATTTGATTTGTTCTCGTAGTCATCGTTCCAATTTTTACAGTCAAGAGGAAGAATTCAGAGTTGCACTGAGAAAACATCGCCTAACTATCGCATAAAAGAGCCCGTCAAAGTCCGTCAAAATTGGATGGCGGACTAACTGGGAAATTTTCGGAACGGCAAAAAAAATCCCAACCGTGTCACACGGATGAACTCTATGGGAAGGAGCTAATAGAGCTGAAAAATCATCGATGTTTACCTACATCGATGTTTCGATATTTTTCAGGAAAAACATCGATGTATCGATACATCGAATTTATTTTGTCTAATTTTAAAAAATGTTTTTACTCTATTACGAAAAGTTACGCTTCATTTGATATCAACTCATTTTATTTTCTGAATATTTAATTTATTTATTTACATTTTTTAGCATAAAAAAACCAATACTTGTCGAAATTGTTATGTCCCAAAATAGGACTACGTGTGTCCGCGAGTGGGCAGCGCCGGCTAGCTCAGAGCACTTGGGGTGTAGGTACTCCAACCCTGCCCACGCACACGCAACAATAAACAAACAGATGTTTGCACTTTGCAACACTACTCGCTGCAACAACCATATGGTATCGCAACTGGCCAAAACATCATATTATGACAATTTATTCACTTAATTCTATTTCACAGACTCTGTTCAGCTTCCCGTAAGGGAACCCATAAACCACCGCCCGCCGGTTGCAATAATCTCAATCAGGGATTGGTATGAATTAATAGGATGTCTGCTTTCTCGGTCCCTACCTAAAGAGCTCTCTTGGTGGATCCCAGACTTCACAATATACTCGATGCGAGCACTGGATTGGCTTCCCCGTAGGATTAACAAGTATTCCGCAGGACAATTGCGGCTATATTTTGGTTTTCTTTGTTTGGTGAAAACGGGGCAATTTAAAACCCCAAGACTCGCTCAGAAGGAGCAATAAGTGTAAACAATATAAGCAAAGATATCAGTGTAACAAAAAAAACTAGAAGTGAGCAATAACTGGGATAATTCAACTAATTTTGACAATACTAGATAAATAAATAAGTGAATAAATAAATATATAAATATGGTGTGATAAATTGGTGTTAAAACATGTGCAATAATATGTAGAAGCAAATAATAAGTATGTGCAATAATATAGTATAAGCAATAATAAGTATGTTCAATAATATGTATAAGCAATAATAAGTATGTGCAATAATAAGTATAGTTATTGATGAAAATTCCTTCCCAAATTTTATGATAAATGAATAAATAATGAAATAAATAAATAAATTATTAAACTAATGGACGACACGACATAAAATATAAAATCTCAGTCTTTTGATGTTAAGCCGCGCTCAGGTCGGTGATGTAACTCCGCCACACGTTGCTCCGTCGCTCACGAGCTCCTCCGTTGAATGCTGGATAGGATTACCCCCCCTCTTGGAGTCGGTTCCCCTCTCGCGGATATTCCTCGTGGCGTGTATTTCAGGTTAAGATCCGCCGGTTGTGTAGCCTCTGGCGGCACGGGATCTGGCGATTATATAACCCTCAGCAAATCCGGGATGCCCATAAAAATTATTGGCCAGGCTCCCAGTAGCGGAACCTGGCCACCACGTCTCGTCTTGGCTGGCCTGAAACGAGATTCCTAATTGCCTATCTTCTTCCCCCACTGCTTTAGAACGGACTCACCGCAGGGTCTAGGCCAGTCCGGCTTCGGAGACCGTCCTTCTGCGCGTCGGCGACCGTCGAAAAAAAGAATATTTTAAACCGGGGATCACTCCTTTTTTAATTAAGCACTGCGTTCTTTATTTCTTTGTAATCACAAACTGTAGGCTCTGATGGCCAACCTAGTACCGCGACTGCTTAAGGAGATTCTGCTTGATAACCCGTGCGACTGCGCGCCGCCGACACTGAATCTGGACTGATCTCGTGTCGGCCATTTGTCTTCCGTCAACCCCATGCCGATTACGGGCTCCTTCTCCCTATATTCTGGGTCAATGTCCCTTTGACCGACATTCGTCCCGTTTGAATTTTGAATTCGCCCCAACCGACTCCAATTTCGACGTTGCCCAACACTGGACACGAAACCCACCTGACATCCCTGGTTTTCCCGATTATTCGATTATTTGGGGATGGCGACATAACAACCAAACTAGCTTTTTGGATGTTTATTTTCCTAAAAGCTAGTAAAATATAGAAGACATCCCTTCCCTGGACCTTAACAACCAAACATCTGGACATCTTGGACTACCCTAAGAACACGGAGGATCATTTTGGGACATCAGGACAAGGCCCAACGAGGGATCACACCCACATACGCTACCGATCAGCTTCAGTTTGTTGATATGTCTTCTTCTTCTCCAGCTGAACATCGGATTGTGTTTGTTTTGGTTTTGGGATGGATGGCCACTGATGGACTTGGGATCTCGTCGCGGGAATCAGGTGAATACATAATCGCAGCAAACCCTTCTCACCGATACCTTCTCTTCCAGGGCTCGTCGTGGGTCGCTAGTAGGTCTCTTTTTTTACTGTTTCAAATCCTTCGCGTGATAGATTCCACTAGGTTTCCCTTGCAATGTCTCGGTCTCGTACATGTTGTTCCCTATCTTTGCCTTAATTCGGCACTTAATGAATTTCCTCGCGAATTTGGCGTTGTAGTTCTGCCCGAAATTACTTAAGGTGAAGTTCTTTCTATATACCTCCTGTCCGACTGTAAATTGTACATTTCTTGACCTCCGATTGTATACCGCCGCGCTTTTCTCGTATGCCTTGTGGGAATTCCTCCGGATTTCTTCGCGCATCAGGGCGATCCTCGATTCCCTTGGCAGGATAAACAGTTCGTTATCTTCTAACGCTTTCAAACGTCTCGCTAGTTGGTAATCTGCCCCGTTGGTAAACATATTTTGTCCAAACAGAGCGAAATATGGAGATACCCCAGTAGCCTGATGAACCGCTCCTCTGAGTGCACACTCAATCTCCGATAAATACAGATCCCAGTCTCGAATTGCATTTAAAACTGACTGGTTTACTCTCTCGGCCGCGTTTGATTGCGGCGAGTAAACAGCGGTCCGGATGTGTTTAACTCCATATTCCTTTAGAAATCCCGTAAATTGTTTGGATACAAATTGCTTCCCGTTGTCGGAATGTAACAATTCCGGAACCCCAAATTTATTAAACACCTCCTGCCTTAAAAATCGGATTACTCCTGCAGAGGTTGCTTCCCGCATGCCCTTAAGGAGTGTGAACTTCGAGAAATGGTCGACCACTATGAACACATAGGAATTCCCTCCTCGCGACCTTGGATACTTTCCCAGAAAATCAATATAAACTTTCTGGAATGGCCTGACGGTTACTGTTTCTGCACCAATCTCGGGTTTAGGGCCACAGTTCGTTGGTTTGGTTTCTTTGCAGACCGCACAGTCCCTAACATACGCTCGGACTTGGCTTACCATTCCCGGCCAGTGAAATCTCTGACGCAGCCAACTCAAAGTTTTCGCCATTCCACCATGAGCTCTATTTTTCGGACAATGCGCCTGCTCTATCAGAGTACTTGTGAGGCTAGCCGGTATCCACAGTTTCCAGGAGTACTCCCCCATTTCAGCTTTGTCATTGTCTCGTTTGGACCGCAGAAATACGTATTCTCCATCCACGACGAGATCTGGGAAACGTTCCCCATGAGCTTACGACCTCCTTTCTCAGCTCCGTGTACTTTGGAGACTCGAATTCTGTCGTTTCGAACCCTAGCAAGGGTTCCAGGTCAATTGACTCTATCATCCTAGAGAGAGTGTCAGCTACCACGTTCTCTGAGCCCTTCCTGTGCTCTATAGCAAAGTCATAGATCTGCAGTTTTAATGACCAACGAGCAAGCCGCCCATCCAGGTCCTTTAGTGACATTAACCACTTCAGACTGGCGTGATCTGTTATGATGGTAAAGGGCATCATTTCGACGTACGGTCTGAATCGTTTCACTCCGAGGATAGCCGCCAGACACTCCTTTTTCGTGACGCTGTAATTCCTTTGGCATTTGTTCAGCTTCTGTGAGAAATATTTAATAGGTCTTTCGTTTCCCTGATCATCCAGCTGGAATAAAACATCCCCAACTCCCGTGTCGGAAGCATCGCATTGTATGTAAAAGCGGCGTGAGAAATCCGGATGGTTCAACACGGGTGCCGTCATGAGCGCGGTTTTTAAAGTTTCTATGGCTTGCTGAGCCGCGGGTGTTAGGTGGAATTTCCCATTTTTCTTCAAAGTGTCTGTAAGGGGGGCGGAAATTTCTGCGAAATTACGGATGAACCTGCGGTACCATCCCGCTGTTCCCAACAAACTTCGAACCTCGCGCGGATTCCGGGGATTGTTCAGTTTTCGAATAGCTTCTACCTTCTTGGGATCGGTTCTTAATTCCCCTCCGCCGATCACGAAACCCAGATATCGCAATTCTTTGAAGCAGAAATGTGACTTTTGCAACCCTATTGTGAGCCCTGCTGCTTTCAAACACTCTCCTACTTCGCTCAAAATGGACAGATGTGAGTCAAAGTCAGCGGTTACTATCAGTAGATCGTCGAGATAAACGAAAACTTTCTCCCGCAGTTTGGATGGAATGACCTTATCCATCAGACGACACAGACTTTAACCGGCGTTACATAGTCCAAAGGGCATCACATCGACTCTCTTCCTCCAGCTCGATTTGCCAGTATGCATGTTTTAGATCGACGCTGCTGATAAATATGGTTGAGGCAATTCTGCTTAAGATTCCATCTATGTTTTGGAGTAGATACGCGTCCTTCTTTGTCACCTTGTTCACCCTACGCGCATCCAAGCAAAGACGTAATCCCAAGAAAAAATATTCGAATTTGTTGCTTTAATCTGTGGATTCAAACGGGGATGCACATTCGGTTCTTCTACGCTGAAATTATCTCCAACAGGCTCTTCGTCGAGCCATTACAGGTCTTCGCATCCTTCGTGTGATTAAACCACTAAACATTCTCTTTTGCGCCGCCCAGCGCAAATAATACATTTTGTAAATAAAAAAATACATATAAAATGATTACGTAATGTATAACACTTTTTGTCATAGAAAATGAATAGTGCAACCCGTTTCAGTTTAGTATGGAAAACACTTTATGCTTACTTGAATGCCCAAAAACCAATTAGATGAGAACAATTTTTATTAGATATTTTTATACCCGTTACTCGTAGAGTAAAAGGGTATACTGTATTCGAGCAAAAGTATGTAACAGCTAGAAGGAAAGTATAAATATTCTTGATCAGGATCACTTGCCGAGTCGATCTAGCCATGTCCGTCTGTCCGTCTGTCTGTCTGTATGAACGCTGTGATCTCGGAAACTACAAAAGCTAGAAAGTTGGGATTACCAACACATATTTTTGGGCTTCCTACGCAGCGCAAGTAGATTTCAGCCGAGCGCCACGCCCCCTCTAACGCCCACAATCACCCATAATCGCCCACAAACTATACTAAAATGTGTCTGGCGCCCACATTTTTAAAGATTTTGGATAAGTATAAATGCAATTCTGTTGTGTTTAGTTATACCTATCGAAATGTAGAAGAAATTTTTTAAATCGGACCATTCGTTAAAAAGTTATACCTGATCAAAGTTTATATGTCCATCTCCCTCGCACTCCCTTTAGCCGAGTGACGGGTATTAGATAGTCGGGACAACAACCCGACTATAGCGTTCTTTCTTGTTAAGGTATAAGAAAAGACATCAGCTGCACAAGAATAGAAGCTCTAATTTTCCGTAGAGACTGCATTTCTTGCTAGAACACAGACCATGATGCCCACCATACTAGCTCATGAGGTGGACAGATGTAAACGGACGCTGTGCCGAATTCTTTTTGATTCGGGATCAACCATCACATTGGCCACGGAGGCATTCATTCAACGCATTGGGGCACCTCGTACCCACGCGCGCATTTCGGTTGTGGGTCTTTCTTCTCAAGCCGCAGGTACAACTCGAGGATGTGCAAAAATTCAACTGCAATCAAGAGTCTCGCAGGACGTCCAGGCAATTAAGGGTATAATTATGAGTTCTTTAACTGCATATGTACCAGCCGAAGAGGTACAAATACAGAATTGGCGAGATCTACAAGGATTGGATTAGGCTGACCCCACGTTCGCCACCCCTAGAGACATTGATGTCATTATAGGATCGGACCACCTATGGAGTTTTTTTTACGGGCCAACGAAAACTGTTAAGTAACCCTAATTTATTCGCACTTAATACGTTCTTTGGTAGGGTAATTGTAGGTTCCGGGGACTTACAAAAGGTAGCTGAAAACCCGGAACAAGCGCATCATGCTCAGGTCGATTTGGACGAGGCGGTGAGGGCCTTCATGGAAATGGATACTATTCACCCAGTCAGGCAACTATCGATGCATGTGATCCCGTGGAACAGCTCTTTGTCGACACCCACAAACGAGATCAGGATGGCGTATACGTTGTGGAGTACCCGTTCATCAGACTTTGTATCGATTTGCAATGTTGGATATCAAATTTCGACGGAACCCAGCATTAAAAAATCAATATTGTGAATTTATGAAGGATTATTTACACCGGGGGCACATGGAAGTGCCTGATAAACCCAGCTCATCGTGCCAGAGAAAAATTGCTTCTACCTAGCTCACCATGCCGTCCTCAAAGCGGAAAGTTCCACAACCAAATGTCGTGTGGTATTTGATGGATCCGATAAGGATATTATCATTGGCCATTCTCTTAACGATCGCTTACACATCGGCCCGCCGATTCAACGAGATCTCTTCGGAGTTCGTTTGAGATTCCGACAATACCGGTATGTGGTTTGTACGGACATTGAGAAAAAGTTCCGGGGCATAAAGAAAGCTCCCGGAACATTCTGATTATCAACGGATTGTTTGGCGAGAAGACGAGAAGGACCCGCTTCAGCACTATCGGCTGCTAACTGTAACTTACGGGCTAGCACCATCACCTTTTCTGGCAGTAAGAGTTCTCAAACAATTGGCGGACGACTATCATCATCGATATCCACTGGCAGCTTCCTCACTATTAACGGATGCATACGTTGACGATATTTCAACAGGTGCGGACACACAGGAAGGACTTATAAAACTGCAGAAGGAACTTGTCGGGCTGCTGGCGGAGGCCAAATTCCACTTGCGAAAGTGGAGTTCCAATTGCAAAACACTTATGGACTCCCTACCAAAGGAGGATTGCGCTTTCCAAGCAGGCACCACACAATCAAACAATGTGAAGATATTTTGTCTACTTTGGGATCCCGATACGGACACATTCTCTGCATCTCCCGATCAATTATTGTCACACAATTGCCCACCAAGCGGACCATACTATCAGAGTGCTCCAAGATATATGATCCATTGGGTATTCCCCCGCTACACTTATGAGGAAGATACTCTTTCAAGAATGTTGGCTCTGTTCTCAAAGCTGGGATGAACCGTTGACTGAAAACATCGCTAGGCGATGGGGCATATTAGCAGGCGAGCTGTCAATTTTGGCACAATGTCCAATCCCTCGATACGTGGCCAGACTCTCGCAAGCTATTGAGCTGCATGGATTGGTGGATGCCTCTTCACAAGCAGTCGGAGCCGTTGAATACAGTCGAGTTACAACAGGGATGGAAACGTTTGTCACGCTAATTGCAGCCAAGACTCGGGGCTATTTCGATAACGCGACTGGAACTCACAGCAGCTCATCTATTAGCCAAACTACTAATGCTCGTCAATTCGTCTTTGTCAATCCCAATTACAAGTACCTTTTGTTAGACGGACTCTGAAGTCATTCTTCACTGGCTGTCAGCCCCACCTCGTCGATGGAACACCTTCGTATGCAACCGGACGGCTGAAATATTGACAGAGTATCCCAGAAGTTGCTGGAGCCATGTACGTTCGGAGGACAACCCAGCGGATTGCGCATCCCGCGGTCTGCTTCCTTCCACATTGCGGGATCATACTCTATGGTGGACAGGACCTAACTGGTTAGCGGATTCGCCGTCTTTGTGGCCCACTGGCAAAAGGGGTCAGAATCGAAAGTTGGCTGAAGAGGCACTTTGCGAAGAAAAACCCACCAGGCAACTCAATTTCTCACTGGAAGCTAATACTCATCAGGATATTCTCGATGGTTTAAGTCATAAACTTTCGAATTGGATTCAGCTTCTACAAGTTGTTAGCTACTTTTTCCGCTTTATAAGCAAAATGCGCTCCAAGGTGATTACACGTCTTACCAAAAACTCGGATCTCCAGAGGTCATCGCAACAAGCAGATTCACATAGCGCATTCTTGACAACTAAGGACTTGCAATACGCACGAGAGAAATTGTTAAAACACATGCAAATCTCTTCATTTCCATTGGACTACGACGCTGTCCAGCATGATCAATGCCTGCCCAGAAAAAAAAATCAAAGTTGCTGAGGCTCACTGTTTTTAGATGAGTCTGGATTGTTACGCATCGGTGGACGTATCGACCAATCAGTGTTGCCGTTCAACGCAAAGCTCCCGATTGTCGTATCAAAGGGATCTCTGCTGGCACTACTCATCATACGCTATTTTCACAAGGCTAATTTACACACGGGAGTAGATGCCACCTTTCGTCAGCAATTCTTAATTTTGGGAGCCAGAAACCTGTAAATCCTGCTTTATGAACCGACGCCTGACGCGGCACCAGATTTTGGCTGATTTACCGATAGCACAGGAACTCATTTCAGAAGTTGGTGGAGCTGCTGCCAGGCCTGGCAAAAAAAGACACAGTCTTTCGACGAGCCATTCCATTGGATAAACGGATTGCTGTTGCTCTCTATACGCTTGGGTCATCCGCAGAATACAGAACTATTGGCAGATTATTCGGCATATCAACCACCATGGTCAACGAATTCTATGTCGAAGTCATATCAGTAATGGCTCCCGAATACTTGTCCCCAAACTTTTTGACCGTAGAGAAGGTTCAAGAATGTGTGGAAGGATTTGAGAAACTAGGATTCCCACAATGTTAAGGTCTATATAATTATTTCATGCAATTTAATGATTGTTTATTTCTTTTCAGATGGTTGTCATATCGAAATACGGCCGAGAGGCAAGGATGCAACCGATTATTACAATTACAAAGGATGGCATTCCACTGTTTTATTTGCTCTTGTTGATTATAGGTAGTTCAATTACTGTGTATTTTATTTTAAGTACAAATTTGTATGCTATTAGAGGTATCGGAAGGACCCACTCTGGTAAGTTTCTTTCTGTAAAAAAAAATGTAATAAATCAATTGTCGGTATAAGAATTTGTATATAAACCAATTACCTGTATTTTTTTGTCAGGCTTTCAATTTTGTTCTTGACCTCCACAGCATTGGGGCCATAGCTCGCCATCTCATCCGCCATCTCCTGGTATATGTGGGTGTTCTTCCGAACACCTCGAAGTCCGTCCATGTTCTCCTCCCACAAATACAGGAGGAACTAGGTGGCATCTGCTGTCCACAGCATTTTTCTTTTTTCTGTGAAGAGAATTCTTTAATATAAACTATTAAATAATTAAAAACAAACAAATTACCTGTTCCGTTTTCCATTTTGCCGGCTTTTATGTTGACAATCAGCTGTTTTGGGCCATCCCTGGCCAATAGTGCTGGTAAATGGTGGTGGAAAATACCACAAATTTCACTTTCCAGCCCTGTAACGCGACAAATTTCCGCCCTCCCCTCACCACCCTCGCCTACAAGTTTTGTATGGGATTTGGTCGCGTTCAACGGTAAATGGATGCAAACGCGACGCGTTCATAATGAGCAGAGGGCATTAATACACTTGCATGTGAATTATATTTAGTTCTAACTAGTTGAGCAAACTACGAACATATTTATACCCGTTACTCGTAGAGTAAAAGGGTATATTGTATTCGTGCAAAAGTATGTAACAGCTAGAAGGAAGCATTTCCGACCCTATAAAGTATATATATTCTTGATCAGGGTCACTAGCCGAGTCGATATAGCCATGTCCGTCTGTCCGTCTGTCTGTCTGTATGAACGCTGAGATCTCAAAAACTATTAAAGCTAGAGGATTGGTTTTTTCCATGCAGATTTTTGGAGTTCCTACGCAGCGCAAGTTTGTTTCAAAAAGGTGCCACGCCCCCTCTAACGCCCACAATCGCTTATAACGATTTGTTACGTGGGCATATTAGTGCCCTAGTCTTGAAAAGGACTTGGGCCGAGGGAAAGACATGCGATGTTCAGGCACCAATTTTGCCGGCATAAGCTCGCCGGATGGGGTGGGTTCTTGGTAAGTCTTTCTCCTCTCCAACGTAGCGAGAATAAATATTAAAGATGCCTGAAAAATAGTAATAGGCGTAAAGTCCGTCGGTCATCAGTCTACATTGCCTCACAAGCTTAGCTAACGCTTGATCGTAACACGATCGGGCAATGTTTCGGCCACATTCCTTCCCCTTCACACATTCGTGTGCCAAATGGATCGTCGCGGGCCGCGCAATACGATCCCCTATTGTCAAGGTTGTCCGTTAAAAGTTATGTCATTATTCTTCACCTACTCCACCTATCGCGTCAGCAATCCCCGTTTGAAAACTTAGCACTTCATGATTTTAAATTCGTTTTTACATTATAATTTTATTGAATAAAATATTGGCCAACAAAGTTTGTTAGCGGAGAGTATCGAATTTATCACCCGTACAGGGTGCACACCTCAGCAAGTTGCTTACTATTCACGACTACAAACGTCGCTCTGAGGGCTATTATGGTTGTTCATACAAACCACAAGGCTGATACTCGCCGCTGAAAAGTCAATGTTTATTAATATTATAAAAAGTAGAAGAAAAGTCTACTGATTAATTATAAAAATATTATAATGCCTTGAAGAGGCCTAAGTTGAGTGATTTACGTTAGATAATTAAACCAAAGGCACGGATATATATATATATGTATATGTATGTAGATCCCACGGCGGCACAGTTCCTACGGTAGGGTCTCAGGCAGCGGCGTCTCCAATGTTACTGCACTTGTAATTGTGGTCTTCTTTTGCACTTGCATTTAGTTGCAGTTCACAAATTTGTTTATGTTTTGCTTCACTTTTGTTTGCAATTAATGCATTTTTTTGTTTTTGCTTCATCACTGTTTATTGTTTTGGGTTTGGGCTTATTTTGGCACATTCACTTTGATTAGACTTGGCGACATATCGCCTGCTCGAGGGCGTGCTTCTGGTCCCGGCGTCCTTGTACAGATCACTTGTACATCTTGACCACTTTCAGGATGGCCACGAAAACAAATATACCGATGACGATTTTAAGGTTCTGATTGACGTCCTGGAAGTCGTCCTTGTGGTCAATGATTTTAACAGTGTTAATAACATTGGCTGTATTATGGGCCACTTTGGAATCAGTTCCACCCATGTTGAAGTCCTTACTGGTTAATAAATTCGAAAATAGAAGCTCGTCCTTCGGAGCTAGGATGTAGCAAGACTTCACTCAAAACAAAACTTCCTTCAATGATAGTTGTGGTTCATCGACGGTGAACAGGACTTCCTTCGAGGATGGTGATTATTCAGTCACTGGAACAGGACTTCCTTCAGGATTTTAGCAGTCCTATGGAATGCTCACGGACTTCCTTCTAGCACTTCGGTCTTGGCTCCAGTATTCGATGGCTTTGGGGAATATAGTGCTTACACTATATTGCCCTGAGATCAGAATAAATTCTGTCTGCCTTCTCTATCCGGCTACGATATTTTATACCAGTATAGAGCTTTTTCTCGACCCCCGTGATAGGTTGGGCTATTTAAGTGTTCCCACCTATGATTTCCCCTATCGGTAGTGTCAATGCCCGTCTGATGCACTTTGCCAGCTACTGGTGTAGGGTTAAAGATCGTCAAGTTGCACATTCCATTGCTTGTTTTCGGTGAGTCAACGTGTCGATTGCCCCTCTCCCTTTGCCTTCAGAATCGTTGTTGTTAAAAAAATTCGATATTTTGAAAACTAAACATGGCTCCACCTTTTTGACAAAAACCGATTGAAACTAACAATATAGCGCATATGTTAAATTAAAAAAAAATGTATTTTTGTGGGGAACCCGTTAAAAAAATTTTTTTAAATCTTAATTTGTTTAATTTTTTACTACAACCGGAGATTCAGATTTTCAATGAGACGGTACTTTTTCAAAATTCACGTTTTTTGGCAAACTAAAAAAATTAAAAAAAAAAATATCTTTTTTTCGGCCAAATCCTGATACACGTGTTTACTAATTTTCCGAATAGTACACGTAAAAAAAGTTTCAGGCAAATCAAAAATGTGAAAAAATCTGGCCAAATCCGTTCGGTTTGTAAAAGAACCGCCCACATACATATACACATTTACATACCTGTAAAAGATAATATCAGATAAAAGACAAAAATTACAACAAAAATTAATACCTGCAAAAGAAAATATGCGCTGTAGTCAGCAAAGAGAAGAAAAACACAAATATATCGTATTTCGTGTACGAACATTTGTGTTGCTGCCAGCCAAAATTACCAATTAGTCCAATTCCGTCCAATGTGGGGGACTACCTTACGAGTGCCAACTACATGTCAGCGTCTCTCGGTGAATAACAAAACAGCTGATCTGCGCAAGCTTCACCGGGAATGATACTTATCGTTAGATTAAGCTTTATCCTGAGATCTCTTCTCTAGCGGACCTCTGACCAACGAGCCTCAACGAGTAACGCAACTTGCTAATACGACTACTAATTATAATCTTCCCCCGCAAATTAATAAAAGATTACTGTGATAACAGAACTCCCACATTGGTGACCCCGACGTGATTTCTGAGCGAAAATCGTGAGGAGATCGCAGTAATCCGCGCAAATTTATTAACTCTGATTGGGAAGCGAACACGTTGTTCGTACATCACCTCGAAACATGGTTAACCACAGCGATGATGAGGACGCCGTTTCGAGGCAGCAAGCGCTGCCGCAACAGGCGCCCCTCCAAATACAGCAGCAGGCGGACCAACCGCAGTTGCCACTTCAACCGCAATCTCCGCTCCAACCGGCAATTTTGGAGCCGACTGCTCTCCAGCAGCCCGTTGCATTTAGCCCGAGTGCGTCTGCTCCGCTACAATCGGGCACACCCAAGCTGGGAGTCGACGAGCAGACATCAATTGAGATTAACCGAGTGTCGTTAAAGGCTCCCCCGCATTTAAAAGGGCACCCGGACGTATTCTTCACCCTGCTGGAGTCGCAATTTGCAAGTCTCCGCATTACGGTGGACGACACAAAATTTCACCTAACTTTAAATATACTGCCTGCAGAATACCTGGAAACGATCATGTACATCCTGCGAAATCTGCCGCCGACTGGAAAATACGAAGCGATAAAGGCAAAAATCATTGACGAACACCAGCCCTCAACTCAGGCCCAGTTCGCGCAGTTGTTCCGGGCGTTGGAGCTCGGCGATAGCAAGCCATCTGTACTGCTGCGCCGCATGCGAGATTTGGCCAGAGGTGGCATGGGAGAAGACGCCCTGAAAGCCATGTGGTTGGAGCGGTTGCCCGAGGGCTTGCGACTCGTAGTGGCGATGGCACAAGGTGAGCTCGACAATCTCGCGATAATGGCTAACCGCACTTGGGAGTATGCGCACCCCACGCTCAACGCAGTTTCCGCAACCGCCCCGTTTACAACCCATTTCACGACACCTCAGCACGAATCTCTGGAACAGCAAGTGGCGGAGTTGAGGACCATGGTGGCCGGGCTCGGAAAACATCTAGACCGCCAGAGCCGCGATCGATTCAACAGCCCTAACCGAAGTCAACTTAGCCGCAATCGATCGAAGTCCCGAGACGACCGTTTTTGTTACTACCACAATCGATTTGGTGAGAAGGCGAACAGATGCAGATCGCCTTGCAAGTGGCCGACGGGAAACTAACAGCCACTTCGCACGAGGCAGCATGTGAACTGGACACGATCCAATCCAGCCGTCTATTCATATTCGACAGAAATACAAACACCGAATATCTGATAGACACAGGGGCGGACATATCAGTTCTGCCCGTCAATGCGTTCCCACACCTCAAACCATCTTCAACCCATCGCCTATATGCCGCCAATGGTACACCAATCAGTTCCTACGGGACAAGAACCGTGACTCTAACACTTGGTCTCCGACGCTGTTTCAACTGGACGTTCATAGTGGCCAACGTGTCCAAAGCCATCATCGGTGCCGACTTCCTCTCCCGATACGGTCTCATCATCGACGTAAAGCGACGAAAAATCATCGATGGGACCACATCACTGTCTACAATCTGTGAGCTTCGCCATGTCCAGTACTCACCTATATCGACCGTTTCCAACGATTGTGAGTACCACGACATGATCTTGCAATATAAAGACCTGACTCTTCCTCCGGTTTTCGACGAGGAGCTCGTGCAAAACACCCGAGTGCAGCACTACATTGCGACGGAAGGCCAACCTGTATTTGCTAAGGTTCGCCGACTGAATGCTGAGGCTGTGACCATCGCCAAGGATGAATTCACACGTATGCTTGGAGCGGGGATATGCCGACCGAGCAGCAGCAGCTGGGCATCGCCATTACATATGGTAAAGAAAAAGAATGGCGAATGGCGGCCATGTGGTGACTATCGACGGTTGAACGCGATCACTATTGCCGACCGATACCCACTCCCACATATCCACGATATCAACCAGGTCTTCGCCGGCAAGTCCATATTCTCTACCATCGATCTGGTCAGCGCCTATCATCAGATCCCCCTCGCCCCAGAAGACCGAGAGAAAACAGCCATCATCACACCGTTTGGGCTTTTCGAATTCAATGTGATGACATTTGGACTCCGCAATGCATCCCAAACGTTTCAACGGCACATGAACAACATTCTCGGCGATCTCGACTTTGTGGCAGTGTATATCGACGACATTTGTGTGGCTTCGACAAATAAAGCCCAGCACCGTCAACACCTTAAGATTGTTTTTGATCGCCTGCGACAAGCCAACCTACGTATCAACGTGGCCAAGAGTGTATTTGGAAAGACTGACGTAACTTTTCTGGGACACTCTATCACGGCATCCGGCGTATCCCCAACAGTCGAAAGAGTGAACGCAATAAATGAGTTCCCGAAGCCGACAAAGATATGCGAGTTGCGCCGATTCATTGCCATGCTGAACTACTACCGCCGATTCTTGCCGCATGCAGCCGTCGTCCAAGGCATTCTCCAAGCGCTCATCCCTGGCAACAAAAAGAACGACCAGTCGCCGTTGGAGTGGACCGAGGATGCCAGTAGAGCATTTGCGCGCTGCAAATCCGACCTGGCCAGCGCAACACGGTTGGCGCACCCGATAGCCAATGCACCCCTTGCACTTCAGGTCGATGCCAGCAATTATGCAATCGGTGCAGCGCTTCACCAAGCTTGTGAAGGGCACCTGCAGCCACTGAGTTTCTACTCTAAGCGCATGACGGACACACAAAAGCGCTATAGTACGTACGACCGGGAGCTTTTAGCAATTTTCCAAGCTGTCAAATTCAATCGCTTCATGATCGAAGGACGCGACTGCACCATTTACACCGATCACAAACCCCTGGTATATGCACTTCGACAGGATCCCGAGAAAGCATCGCCACGACAGGCGAGACAATTGTCATTTATAGCCGAATTCTGCACGAAAATCGAGCATATTAATGGAGCCGATAACACCGTTGCAGACGCCCTATCCCGCATCGCAGGAATCGAGCAGATCAACATGGACGAATGCGCACGCCTACAAGAAGCGGACGGCGAGCTAAACCGGCTGTTGAGAGACATCGAAACGGGCAAATCATCGTTGCAATTGCGCAAACTGCAGCTGCCTAACTCCAACATCAGCATGTATTGTGATATATCGACATCCCGTATTCGTCCATACATTCCGCCGCCAATGAGAAGAACCATATTCAACGTACTGCATGGTATGGCCCACTCTGGCAAACGTGCCACCGTCAAATTGGTTACTGAACGCTTCGTGTGGCCCAGCATTAACAAAGACATCGCCTCATGGTCATCGTCCTGCCTTCAATGCCAGCGATGCAAAATTCACCGCTACAACAGAACCGTCCTCAGTAGCTTCGACGTGCCTGATGCCCGATTCCAACACATCAATATAGACTTGATCGGCCCGCTACCACCGTCCAATGGCTACCGCTACTGCTTGACGGTCATCGACCGATTCAGCAGATGGCCAGCTGTATTACCATTGACTGAGATCACTGCTGAGGAGGTGGCACTCGCACTCCTGCACGGATGGGTTGCACATTATGGAGTGCCGGTGAGAATCACGACCGACCAAGGACGACAATTTGAATCTGGCCTCTTCAAAGAGCTGTCGCGCATCCTAGGCGTAAAATTGAGCAGAACCACACCATACCACCCGCAGTCGAATGGCATTATTGAGCGCTTCCATCGCACACTAAAGGCAGCATTAAAATGTCACAATACCACCGACTGGTACAACCGCGTTCCCATCGTCCTGCTTGGACTACGAGCGACACTCAAAACAGACATCAACGCATCACCCGCCGAAATGCTGTATGGCACTACCATACGCCTGCCTGGTGACCTCTTCGAATCAACCCGGATTGAAGATTGCAATTCCGACTTCGTTAAGAACCTGCGGAATATCATGACGCAGCTCCAGCCACTGCAAACTTCAGACCACGCGACAACAAGAACCTCATTCGTCCACAAGCATCTGCAGACGAGCTCACATGTCTTCATCAGAGACGACACCGTACGCTCCCCGTTAAAATCGCCGTACGATGGACCATATCCTGTCCTACACCGAGAGGACAAATTTTTCGACGTAGAAGTGAAAGGCAAACGACTAAGAGTCAGCATCGATCGACTGAAGCCAGCACACCTGCCTGACGACCGGGCCATCGGGGAGGATGCATCGAATCGACCGACGACACCAGCGGCGTCTCCAGCAATCGATGTCCCGCAGCCAACATCGACGACAACGCGAGGAGGACGCCATGTGCGGGTACCGTCTCGTTTCCGAAAATCATCTTCCTGATCCAGCAATCAGCCATGCTGATTTCTGAGGGGGAGTAATGTGGGGGACTACCTTACGAGTGCCAACTACATGTCAGCGTCTCTCGGTGAATAACAAAACAGCTGATCTGCGCAAGCTTCACCGGGAATGATACTTATCGTTAGATTAAGCTTTATCCTGAGATCTCTTCTCTAGCGGACCTCTGACCAACGAGCCTCAACGAGTAACGCAACTTGCTAATACGACTACTAATTATAATCTTCCCCCGCAAATTAATAAAAGATTACTGTGATAACAGAACTCCCACAACGTGTTTACTAATTTTCCGAATAGTACACGTAAAAAAAGTTTCAGGCAAATCAAAAATGTGAAAAAATCTGGCCAAATCCGTTCGGTTTGTAAAAGAACCGCCCACATACATATACACATTTACATACCTGTAAAAGAGAATATCAGATAAAAGACAAAAATTACAACAAAAATTAATACCTGCAAAAGAAAATATGCTCTGTAGTCAGCAAAGACAAGAAAAACACAAATATATCGTATTTCGTGTACGAACATTTGTGTTGCTGCCAGCCAAAATTACCAATTAGTCCAATTCCGACGTTCCGAGCTTTTTCACTCTCTTGGAATGTGAAGGATCCTCGGATTTCATCCAGGGGAATGGAATATGCCAACGCTCTTCCCACCGACATTTCCCAGCTCGTATAACGCCTTGCCCTTGCGCTGAAGTATAACACAGCGAACCCGATTCGGGCCAAGCTTGGCATTGTATCCCTCAGCTTTGTTACTCTGCCGGTAGTTTTTTCGATAGGCAACTTGTCCAACGGAAAATTCCACCGGCTTGCTGCGGGTGTTATAGGCCTTTTCTGCCCGTTCATGGGTCCTGTTTAGCCCCTGGCTCACTTTCTGTCGGATAAGGTCCATTTTATCTGGATTCCACCTGCAGTGCCGTGTGTCACCATTTGTGTCCCAAACATGGCATAGTAGGGTTCCATGACTATCGATTCGTGTCGGCCACTCCTAAGGGAACATTTTATTCGGCTTAACTGGGTATCAAATTTGGAGCACCGATCGGTTTACCCTCTTCGCTGCATTCGTTTGCGGAGAGTAGAGCCCTGTTCTCACGTGTCAAATACCGTAGCGGTTCATTAGCTCGGCAAACATTTGAGACACAAATTGTTTTCCATTGTCAGAGTGTATGTACTCGGGTACTCCGTACTGTTGGAAAATTCGGGTTTCGTGGAATTTGACTACCTCTGATGCCATTGCATGTCTCATAGGCTGCATCCAGACAAATTTGGAGAAGTGATCGAGGCATACAAAAATCACTGAGTTCCCAGTTTTGGTTCTCTGGTACGGCCCCATAAAGTCGATAAACAACCTTTGACCGGCCCGTTCCGTGATCCTTTGTTCTCCCATGGGTGGTCGGATATTTTTGTTGGTGGTCTTGCTGATCTTACAGACCTCGCACTCTTTCACTACCTTTTGCACATCGACTGCCATCCCTGGACAGTAGTAAAACTGACTCAATTTGGCTAGGGATTTGTGCAAACCCCCATGCCCTGCGGTCATAGCATGATGTGCTCTCCAGACTAAGTCAGATCGCAGCTCGGCGGGTACCCAGAGCTTCCATGCTCGAGTTTCATCGACGGCATCCCCCGAGCTGAACCCTATCCGTTTGTATACAAAGCCGTCCGCTGTTTGCATGTCCGGGATTTTCCCCTCATTCTGGTTTACTGCGTGCACCAATTTTACATATTCCGGGGATTGGAACGCCGTTATTACTTTATCCATTAGTC